>QANX01001785.1:0-42785 GCA_003254975.1 Ochetophila trinervis | reverse complement strand
CAGTTTTTCTCTTCCAACTAGACTGTCCTTAACATCTTTATAATATTTTTATAATATCTATTATACTTTTATTGCTACTGAAATTCTAACTTTAATCTATTAAATAAAGGCTTTTTTTTTGGTAAATATAAAATAAAGGCCTTAAAGTTTACTTCTTTTTCTTTGATTTTCACTGAAAATTCAGTATTTTTTCTTCAAATTTGACGGATAGAGGGTTTTTAGCGGACACTCTCAAAAGCTTTTTGACGTTGTTCTCTATCTTGCAAACTTACATGTTCTTTTATAGTAAAAAATAATATGCAGTATTTTGATTGTTGATTTAATGCATCAATAAGAATATATTCTACAAAACAGCTGCAATTTGTTTGAAACAATACTATATCCCAAAGTGCACGTAACCTTAGGTTTCACAAATGTTCTATAAATAATGGAAAACATGATGCCTAAATTCTACGGCAATTTAGTGCGTCTAGTTATCCAATTAAATCTAATCTAACATTATTCATCATATCAAAATAAAAATTAAACTAAATCACTTACGGTTCAATTATACATGTATAAAAAAATTATTAAGTCTAATAATCTGGATTTTAATCGTGTATTTTTACAGAACTATACCTAATCATTGATGATAAATTATATATTATCTTGCAAATGAAAATACAATTATATATATGAAAATTTTATTATTTTATAACTTAATTTTTGGTTTAAATTATTAAAAAAAATATTTTTAATGATAAATTTAAAAATTATTATGGTTGATGCATAAAATTATCTTTAAACACATTTTAAATAACGATTCAGACAGTAATAATATCTAATATAAAAATGTATATATATATATTAATATCTGAGAATAGAATTCAATGATGGAAATTGGAAAAGAGAGATGAGACAAAAATCACGTGCAGCTGGAACTAAAAGTCTTAGAAAACCCATAAATACGATTGTGTCAGTGTGTGAGAAATGAGATCGTGAATTTCGGAAAAAAGAAAAACACTTAAAAAAGTAAAAATGCATGCGAATATTGTCGAATTATTAATGTCAGAAGCAGGAAGGTATGCAAGCATTGCAGAGCAAAGGAATTGGTGTCAGACCTTTTAAGTTGTTTGACTTTAAGGGCATGTGAAGGAATATAAAGCTGGTTGTTGGTTGGGGAAGCATGCACCTCCTACTCTTTATCAATTTTCCCTTTTTTTCACTTCTCTAATTTAAAATTCTCTTTTTCTTTCCACGTGATTCTCTCTCTCTGACACTGCTCCATCCCAACCACATGAAAAGCTTTCAAAATTTCTTTGCTTATTCAATGAACACTTTTTGAAATTTTTTGGTAAAATTAAAATTGAATAATAATAATTTATAAATAAATAACATATCTATAATAAATAATTAATTTGGTATGGACCAATGTTATACCAATATTGTTAATCATTTATAAACTAATTATGTTAATCATTTATAAACTAATATTATTTATTATGGATATATTACTTATTTACATATCAATATTATTTTGTTATAAATGAATTTTAAAAATATAAAAAAAAAAAAAAAACCATGCAATCCAACTCTCTATCTTTTTTTTCTTTTTTCTGTCCTTATAACGCCATAACTCCAATTGCAGACTTTTCAAAATGTTCCTACAAAAACTTTCAATTCACGAGTTCAGAACTGAAAAATGCATACCCAACCACCTTCCAAGCTTATCCTCCTCTGCATCACTGTGCTTACTTTTTCATCTCTATTGCCCTATGGTTTGTCTTTCTCCATCTCCATCTATGTATTTCAATCGCATATCAAGTCCCAAATTATGTGTGTTTTTATATATGTATGTTATAAAATCTTGAAATTGCAGGTTTGGAAGCAAAATGCTCCCTGAATGATCGTGATCAGGCTCCAACAGTGAAGCAAACCCAGGTGGGATTGGGAAACCCTCCTAAATTCTCGGTGGAGGTCAGTAACAATTGTCCAATGTGTCCAGTTATTGATATTCACTTGAAATGTGGAAGCTTTCCTCAAGCTCTGGTCAGTCCCAGGCTGCTCAAAGTGATCGGTTTCAACAACTGTCTCGTTGATGGCGGATTGCCATTGTCACCCTTGCAGAAATTCTCCTTCAATTACTCTCATACCAAGTACTTGATGCAACCCACCGTCTGGTATTTCCAGTGCGAGTGAGCGCTCAGCTTACTGCTCACCCGCGACCACCCTATCATATCTATTCAGTATTTTTTTTTTCCAGCTTTTTTATTTGTTTTCTTATCTGGGTATTGCTCTTTCAGTTTCCTTAAATGTTAACGAGAAATTGTGTTGCCTAAAGAGATCCTTTGCAAATGATAATTAGTTGTCCCTGCAGGGAAAGCCAATAGCATTTTCATTGTTTCTCCACAATGATCCAAGTTTGAATCTCTCTACCCTCTTGATATGGAAAACAAAAAAGAAGAAAAAGTAAAAAAAAAAAAAAAAGACAAATAATAATAAGCGACAATAATCAACTCTTTCTAAAACGATACATCAAGTTTAATTCACCCAAATCGTGACTTTTACATCCAAACTAATGAACTACATAAAATGACTTTTTATGTATGTTATACTGGAGAGATCACATTAATAGTACTGATGCTATGTCAAACAATACCAGATACTGTGGTTATCAATTACATTTTCCAAAATCAATAGTGCTTACGTAATTGGAAAGAGATGAGAACAAAACAGAAAGTTTGTAGCGCATAATCATAACAAAAACACTTCTTTTTTTTTGTTGGGGGTTCCAGAGTATCAAAACTGTAACCTTTTATGAAACTATACCGAGCATGAATGATATTTCTATACCCAGAAAATCAATGAATTCAAGCTAATTCCAATAACAAATGCACAGGATCATTAAACTAGAAAGGAAAAAAAAAAAAAAAAAAAAAAAAAAAAAAAAAACCACCTAGTGCATCTTGCATTTACTTGGGATATGAAGCTCAGAACAAAAAAGCAACCTATTACGACAAAATATAATTAGAGGCTTGCACATCAACTAGACCCCCTTCATCCTTGGATATGCTTCTTCAATAGGAAAGTCTTTTCACTTCATGCAAAACCCATTTCACAGAGAAGAAAATAGACATCATAACCGACTTTACTTTTATCATTCCCTCAAACGTATAGCTCGGAGAGATAGACAACGGTTGGACATGTACTTAACTACTTATCACAGTCACACTTCATGCAAGCATGCATTAAAGAATTTTGAGTTGGGAATGTGGTTAAATGGTAAAAAATAAAAATAAAGGAGGGTCTCTAAAATATAGAACAAGATAGAAATTCCAAACAAGTTGCTATCCTCAAATCAAAAGTTTGCTAACAAATAGAAAATAGTTGCAAATGCAAATAAAGTCAGCAATCAGATTAAAATGACAGATTGAGGAAGCAACTAAAATGTAGGTCTCTACTTAGATTAAAAAAACAAAAGATGTCATTATCAAATAGTTCATTGGATGTCATTGCATATTGGACATACACAAGGAAACCAATAAGAAGAAATGAAGAAGACCAAATTACTTTGTACAAACTCACATACTTGAATCATGAAAGTTTTCTGCAAACTATTCATTACTCTATAACATCTGTTCTTACCTTTTCCTTAATTTATAAGTTTATATAACGTTTCAGTCATTGTGTCGAAATAAGGAGGAAACAAAAAAAAAAGGAGATAAGAAATTGTGTGGCATCACAGTTAGTAATAATAAGACTGCAGCCAATTAGGTAAAACCAATCTGTTCAGTACGTTAACAGAACCTAAAACCACTGGTGCCATTAAAAGAACCTATATGTAGGAATATATTTACAAGTCCTGCCAGGACCTAAAAACACAGAATTCAATTTTTTTAACCATATACATTTGATTTTGAAGGTGGAAGTAAACTTCCATAAATTTCCACAGATTCACCTACGGTATAAAAAATATTACCCAAATTGAAGCTTCATACACTAGTAACACTATATACCTTTACCCTAGTTTGTTACTGCAGCAGGTACGAGCATAGATACAGAAATCAAAATAGTATTTGTAAGCTCCATCATCAATAATCTCATGTTATCTTTCTATATTCTATTTTATGTCCCTTGTTTTTGAATGTCAGCATTCTGTTTTATTTGCACTTCAGCAAACTAAATTGTGCCATAGCATAGTTAGCAATAAAAAGATTATAGCCAATTGGGGTTTCATCAAACAGCAGGCAGAATGAGGAATATAGTGGTAACCTACTAAATGTACTGTTCCAGTCCGTTCATCCAGCACTTTAATGTTTGACGAGCCTGAAAATAACCAATGAGAAGTCAAAAAGCGAGCTAAAAATTAAAATTACAAATCAAGAAGCAGTATATTCAATATCAAGTGTCTAAAGTCGATTATAAGAGGAGCCTGGCAGTGGGTGCTGGTTGGTTTTAGTGGTGGGAACTTGGATTTGAATGGTACATATATATTATTCGAGTGGTGGTTATAGGTGGCATGGACAGAATGCTTGTTCCCCTAGATAGTTATGGGTGCTTTGGTGGAAGGAGGGAAGATTTTTGCAAACTATACCTACCATACCTACCATAACTAGAGATGGTAACCAAATGCTAAAAGCAAAGAATACAATGCATGGTTTGACATTCTAAGATGGATACAAGATGCATAAATATATAGGAAAAGAATCAAAGATTTCAGAAATGAGAGGAGAGTAACATGATACTCACAGTTATACTCAGTCCACCCAATGGCCTGAATTTCAAGATCATATAATACTAGCTTATTTGAAAGTACCAAATCTGCAAGTACCACAGAAACAGATTATAAACTACAGAATCATATATTCACATCTTCTGTTTATTAAAAAAACTATCATTCATCATGTTCATTAAACTTAAGAGAGCTCTAACCTAAAAGTTATGCCAGTCTACGTGTATTTGAAGATAGATTTCTCATGACAACAAAAACTCGCAATGCTCATATACACACAGACAGAAAGGTGCAAACAATAATTACACATTCATTTTCCTTTTTAATAATTTTCTTCTCTGTGGTGGATTTGAGTGCTGAGTCACCTACATGTACAAAATAGCTCAAAGAAAAAGCTATAATGAAGTTTCAAGGTCACTAAAGTTTTATGAAACTTATCAACTGGTTTTTAAAAACTAAGTATAGGCAATAGCTAAACAAATAGGATGTTTATAAACTGGGCTAGTGACATAAATGGACAGGAGTAGGAGATGGATGGATCTAAAAGAAAGAAGTGGCAGCAGAAAATGACGGCATGACATTGGATATCCATATAAAAAGCTTAACCATGTGAATCATAACCCTAGAAATTGATGGGATGAACTCAAGTTGAGGCAATAGGTGCTCTTTTTTAAACGGAGAAAAAACGGTAGTATTATGGGCTATATAATAGCTCTTTTGTGGACCATATGGATTGAAAGGAATAAAAGAATTTTTAAAGGAAAACTTAATGGTTTTCTATGGAATCGTCAAAAGTTGTTGACTTGAGGATTTCTCATCATCTTAGATATTTTATAATATCATTCTGTTTCCATAAAATATTATGTGTCTTATCCAACAAAACGAGGCAATGAGAGGAAGGCCAATAGGAACATGGCTAAGGTAATCGGATAAGACAACTGCCAGGACAATACAAATTATTGTTTTACAGAACAGATGAGCATAAAGGACCCATATATCAACTGTCAGTAATTTGGATGAGGGAATGCTGAATGAGCATCACTGGCTTCAAAGTCGTTCTAGGGAAACCATGTTTACAGCTCTTTCATTTCAGATTTTACCAAAGAAGGAAACTGATGAAGGAAATTAAATTGTATAACTTGGGAATAATACAAATTCCCAAACTTAGAAAACGAAAAATACAACAGTTATAAAGTGCAATTTTTAAAACCTTGAGATGAGACCCCAAATATGATAAATGCAGACGTTATGTATACTATTAACAAATCTGCAACTCATTTTGGACCATCCAATGAGAAGAATTTTTGTAGTATTTGAGTTTAAATCTCTTTTAGCCATTTTAATGTTTAAGCAACAAGCTTACTGTGGACTGTAGTTGGTTATAATATAAAGAATTATGGAAAAAAAAAAACACTCACTGAAGCAGAATTTAACACAAGGCAGACAGGTGATGCACAATTTTTTGGGTATATACCTCCTAAAAGTGTCAAGTTCTTTGTATCTCTGGATAGCATCCCACTGTTTTGCCAACCAATACACCACATGCCTTCCTGTAAGTTTCCGTGTTAGTAAATACACACTGAAGTCTATGCAGATAGCATTACAAAAGTAATATATGCAACACAATGTAATAAGCCAACAATGAAATGCACTGCAAGACATGTAAAGGCTGCTTAGATGCTGCTAATTATTTTCAGGTAGATAAAACCAGTAAGTGTCAAAGACAAAAGTTAAGAAGACACATTTTTTAAGTAGTCACTCTGAGAATTTGCATCATTCACAGAGACAGCCAGCAGCCAATAAAACAATTCAAAGAAAAATTTTGCAAAATTCAAAATCCACAAGTCAATCACCCAGTAAGTTTAGCAGGTAAAGCTGACAGTCTTTCCACATAGAACACAGATAATTAAAGCAGATAATAGGGAACCATAAACATGCTAGTAAACTGTAAATGGCAGTGACTGGACAGAGTGTCCTTATAAATATTTGCAGTTCAACATACTTACATAAGGAAATAGATATTCATGTGGATAAACCTTCAAATAAAGTGACTTTTCAAAATAAAAAGTCACAGCAGGGAATACATCATCGACACTGCAATTAAAAAAATATATATATATTAGTATCAGTAAAGCGCTATGCTGCTGATAAATATATATATTAGTATCAATATATATATACCTTTTCATGTATTGAAAACATGTATACTCGCCATGAACAGTGTGAACTTTCAGATCAGGTTGATAAGATATTATCTGATAAGAAAATTGAATTAAGATAGACATGAATATATGAAAAATTTAGATTAACATATAAGAGATGTGAGGCAACCACATGAAATGAGAATCTCCAAATGATAGAACTGTATTGTATCACATACCTTCTTTACTAATGGCTCATAGATCATTTCTGGCAGATAGGCCAATGTCGTACCACTGTCTATTATAGTCCCTTTTCTGTCTCCCACCTCAAATACATCTGTTGGAAGACTCAGAAAAACATGACCAACTTGAACTGCTGTCATATTCACATTGTAATGTGCCCTAAATTTATATAATAAGTGAAAGCTTAGTTACCATGTCTTTACAAACCAAGACTTAACAGGACCACAAACAAAATGGAAACACATAAAAAATGGACTCAATGTCTAACATAAGAACTTGGGGATCATGAGAAAGAAAGCTTTAGCTTTTGAAGAAAGCAAGACAGAGTAGGTTATTTGGAGAACTTCTTGGGAAGATCACCAACAATTAGTTTCTTGTTTCGCAACAGGAAAGATGACCCACAATTAATTAATGCACTCATCAAGCAGTTTCAGAGAAGCTAATCATTTCATACCAAACAACGAGAACAATGATCAACAAAAGTAATTAGAACACTATAACAGACTGGTTTGGTACTAATAGTGCCATGTTAACAACATAACAAGATTGCAGGAAAACAAAACAGAAACAAAAAGTTTAAAAAAGATATAACATACTGGTTTGGTACTAATGGCGTCATGTTAACTTTTGGCTGTACAACACGGCCAATGGCAAATATACCACCTCCATTTTTCCCATCTAAGCAATGAGCAAACATCTTTTTGACCCTTCCAGATGAAGCAAGCTGTGAAATCATTGACGAATTTGATTTTCCAAATCCAAGTATCCCATCAAGTGCTTCTTCACCAGACGAATCCAGATTTCCATATTGTGTAGCACCACACCTATTGAAAAAAATCAGCAATCACCAAAGAAGGAAAGAAATAATATAACTGATTTTCCATCTACTGACATAGAGACTGAAACTATGATATACAACAAATACGAATCATGACCCTTTACATCTTGACAATATAACTTCACCCCAGATAGTTCCCATCAAAAACTATGAATTGTTGGATACTATTTTCAACCAACCAAATTACTATCAGTCCTTTGGCAAAAGTCTAATGTTAAAGCATTAAAAAATGTGTTGGTAAAGCGCATTCATGCACTTACAAAGCACTCAAACTTATCCACTAAGCATTCACAGCTTAATAAAGCTAGATGAAAGATTACAAGCTAAGGATAAGACATAGATGATAAGGCAGTAAATTGGCTACCTATTCTGAATGGTGTTTTCTCTTAGCACTTAAGCCACTTAACAGCCAATTTCTACCATTGAACCACTATCTACCCTCATGTCCACCCAAAAATAAAATCTAACCTTACAAATCTGGAAATTTCTCATTTTCAGTAATTTACTAATTGGAATAAACAATAATGCACGAATTATAACCTTGCACATTGTTTATCTAGCATTCAAGTACAAAACTTGTCTAAAATGCATTTTAATACAAAAAAAATTATATGCTTCCGTACAACCATTATTGCGATAAAAATTCTAACCAAGCAACGTTTACAATTGAACAAGGAACGGAATTTCACCATATCCATGTAATTGTAATACATTACATGTGACAAAACATGGGCAGCTATCTACTCCTGACCAAACTGAACATTATAATCCATCTAAATGGGCTAGAGGTTATTGCATTGCACCATCCTTGCAGAAATTTAAACTATTTTTCTAGAAAAGGATTATATTACCATCACATACCTAAACCTTCCTAGCTACTCTCCCCTCTCCTCCCCTTCCCCAAAAGAGAAAATTACCAATGGCCACCTTTTCTACTCAATTTCTCTGAAAAATATAACAAGCATCTTAGGCTCTCCAATGGTATCATAGTTGGTGCACTGGTCAACATTGATGCTATAATACCAATTGCTAAATTCAGCAACTAAAAGTATTTCATCAGCCAACATAGGAAAATATTTTTAAGCAAGAACCATCAAATGAGACACGGGGAAAAGACCAAAACAGCACAACCACCTAAGTAATGACTTGCATACTTCACCCAATCAGGCTACCTCCCTGGGTTGCAAAAGGAAATCAGAAATTAAAATTGAGATATAATGTAACTTTGAAAGGGACAACTTACAATTTAATTATTTTGTGATACACAATGAGACTCGCAATAAACTCCACCAAAGCCCTAAAAGAAGGATCTCTGTGAAGAGTATGCAAGTTCACACGATCAACACAAACCTGAACCGTCACCAAGGAATTGCTATTAAGAACCTTCAGATTCTTAGCCTTTGCTAAGAGACTAGGAGAAAGCTAATAAAGAATTGAAAAACAATGAGAAGAAAAAGCTTATAGAGAACATTTAGAATGAGAAGCCTAAAACCAAAATGAAACAAAAAGCTTCCTGTAGTCTACCATAGCACTCGCCTACATCAGTGGAGCACAAGAAATACAGAAATGACTTATATTTCATATTACCTACTGAATTAACATAGAGAAGTGATTTCATTATTAGATGAACCTAACAAATAGATATGCATAAATGCATACATATACATTACATATAAAAATCACATAAATTAAATGGCTGATGAAACCACACACTTCCAGAATTCTACCCTAGTGGATTTATGTAGGATCCAACATCAGTATTACATACAAACGCCAGTATGAAATTCACACTTATGTCACTTGTGCTCTTCCACATCACTAAGTAACTTATACCCAGTTAAGCCTCCCATCTCTTTCAAGGATTCAAAATCATGAACTACACACATGCATATAAATATAGTTTGATTACGAGGAGTAAGGAGGATGTACAAGTTACCCAAATATAACACTTCCATTGGCAGACTTAGTTTCGAGGTCTCCGGAAACACTATCATACTGCACCACATCTTTCACAAAATACCCAGCAGTGGAGCTGCCATCACCATATATCTGAAGGTATGGACATGTCACATTGGCTGTGCAGCCATCTAAAGGACCTCCATTAACCTCCAAGCAGAATTCTTCATCACAAGGAACCAACTTCCCAGTTGATGACTCATTAATATCATATCGCGTCAGGTCTAGCTGTCATCAGAGACAAAAACACAAATTCACATACCCAAAAAAATGAAACAGTTTCACAAGTAGCAAAATCACCAAGAAACTATGAAAGAGTAAGAGAATTTGCACATACACCAAGTGAGCTTCTTTTAGGGCAATCTTTGCAATTAATGCAATTCACCCACATAATATCACTCCCCGTATCTACTTGTACGTAATAGTTTTTTGAAGGCGTTCCAATCCCAATTTTAGCATAGTAAAGCCTATATACACAAACAGTACTACTTATAAAACACAAAAATTCCCAGCTGAATAAAATTTCCAAAACAAAAATGATAAAAAACAGAAAGAGAATTGATAATAGAGACCCGACAGCGTCGGGACGACCAGAGCCGCCCAAGGGAAGGTCGACGCCGGCGAGAATGCTAAGCTGGCGGCGAGTGTCGTGAGCTTTGAACGCACTCAGTGAGGGTTCTTGACCAGCGTATTTGTACTTGACGCTCAAAACGGCGTTGTTGAAAGCATTACCAGTCGTGACCTTGGAAGAAATCAACAACAAAAACAATAGGAGAGCCACTGACAGAGAAAAGCTGCATGAGCTCCCCCTCACAGTAGCCATGAACGCCATCGCCGGCGCCGAAGCGGATAAAGTCGTCGCCGTCATCTTTGGGATTCGCGATTCAGTGGATTCCAGTGCCGTAGAAGACTCGGCGAAGAGGGAAAAATGATCGGGTTGGTTGGGAATGGCATAAAGACAGTAAAAAAAAAAAAAAGGAACAAATAGGATTTAATTGTAATTTAAAAATCCTACGCAGAAAAAAAGTGTATTTTTTCTTTTCTTTTTTATTTTCTTTTTTAATTTCCGTAGTTGTGGCCTTGTGAAGACATGGTTTTAATATAAACTTTGAAAATTTTATTATTAAAAATATTCCGAAGACATGGTTTTAATACAAACTATCAAAATTTTATTATTAAAAATATTATAAATTATTAAAAAATAATAATAAATATAAAAATTTAATAATAAACTAATTAACAGTTTAATTAATCAAAATTGAAAAAACATAGCATATTAAATAATTGAATATATCCATAATATACGATCATTTAAAAATATTAAATCTGCATTTTCACTTTCTTTCCAATATATATAAAAAGAAAATGAATATCACTAATTTATAAAAAAATATTGAATATAATATTAAAATAATGATTAAGAACAGTAATTTTATCTAAAATAGTATACATATAGAAAATTTTAAAGATTTATAACAATCATTTTATGTGGCTTTCTATCTTTATAAAAATTATAAAGTTTATAATAATAAAAAAATTTACAGATTATATATGCCAACAAAAATATAGTTGTCAGTACAACAAAGAAAGCAACAAAATGTAAAAATTAAAATGGAATTAAAAAGTCAATTAACAACTAAATATTTATCATCAGCCACCATTTCAGTAATGTTACCAAAATCACAAAAATTAAAACTGTATTTTATAATTGTCATTGGTTCATTCCTCTCGCAAATATAAATAGACCACTGAAAATCAATCATATATAAATGTTTAGTTGTTCTGTATCCACCACCGTTATTTTTAAGAGATAACTGGCTTATATCATAGATTTTTCTTTCCTTCGCAATTTTGATAAACTTCTTTAAAAATGATCATTTTACATAAGCATTAATTTTTCCTTCCTATTAGAATCTATGACAAAATAAATGAACAAGCTCATACATTGATAAGATAGAAAATAAAAAAGAATAACACAATTATATGTCCATATTGCAAAACCATCTTAAGGCTATTAATTACGCCATGTTCATTATTATCAGGGGTTGTCCACAACCTGACAACGATACATATAATCTTCCAGGATTGCTTATGATGAAATATATCACAAATAGATACTACATTTCCAGTCATAGCCATATGTGTTTATAATTAAATCAAACTCAATAAAAGTAGAAAATTGATATATGAGAAAAAGTGAAAAATTAACTATTACAATTAAATCCCAATGTCATTTTAATTTCTAAGATATATATATATATATATTAAAATTGAAAGAAAATTCCGGTAACATCAACTATTTTGGCAACTGTCATTCTATTGAAGGAAAAATCCAGTAAAATTCACTATTTTGGCATCAATGCCATTTTTAACTTCAAAGATATGTATGAAGAATTATTGAAGGGCCACACAGTAAAATCTATATTTTTTTAAGAAAGTAAATTTTTTTTTCTTGTCATTTTGATTGGAAGAAAAAAAAATTAAAATTAAAATTTAGCAAATCAATGGGAACAAAATATTTAAATTGAAGAAATAAAATCCTGTAAAATTTATCAACTACATGCATTCATTTTTGTAAGAAAGTAAATATTTTTTTTTTCCATTATGATTGAAAGAAAAACAAATCAAATCTACTATATCAATCAATGCCACAAAATTAATCTTATTCTATATAATCAATGTGAAAATATACTAAAATTGAAAAAAAAAATACCATAAAAGAATCAAGTCATAACATAAAGATTTAAACTTTTAAAAACATAAAAATATATATAAAAAAGATATATATATATATAAATATTAAAATTGAAGCAAAAATCTAGTAACATCCACTATTTTGGTATTTGTGTCATTCGAAAAAATACAGTAAAATCTACTATTTTAGCATTAGTGTCATTTTAATTTCAAAGATATATATGAAAGATTATTGAAGGGCCACATGGTGAAATCTATATTTTTTTTGAAAAGTAAATTTTTTTTCCACCATTATGATTGGAAGAAAAAAAAATCAAATTAAAATTTAGTTTATCAATGGAAACAAAATATTTAAATTGAAAAAAAAAAATCCCGTAAAATTTATAAAGTACATGCATTTTTTTCTTTCCATTNAAAATTAAGTCATACCATAAAGATTTTAACTTTTAAAAATAGAAAAATATATATAAAATATATATATATATATATATAATATAAATGTTGAATGAGTAGGAAAATATATAGTAATAAAAAATGAGAATGAATTTTAGAGGTAGTAGAGTTTTAATATATTATATATATTAGAAATTATACAACAAAACATTAATTGTTATTTTTCTTCTTTTTTTTTTGGTCAAGTGAGTAAATTCCATCAAATTTATAAAAAAATATAGAGTAAATTTCATCCAATAATTTTGAAAGGCCAAAGTGTTCGTTAAACTTTTTATTATTTTTATTTTTTATTAAATATACTATTGAAATCATAATGTTAAAGGCCTATAATTAAGTTACAGAATTACCATATATTTTGAAAAACAAAATAATGTGGAATGGTCCATAAATTATTATAATTTTACTACATAATTTTTGGTATTTATAGAATAGACATTTTCTAAGATATTTTCATCTTATATTTAGGTGAGACAAAAAAAAAATTATAATTTTTGCTAATTTAATAAGTTTTCTCTAATTGATCTTTAGTGGATTTACTTTTCCAAAATATATTTCATTTTGAAAAAAATAAAAGATTAGAGCATCTCCTATGATGCTATATATTGCTTTATTTTTATTGTCACATCATAAATATAGAAAATGTTATCTATTAGCTCTGTTAAACTAATGTGATAAAAAATAAAATAGACACTATCAAATAGACTATCAACTTTCATAAAATCTGTTAGACATTGTAACTCAGTAATTTTATTTTATTTTTCTATTATTTTTAAATTTTTTTTTGTGCTATATATTTTTTTTTCCTCTCTTCTCGTTCGCGCTTAGATGGAAAAAAAAATGCTCGATGAAATAGAGGCTACTTCATATTTTTATCTCTTTTGTTCTTGTTTACACTCAAAGAAAATTAAAAAAGCTGCTCCATCAAATACTTCTATTCAATAAACTTTAGATCAATCCTTGTCTACTTCAATTTCAAGCTTTTTTTTCCTGATGAAATATGCTTGATTCAATCTTTGATAATCTTTAAATCTATCATCACTATCTATAAATTTCCTATCAGTAATTGGACATGTTGTTTGATGGTCGGCGGCAATTTGGCTCTCCAAGTGAGTACAAATTCCATTCAATATGCTTTATGGAGTTAATCTCATAAAGATGGTTTATTGTTCTTTCTTTTGAGAGTTATAGCACTTAAAGTAACGGTAATATGCTATTGGATTTTATTTTTTTTATGCATCAGTTTAGCTTTCTATATTTCTCTGTTTTTATTTCTCTCATTTACCATTCCTTTCAAACCCATCTCACAGACATCGTTTCATAATATATTTTCTCTTGTAGACATGTGATAATTTTGCAATTTGGCTGCTACATTGCAGGCGTTAGCTTGAGCATTGTTGAGTTTAAGTGGCTTCAACTAATTGGATTACAGGTAAACAATTATGTTTTGAATGAAGAGATTTTTTATTTCTCATTTTTTTGTTGAATTGTGTTTGGTTTGCTATTGAAATGAGAAAATAAATATAATTTGAAGAGAGAGCAAAACGCATAAAAGTATAGAGAGAGAGTTGTGAAAGTCATCCAATTCGGTGTTCTTTTGATTTTTTTTTATCAGTTGTATTTTAACTATGTTTAATTTTAATTAGATATAATTTTTTTTAAAAATTACACAGTATCTATTAATTTTATTGTAAATAAATTTTATTGGAGACCACTTTTAAATATTCACTGTCTATTAAATAGACATTTGCCACATAAACAATAAAAATTTATATTTTATATGTCCTGTAGACTCCAATCTACAGAGTCATTAAATATGCTCTTAGTTTGTAAAACCGAATTGATTATACAGTAAATACAAATATTTAAAAAATACATTATTAAGTGCCAGAGATTGATAGGGAAAGGATTTTCTGTTAATCCACATCATCCAAACAATTACATAATATTTATTATTTTTATTTTTCTTAAAAATAAAATATAAATAGGGAAAGCACAAAGCCATAAAATCTATGTGGAGTCCAATGCTAATTATTATTAATGTTTTATTCAACTTTTTATAGATTGATTTTTTGTGTGTTATGGAATAGTTAATGTGTGCCACGTCCCCCTTGAAACTAAAGTAATATATAAACTTTTAAGTATTATTATATCTATCAGATAAAAACATGGTAATCCTTTTATTTTAGAACCAATTTATCTCTATGTTCTTACGAATTTAATGAAAAACATTGATGCACTACCTTTGATGGTGTGGAATAGCAGATTTAACCTTTTAGCTAGCAAAACTCATTATCTATGATATTTGTACACAAAATCCAGCATACAAGAAGTTGGATAATAATCAAGATTAGCAAAAATTAATAATAATAATAATAATTTTGCTAATGATCAGAATAATCAGGATACGCAGAGGTATATGCATAAGTATAATCTTACAAACAGAAGAAGCCCTCCAGAGACAGGGTAACAAGAACATGCGATTGGCCACTTAAAAATTGATTCATTTGACGCTTATCTAGTTTGTAGCTAATATATCCAGTAAACAAAAATAGTGTAGAAATTGAGTTAAACATAAGAATGACCATAAATTGCTTATAGTCTCTTTAGTGAATCTCCAACTCCCTGAAAGAAGAAATAAGAGAGTACAAAATCTGCAACAAAAATACCAACAAGGGAGATAACCACAGATGAAGTTGTAGATTCCCCAACTCCTTTTGCTCCTCCCATGGTTGTAACTCCCCAAGCACAACTTACAATGGATATGATTGCACCAAATACCTGTGATTTGATCATTGCGCTAATTATATCCCATGAATTAAGAGCTCTCCGAGCTGAATCCAGTATAATGTTGATGCTAACACCATAAACAGCATCAGCAAGGATGGCACTTGATGCCATCCCTACAGTGAAGCACATCAGGGTCAAGAATGGCAAAGCAATACAAGAGGCAATCACCCTCGGGGTCACAAGATAATCAACAGGATTAGTTCCAAGAACTCTCAATGTGTCAGTTTGCTCAGAAACCTGCATTGTTCCCAACTCCGCTGCAAATGCACTACCAATACGCCCTGCAACTACTATTGACGTAACAACAGGACTTAACTCCCTTGAGAAAGCCAATGCTAGTACTCCACCAACAGCTCTGCTCAAGCCTAACCTGGTGAATTCCCTAACAAATTGGATAGTGAAGGCCATTCCCACAAAAGCTGATGTCAAGAGGCAGACCCCAATCGATTTTGGCCCGACTCTTTCCAACTGCTGTAGAGTATTCCTCCAGTGGACTTTTCCCTTTAAAGCTCTTAAAATCACCTGTCCTGCCAAAACAAAAACTGATAGTCCCCGCCACACAAACCTGGGGGGTGACCATTTGTTTAACAAGGTTCCTCCTTCAGAATTGAATGAGTGATTCGTGTTTGAGTCTTCTAACACAGGAAGAGAAGGATGGCCATCATCCGTGTTGGGAACTGCAAACAATCTGGTTTGCTTCGTACGCACTATATATCTACTAGTTTGAGGTCTTTCAACGATGGAAATTTTTTTAACCAGCTGATGTGAACAGGGGACTTGCGTTTTAGACCACCTATCTGGTTTTATAATGCTTTTTCTGAAATATGGTTAGAAAAGTTAAATTGAAAGTTGACAGACATGAACCAAAGAGATGACGATGTACATATATGTATAAAATGAAAGAAGGAGAAAGACCTGTTAGGAAAACAGAAGTATCCATTATAAGAAGCTGTTTGCATGCTTAGTTGTTTTGAATTTCCAGAACTAAGTGAAAATAAGCAGTGGATATGATTTTAGATGTCTGTCCAAAGAAGAAAACACCACTTTCCCTTTCTCCTGAAATGGTTTCTTCCCATAAGAGAACAGCCAGAGAGTACTACAGCCAAGTCCAGGTACATCTACCTGATTTCACCACAAAATACATAATAAATACAGAAAAGAAAGAGTGCTAAGAATCTGCAAACTAATACAGAAAACAAGAATGCTAAGAATCTGCAATCTAGTTAAGAAAAAAACATTTTCTTTAAGTTAAGTATCAAATCCTACAATAATGAAAATATTTTGAAATTTTATCTAATAAATTCTCATTATTAATTTAATCATGTGCATAGCCAACATTACCCCCACAGTAGAACGTTCACAACTTGGACTCAGCTTCTTCCACACTGATGAACCAAAAGTATCATAGACGGCAACAAAAATGGAAAGCAATCAAAGAACCCAAAATCTAAAATTGAACAAAATGAGTGATACAAAAGAAAAACAATTGACATAAGAATTCACAACCGAAACAGTTTCAGAAAGAATTAACACGAATTCTAATCTGGGTGTTATGCAAAAAAAAAAATTCTCATCTGGGTTCAGGATGCAACATTAAGAAGGCCAACTATTTGTTTCTTTGAGTCATTTTAACAAACAGTTGGTGAATATATAAAATGGTTACACCAAAACCAAAACAAAGCAGTGAAATTGTAAAATCCCGCTGAGAAAATTCTAAATAAGGATGAAAATTCAAATCAGAGTAAAGAAAGATCCAAATTGATATTAAAAGAAATGGAGAGAGAGAAGAATAACCTTTTCTTTTGCGAAAATGGAATACGAACTGTTACTTTTCTCAGAGTCTAATGTGTATAATTTTCGGCGTCGTTTTTATGGTCACAGCCAAGTATCTAGAGCTATGTTTGGTGGAAAAGGAATTCGGAGCAATTATTAGCTTTCGTAATCAAAGAATGGCTTCCATAGCTCATTCGTCGTCTCAGTCGCATTTACTGGAACTTCGGCTTCGTATATTCTTCGGAGCTCCAGATCCGGATCCAAATGTTAAAATATCTATTCACAAAAGTATTACAAAAATAAAAAATAACTTCAGCAAAAAAAAAAAAAATATTACAAAAATAAGGGGACGTATTTAATTAAGACTTTTACAAAAGTTTATAGACTTTTTTTAATTATAGACTTTTGTAGACTTTATCATACTTTTTTAGACTTTATAAAAGTATGGATGACTTTTATAAACTTTTTTTAATGACTTTTATAAACTTTTTTTAATGACTTTCATAAACTTTTATAAAAGTTTATGAAAGTCATCCATACTTTTAATTTATAAACTTTTTTTAATGACTTTTATAAATTTTGATTTTTACTACTCAAGATTTATAAGTATTTCATATCTCTCTTTTCAATTGCAATAATTTAATCATTGTCCTAAAGCCTATTACCCTTCTATGTTGGCTACATAATATATACATGCATATTTAGTGAGGTATATTCAATTAAAACTTTGAAAAACTTTTTTAAATCACAAAGTTTTATAGATTTTTACAGAGTTTTTTAGAGTTTATAAAAGTATGTTTGATTTTCAATAACTTTAATAAAAAAAATTTAAATAACTTTTATAGTCTTTGAACGAATTTTTAAATTTTTTTTAATGACTTATAAATTTTGAACAACTTTCATAGACTGTTATGTTTAAAAACTTTTATATTATTTCACATAGTTATGAAATATTTTTATATAGTTCTAACGATTTTCATTTTAAAAAAGAAAACGTTTTAGTATTCTTTTATTAATTTTGAAATATAATAGAGACTTTATGATTGTATAATTATATTTATAGCTGTATAATTATATTTTTTACATTAATAAAAATATTTTTTTAAAAGAATAAAAATATAAATTACCTCATTAAAAAAAATTATTTTGAAAATTATTTACTGAAATTCAATATTATTTTTATTTTTTAGTATTTAAAAATATATTAGATGTTATACTTTTCATATTTAGCAAAAGTAAATGAACATAAGAAAAAATAAAGAAAAATTGTTATTTAGGCTTTTTTTTATAGCAAATTACAGTTTTATTACACTTTGTTATATTTATATATTAAAAATAAATCAAAATTTGCATTTTTATAAAATAAAATAAAAAATTTCAAAATAAAAAAAAACCCATAATTTTTTTGTTAGACTTTCGTTCCGTAATAAAGAGGGAGATGAAGAGAGAAAAGAAGAGATATAAAGAGAAAAGAATTTCAAACTAATGTAAAATAATTTGAATCATTTAAAAAGTTTTTAAAAGTTTACAAAAGTTTTGGGGAAGAATGAAAGACTTTTTATAAGCATAAACTTTTCATTTTTAACTAAAAAGTCTACAAAAGTTTTTCATTTATAAAAGTCTTTAAAAGTCATTGATAAATTGAATACATCATGACTTTATAAACTTTTAATAAGTCTTAATTGAATACCCCATGACTTTTATAAACTTTTTAAAAAAATTTAAAAGTCCATATTGAATACACCATGATTTTATAAACTTTTTAAAAGTCTGTACTGAATACAGCTAAACTTTCTAATTTCATAAAATGTTTGACTAAAATTATGTCACACATAATTTGTGGGATCCACAGAGCACGTGCATTTTCAGTGGGATTTTAATTTTAATTTTAATTTTGGTAAAATTTGCATCGGGATTTGTTCAGGGCCCTGGAAATCCCATCCACGTGGCGGTCACCGGAAAGTGTGAAATCTCTTTCACTCTCATTCATCATTAAGCACTCTCAGCTCTCCTGAGCTCCACTTCTCTGCTCCAAGCAAGCAAACCGCTTTTCTTTCTTCTTCTTCTTCTTCTTGATCTCTCTCTCTCTCTCTCTCGGCGATTATTGAATGGATACTCTGCGTGTAATCCAGAGCAGCTCAGCAGCATCTTCGCAAATCCCTCTGAGGAAGCAATTCAGATTCCTCCATCATCATATTCATTCCCGTGGAAGGCTTCCTCTCCTTCGTTTCTCCACTCATCCGAGGATTTCTACTCCTCTCCATCACCATTCGCGTCCAGTCCTCTGTGTTTCCTCTACTGGAACCATGTACTCTCTCTCTCTCGCTCGCTCTCTGTATATCTATCTTTGTGGATTTTTGAAGTTTGTATCATTTTCTTTATGTTAGGTTCTTAAATGTGATTTCTGAGACTGTATTTTTCTAGCTTCTAATTTCTCTGTTATAAAAAGGGAAATATATGGTGTATTTCTCTGAACGGCTGGAAGTACTTTTTTTTTTTTTTCGGTTCTGGTGAAATAATTTTGAGAGTCAAATAAAACTTATTTTGCAATCGGTGATGTTAAATTGAGGAAATTGGTTTTGTTTATCATAATTCAATCGTTTTCAGCGTCAATAGTGAGATGGATTTTGATTTGTTATAGTGGTTTATATATATGTATATACATATGTATATATATATATATCTTTTGATTTGTAAGAGTGGTTTAAAAGGCACAGATAAACCATTTAACAAAATTAGAAACTAATGTAATGACTGAGCTTCCTGTAACTCTAGTTTAGTGGAGATATGAATTAGGAAAAGTGATGCTAAAATTTTAATTTTTTAATTTTTTGGATAGAGAGGAGGAGAAGATGAAGTCAAAGTCAGGGCATGGGAAAGTGAGACTTAATGTTAGGCTGGATCACCAAGTTAAATTTGGAGAGCATATTGCGGTTCTGGGATCAGCAAAAGAATTGGGGTCATGGAAGAAGAAGGTACTGCTGGATTGGAGCGAGAGTGGATGGGTAGGCGATTTGGAATTTAAAGGGGGTGATTCTATTGAGTTTAAGTTTGTCACTGTGAGAAAGGATAAGAGTATGTTGTGGGAAAATGGCGAAAATAGAGTCATCAAACTGCCTAAACAAGGGTGTTTTGGATTGGTTTGTCATTGGAACAACACAGGGGAGGCTGTAGATTTATTGGGATTGGTAGAAGAAGACTACATTGGTGAAAATGGTTCTACAACTGCTGATGCTGCTGCTGCTCACTTGGAAGTGGAATCGAGTCCTTTTGTTGGACAATGGAAAGGGAATGATATCTCATTTATGCGGTCAAATGAGCATCGGAATCGGGAAACAGAAAGGAAATGGGACACTTCAGGTCTTGAAGGTTTGGCTTTAAAGTTAGTTGAAGGTGACCGAAATGCGAGGAATTGGTGGAGAAAGGTAACCATTGTTGATAAAGTTCCATCTTGGTGTTGCTTTTTTTTTTGGAAAAAAAAAAGAAAAAAGAAAGAAAGAAGTTTTGATCACTAATGAGATAAATGTTAACTTGGCTAGTCTTTATAAACATTGTGCACACATGCAGAGAGGATAGAATTGTGAATATGGATAAGGAATTATGGTTTTGGTTTTGTTTCTGTAAGAGCCGTATTGATGTCATTGTGAGTTAGTAATATGGTTTTTCTTCTTGAACCAGAAAAATATGGACTCAATGGTTTTTATTTATTTATTTTATATATATATATTATCTTTTACTTTTTGCTCATAATTTCTAAAACTAGTAAAAGCTCATACATGGCGTGTTATAGTTTCCTTGATTTGATTACTTGGAACTATTTTGATATTTGTTTAAGGAACTATTTTGATATTGTTGCATTGTAGACAATGATTCTCTTACAATATTTGAACAAATTGCTCCAGTTTATAGATTACTTAAATGAGTTCTCATCCTACTATCTTTTTACTCTTCTTTTTTTCTTTTTATTTTTTTTTAATATTTAAGTTCAATACCCCCTGTTTTTATTTTTTTTATGTTTTGTTATTCAATGTACACCTTTTGTGTCCGTAGCTTGAAGTTGTTCGTGAGCTATTGGTTGGAGATTTGCAGCGTGAAGATCGGCTGGATGCTCTCATATATTCTGCTATTTATTTGAAGGTTTCTTCAATAATTTATCTTCACTTTTTTTCTTAAATTTTTTATTCACACTTCTTAGATCTTCTTCTGTTGTAGTGGATAAACACAGGCCAAATTCCTTGCTTTGAAGACGGAGGTCATCACCGGCCAAACAGGCATGCTGAGATTTCCAGGTTCATATTCCGCGAATTGGAAAGAATTTCCTCAAGGAAAGATGCTTCACTCCAGGTGATTTTTATTTTGTTTAACATGTATTTTGAATGATCAATGCTCGTATGTTTTTGTTCTATCATGATAATCATCAATAACAAAATTTGATTATGTATGATCTCATTGAAATTGATATCTGATGGCATTATTTTTTTCATCTTTTAATGCTTTTAACAAAATTATTTTCTTTATCTTCTTTCCAGTGAACAATCTATTGTCTTGAGATGACTCTCGTGGTGAACCTCCCAGAATTTCTGAAAAAAAAAATTAAAAAATTAAAAAATTCTGTTATTTCCCAACTAATATATCACTTTAAGATAGGATGAGAATCTTTTTTTATGCCTTTCACCTTGGCTCTTGAATTCGATTGCTTTGACTCTAGCAGATCTTTCATTTACTGAAAGTTAGATCCTTTAAGATACTTTGCAATGTCTAAGCAAATCTGGCAGCTGCAAAAATGCTGCTTCATATAATGATGATCAAAGGCCAAGAGATTTTGTTTTCAGCACCTGAAAAGGGACCTGTGCAAACTTGCATGACTAGGAATTGGCACAAAAGTTGCAATGCCTACCAAATTTTATGTTTTTGGATAATATTTGGAAGTCACAAGGTGCATGTTACATGTATTAATGTGTAAAAAGTGAAAAGAATTAGCAAGTTATTCTTCAATGGTGCATGTAACATCATCTGCAGTTTAATCTTATATTTTTAAGTTGACGTGTTTTCATTAAAAATTTAAAGAAACAAAGTCTCAGTTTTAATTACATTGTTGTCTACCTGTTATTCAGTTTTCTTTTTCAATTTATAATTTAGTATTTGATGTTCAGGATGTACTTGTTATCCGCAAGATTCATCCTTGTCTCCCATCTTTTAAGGCAGAATTTACTGCTTCTGTTCCACTAACACGGATTAGAGACATTGCTCACCGAAATGATATCCCTCATGACCTCAAGGTTATACTTCACTAAGAACTCGGTGCATATATTTTTTTATTGCAATGTGTTTTATGCTAATTATTGGAGAAGTTTTTTTTTTTTTTTTCATTCCAGCAAGAAATTAAGCATACAATACAAAACAAGCTTCATCGCAATGCTGGTCCTGAGGATTTGATTGCTACGGAAGCAATGCTTGCAAGAATAACTGAAAACCCTGGAGAATATAGTGAAGCATTCATAGAGCAGTTCAAGATATTTCATCATGAACTCAAAGATTTCTTCAATGCTGGAAGGTTTGAGTAACATAACATTACAGAACTGCTTTAATCCTTCACTTTGTTAATCATCCAAAACTTACGCCGTCATGCTCTTTTGTGCTATGGCAGTCTGGCTGAACAACTTGAATCCATCAGGGAATCTCTGGATGAACGTGGCATTTCAGCTCTTAACTTGTTCTTAGAGTGCAGAAAGGTGAACAGATTATAGAATCTCTTGATTTTCATTCTTTGTTTTACCAATTTGTATTAAAGTAGCATTATATTTTCAATTTTAATGTGAACTTAGAGTATTGTTTAGCACTTGAGATTTCATTATTTTATTTGTAGTTTCCTACAATTCTGAAGTGTAACTTTTATCTTCTAGCAGTCTTTTCTGATAGATGTACCTTCAGGGTGAGTCTAACTTTTTCTCTTCATTTTTTGGTGAAAGAAATCATGAGTTCTTAACAACTTATCCCCAACTTCAACATAAAAGGATGGAAGTTTATGATTTTTGAACATGTAGACGATATCACTCTTGAAAATTGGATGTGTTTCTTTCTTTCTTTCTTTCCTGTTCTACTACTTTTTTATTTTTTATTATATTTATAATTTTCTTGTTATATAAGCAAGATGTTTAGCATGTTTTGTCAGTGTGGTTTTTTGTTTATTTCCAGTGTTTGGATGCCGTAGAGGAATCAAGTAACGTTTCGGAAAATAATAGTAGTGACCTATTGTTCAAAACCATGCGATCCTTGAGTGTTTTAAGAGAAATAATTGTAAAGGGTCTTCAAAGTGGCCTTAGAAATGATGCTTCTGATGCTGCAATAGCCATGCGTCAAAAGGTGAGATCATATTTGAATAATTATGCAGCAAAAGCTTAAAGTGAAACACTAAAAAATGTTGGAACCTGATGGTTTTATTCCTTCTGGTTCTTCTCTTTATCTCTCTCTTTTTCAAAACAGTGGCGTCTCTGTGAGATTGGGCTTGAGGATTATTCATTTGTTATTTTAAGCAGGTAAACATATAATTCAGGCTTTCTTTGGAACACTTTCTTTTGTTCTTAGATGACCAAAAGTTTATATCCGAATTTTGGTTCTTGTTGGTTAATGGAAAAAGGCATATTACCAGAAGTTTCGTTGGAGTTATTTGCTTGTGCTTGTACATAACAATTTATAAAGCATGCAGCTGACTGTTAAGATAGATTGAGGTCATGGGTGTCAAGCGAGGTGGAATTATAGTGCTCATGATGGCTACTTTCTGCCTAACATATTATTTTTGTTAGCAAGATCATTGGGGTTTTTTACGCTCTATTGACAGCCTTTGATATTCTTAGATTCCTCAATGCACTTGAAACTACGGGAGGGGCTAATTGGTTGGCTGCAAGTGTGAAATCAAACTATGTAAACTCGTGGAATGATCCACTTGGTGCCCTTATTGTCGGGATTAATCAGTTAAAGTTATCTGGCTGGAAGTCAGAAGAATGTGAAGCTATTGAAAATGAGCTCGTTGCCTGGAAAGAGAAAGGTCTCACTGAAAGAGAAGGTGCCTTCTTGTTCTTTCAATCTCCAGTTAGTTCAGGCATCAGCTGACTTTTATGAAGTTAGTGTTGACTAACCATTTTTCTTTTTGCTTGCCTGTTCCTGTTTGTTTCCTGAAGGCAGTGAAGATGGCAAGACAATCTGGGCGTTAAGGCTCAAAGCTACTCTTGATAGAGCCAGAAGGCTAACTGAAGAATATTCTGAATCACTTCTTCAAATATTTCCTCAAAAAGTCCAGGTTCGTTTTTTTCCCTGTCCTTTGTTAGGAAGGAGGGAGGTGTTCTTTGTCTTGTAATATGCTTTATGAAATAATCCTGACTTCAATCTGAAGCACTTTCTGAAATGTTCTCTGAGAAGCACCACATGCCCCTACAAACATACATCCTCTTTTTTAATTATTTTGGGATAGGATGGGTACGAGCAAGTTTTCTTGAAAGAGCAATAAATTAAATCTGGTCCTTGTAAACCAATACAATTTAAATTATATGATCATTTCAGCAGACCAATTGTTCTGTAGGTAATGGAAAGGGGCTGTAACTTTAAAATAATGTGGAATTTTAACACAAAAATTTTCCTGTCTATGGCAGATGTTAGGAAAAGCTTTTAGGATCCATGAGAACAATGTGAGGACATATGCTGAAGCTGAGATTCGTGCTGGGTATGGTTGGTTTCTCTTTTTGCACTTTTTATTGCTAATAAAGTTTAAAATGTGGTTATTGGCTTATCGGACATCTGCATACTGACTATATAACAAATATTGTTTCTGGCTTTCTTTGATTTTCTATATTGAATGGCTTTGGTATCTTGTGTTGGTTTTATTAGACCATACTATTCTATTATTGATTATATGAGAATTATTGTTTCAAGCCCTTTAACTTTTTATTTGCCATGTAGTGTGATTTTTCAGGTTTCAAAAGTCTGTACCCTTCTTTTGAAAGCTGTTAGAAGTACACTTGGTTCTCAGGGTTGGGATGTTCTTGTTATAGGATCTGCTGTGGGAACATTAGTTCAGGTACCCTCATATGCTTTATGTGCAAAATAGTATCAAAATGCTTTTATCTTTTGATTATCTTAAGACTTGCCCTAATAATCCTAATTCCGCCTATATAACGTTATTACCTATAACATCAGGTTGAAAGGATTGTTCCTGGGTCAATACCATCATCAGCAGATGGGTCAGTCATTCTTTTGGTGAACAAAGCTGATGGGGATGAGGAGGTTTTGAATATTTCTTATCATACTGTATTTTCTAATTTTGTAACCAAGTAAAATTGTTCTAACAGTTTATAAGTTTGGCAGGTTACAGCTGCTGGGAGCAACATAGTGGGAGTTGTGCTTCTGCAAGAGTTACCTCACTTGTCTCATCTTGGTGTTAGGGCCCGTCAAGCAAGTCTCCTCTTCTCTAGTTGTCAATTTTTATTTTTATTTTTTATTTTATTTTATTTTTTAATGTATTGTTAATGAGTGAATTATTAATTTGTTAATGGCAATTTACAGGAGAAGGTTGTTTTTGTGACGTGTGAAGACGATGATAAAGTTGCTGATATGAAGCAACATATTGGAAAATGTGTAAGGTTAGTTTTTCAGAGACCTAATTTGGAAACCTATTAAAGTTTATCATTATATTTCTGAAATTCCAAATTAATTAAAATGTATTATGTAACTTTGACATTTCTTTTGTTGATGAAACTTTGCAGACTGGAAGCATCTTCAAGTGGTGTTGATTTGTACCCATCTACATCAGATAATAGCAATGGCAGTTTTGCAGTGAAAGCTCCACCAGGTGATCGTTCGCAAAGTGTTGAAGCCCCCGGACCTCTTGATCTTTCCTGGTCTGCTGCTAAAGCCCCTTACTCCAGTCAGGTATGAAGTATACATTAATAGTATGCTCTTTTTAGTTTTAAAACTTAAGCCACTTTATGTTTATTATTCATACAAAACTTGTTAGAGCAAAATCTATGTTTATGTTCATTTGATTAGGCTGTGTTTTTTCAAATAGGGTGTTTCAGCTGGAGCAGTTTTACTACTTGCTGATGCAGGGACTCAGACTTCAGGTGCAAAGGCTGCTGCTTGTGGTCGTTTAGCTTCTTTGGCTGCAACATCTGATAAAGGTAATATATGTGATGGCAGGACTATATCTATTCTTTCCAAAAGAAATCAATTTTTTTCTTTATATAGGTATATTCGTTTATATGTTACTCTTGTTTAACTTATAAATTGACAGTGAATTTTCTTAAGCTTCTATTGATGGATATATACCCTGGGCTTTTAGCAAATATATTCAAGACCCATTGTCTGTCCAATGGAATTCAAATGCCCAATTATATTTCGTGTAGCATCAATACACAGATTAATCATCTTAAGTGGAGTCATTGATCAAAGTTGGTGCCATCAGTAAAATACGTTGAATAGAAGGAATTTATATCTGTTAGAAGTTTTCTAGAAAGCTGTTTCTATTCATCGATTATTACCGATGTAGCTGTTGTATTCTGCATTGACTGGTTTACTATGAGTAAAGCCATTAAAATTTACAATGCCAAGGTAAAGAAATAAAACTTGTCTTAATTCAGATGTACCAATTCCTTGGACAATTGTATTCTTTTCTTTAGGAGATAAATTAGTAAGTTTACACCATCTCAGATTTTAAGACTTGCTCATGCCAGAGATTTTGATGTTATATTTGGTGGTCATTATGCGTTCAAATACTTGACAATATGAACCTTATTGGTGTTAATTCTAATAGCCTCCTATCTTATGTAATATGTGTGATATATGAAGTCCTTTTGAAAGACCTTGGGATCTTAATTTTGATGCACATTTCTTTTTTCAATCATTTTTTTTTATATCCTGATTACCTATGTCCTTCACTATCCTTGAAATTTGAATATGCATTGTGAATTACATAGTTTTTCTGAGAATTTGTGACCTGGAATGCTACTGATTTGGAGACTCTAGTCATCTTGTTTGGGGTTATAAGGGTTTGTTAAAATTAAAAGGAAAGAAACTTACAAGTGAGCTCATTCTGTTATTTTTATTCGGGGTTTGCTAATGTATCATGGGTTATGAATTTCTGCTTCATATTTGATATAGAAAACTAGGAAGCACTCAAATATTTAGGTTCCGCATATAGCTTGTACAAATTGTTATGTTAACTGAATGGAGTGATATATGCTTTAACTAATTACAGTGGAAAAGCACTTATTATTGAATATCTAGTTGAAATTCAAGCTAAATGACATATATTCTTGTAATGTTCTTAAGATGTGGTTTCTTCTTTGCCAGTTTACAGTGACCAAGGGGTCCCAGCTTCATTTCATGTGCCTGCAGGGGCAGTGATACCGTTTGGCTCTATGGAATTAGCATTAGAGCAAAGCAAGTTAACAGAAACCTTCAGGTCCCTATTACATAAGATAGAATCGGCAAAACTTGAAGGTGGTGAACTTGACAAATTATCCAGTCAACTCCAGGAACTTATCTATTCCTTACAGCCCTCAAAAGACATCATTGATAGTATAGGGAGAATATTTCCAAGCAATGCACGATTAATTGTTCGTTCAAGTGCTAATGTTGAGGACTTGGCTGGATTATCGGCTGCTGGACTTTATGAATCAATTCCCAACGTTAGTGCCTCAAATCCAACAGTCTTTGGAAATGCTATCAGTCGAGTATGGGCTCCATTATACACTCGGAGAGCAATTTTGAGTCGTAGAGCTGCTGGTGTACCTCAGGAGGAAGCTTCGATGGCAATTCTGGTGCAGGAAATGCTTTCACCAGATTTATCCTTTGTGCTTCACACGCTAAGTCCAACAGACCAAGATCATAATTATGTTGAAGCTGAGGTTGCTTCCGGTCTTGGTGAGACTCTAGCTTCAGGCACTCGGGGCACAGCCTGGCGTCTATCCTCTGGGAAGTTTGATGGATCTGTGCGAACACTAACATTTGCAAACTTCAGTGAGGAGTTGCTGGTTCTTGCTGCTGGCCCTGCTGATGGGGAGGTTATCCGTTTGACTGTAGACTACAGCAAGAAACCACTAACTGTTGATCCAATTTTCCGTCGTCAGCTTGGTCAACGTCTCTGTGCAGTGGGTTTTTTTCTTGAGCGGAAGTTTGGCTGCCCACAGGATGTGGAAGGATGTGTTGTTGGCAAAGATATCTACATAGTCCAGACACGTCCACAACCACTGTAAATATGTTCCATTAAGTCAGAGATTCCTTAAAATGTGTCGCTGCTGCCAGCAATCATTGTTCCAGGATGAAAGTGTAAGCTGTATGTCATTCGCTGCCGTGTTTAAAATGCGCTGATAGACGTACATAATCTCAAATACTTAATGAAGTTTTGGACTTCTATACGGACATGACAAAGTACAGTGCTTTTGTATAACAGTAGCTATATTAGGGATATATACATTATATGGTCGTTTTATGGTTGTCAAGATATGTTGTTGTATGTTTTATCATTTCGATGGCTTCACAGTTGTAGATGTTTTTAACTATCAAACGCTGCTAAATAAAAGGAATGCCTTACCTGATATCCTTACACGAGGAAGGAAGCAATTATGAGCTTGACGCGGTAGGTATAATTGAAGTTGGAAATTTTCAGTTTTTTACTCAAATTCAAGATATCATCATTGATTTGCTTTCTAGAACATGAGATCTAACAAATGGATGCAAATTTTATTTTTCTTAATTGGTGCTTTTTGATCTCTTGGCCAAACAAGGTGGGGACACAATTTTGCAAAGATGATGCTACGCTTCTCTTTTTCTTTATTATATATATTATTGTATTCGGAAGGTCATGTCAAGGTGGAATCCAAGATTAATTTGTTCAATTCATAATTTCATTTACTGTGTTTTGATCATGATTTAGAAGTATAGTCATGTGAGAATTATATGACCAAGTAATTTTCTTAATTACAACACATTAATAATTAGAACACGTATCATAATCATTAACATTGTTATTTTTTATCGAATACTATTCTTTTTAATCAAATTCTCTTCGTTCTTATCCATCACCTCTCGGAATATAAACATTAACAATGAAAAATATTCTATTATCCATGATTAACATTAGAACTTCACACGAGGGCCTCTATTCCGTTGTTGCATAATCTGTTATGTAAAAAATGAGAGTCTTCAAAATTCCAATAGCTATTAGCTAATACAGTGACAAAGTCTAATATTTTTCTTTTTATGCATAACTCCAAATTCGAATCCCTTTTAAAATTTAAAAACAATAATAATAAGAAGAAGAAGAAAGTCTTCCATTTCAAGTGTATAAATAATTAAAGAAGAAGAAAGTCTTCCAATTCAAATGTAAAAATTGACGGATTTATTTATTTATTATTATTATTTTTTTTTTTGGTTCATGGATTTTGTGTTTGCACAGAAAACATTACAGAACTCAAATATAAAGGAATTGGGATCCATGCGGGGACAGCTAGTGAATATTAAAATAAATAAATAAATAATAAATAATAACTATAATGGAATTTTGGAAGGTTTATAAGAAAACACAAGTACAGAAGGAAAAAAAAAAAAAAAAAAGTGGGGAGGGCTGTATTGCAAATTTTAAAATCTTGACAGTTAAAATCTAGTAACATTTTCCCCAACTTGCCCCAATCTCTAGCAGATTTCTTATACTTTTGTAGACAATTTCTGTCTCTCCTCTCTCTCTCAGATCAAGATGACTTAGATGTTTTACAATCAGATCTTAAATCCTGATCTATAATTTTTTACTTTTGAGCTGGATTTTACTATTTCAGAATTTAAGCTAAGATTGATTGTTTCCTAATCCAACTCTAATAAGTCTGTCTAATCGATATCTGCACCATTTTAAAATGTAGATTGTCATTGATAATATATCATCAGTGATAGCTTAATCGCTAAATAAATTATTAATGATTATATACATTTTAAAATAGTTGAGTACCAGCACCACAAAAATTTTCCTATATCCAATATAGCTTTGGAAAACTTGTCCTCTTCATATCTTCATCAGCCTTAACCTCTTAAACCACAACGCCATTTGTAGACAGTACTGATGCTCATTTCTATTTCTTTCCAACACATACATAGAAAAAGAATATAGTAAAAGAGAGAACTTCTAAATTAGGCAACAAGGCTCAATCTTTTCCTTCTTCTTTCTTTCTTTCTTTCTTCCATCACCAATTCATTTAATAATATCATACATTTATTTTTCTGATAGATAGAAATTAATGTCTGCTGCTGTGAGAGCTATCTCTTCAGCCAAGAAAGTCAGCTTCAACTCTCAAACAAATGAAGAAGATCAGCACACCGACAAAAACAACAAGGATATCGACATGAACAACAAGCCTGCTGGTGATGAACCTCACCTTGAAACTACCATTGAAGATGGTCATGACCCAGATGATGATGAGGATGACCTTTCAAAGTTGAAATCTGAGATCCAATTGCATCTTGGTCCACAGTTTTCAATCAAGGAGCAGCTTGAGAAAGACAAAGTATGTATATCATATCATGTGTATGTATGTATGTATGTATCTAAGTATATATGTTATGAGCTTTTCTTGCATCTCCTTCTCATGATATACATAATGCTGTGTAATTGTTTGTTTCAAGGATGATGAAAGTTTGAGGAAATGGAAGGAACAGCTTCTTGCAGGTGTTGATCTCTCTGCTGTTGGAGGTACTTTGCTCTGTTTTTCTTTTTTCTCTTTTTTTGTTTTATGGTTTTACAACAGAATTCCATAGTTTCATTTGGTGAGTCGTGGACTATGTACCATTTAACTTCAATAATTAGTTCATATGGTTTTGTTCTAATAATTAATAACTCCTCCAAGAAACACATAGTTGGAAATTTGAATCAATTTTCATTGTTTCTCTGTTTTCCTCAAGACCCAATTGCAGAAAAATTGTACAAACCAAGTAACCCATTTTCCACTTTTATCTTTCTAACTGATTGATTAGGGAATCTCAAATGGTCAAATTATGTCCCACTCTAGTCTCTAACCCACTTGGATTGTCAGTTTTTGTATTTTGGTCATGAACTTATTTTTTGATGGGCAGTTGTCCAAAAGATGAAATCAAGGACCTTATAACCTTGAATATAAGTGGAATATTTGATTTACCACTACATTCTCCTATAATCTCTAAAGAACAGCAATTTTTTTTCTACTGGTATTGTAGTTGATTTTAAGCTCCTAGATACCATTATTTTTAATTTTGTTGAATCAGAGAGTAAAGAACCAGAAGTGAAAATATTGAGCCTTACAATCCAATGCCCTGGAAGAAAAGATGTTGTCCTGCCAATTCCATTCCTTAACAATCCAAAGAGCAGTCTTTTCTCTCTCAAGGAAGCAAGCAAGTATCACCTGAAATTCACCTTCACTGTCTGCAACAACATAGTTTCAGGCCTCAAGTACACCAACACTGTCTGGAAGACTGGTATGAAAGGTACATATACGTATACACATCCATATATATATATATATATGTATATATATTTATAGCATGTAAATAAAAGAAAGGAAGGGCTTCTTTGGACTACATGAAAATCATGGTCTTTTTGGGTGTTTTTCTTACATGCCAACATAAAAATTTCTGACAGTGGACAGTACAAAAATAATGTTGGGAACCTTTAGTCCTCAACTAGAGCCTTATACGTATGAAACCGAAGAAGAAACTACACCTTCGGGCATGTTTGCGAGGGGCTCATACACTGCTAGAACTAAGGTGAGACTTGAAGCAATTCACGTGAAAGGAAAATTCATGTGAAAGGAAAATTGCTTTTGATTGATATGGTGTCTTTTTTTTTCTTTTTTCTTTTTTTAATAAATTTGTTTTGTTTTGTTTCAGTTCGTGGATGATGATGGAAAATGCTACTTGGATATGAGTTACTACTTTGAAATCCTCAAGAACTGGCCAAAATCCTCATGAGATTTCCACGTATTAATCTTTGTCAATGCTCCAAATGATAATTTTAGATTTTAGTCCCTCTGCCTCTGGCTCTCCATGTATTTTGTAACCGAACTGAGGAAATGCAATGATTTTTTTTATTAAAGGAAAAAAGAAAATCCAATATCGACAAAGCACACTACACAGCATCATGGATGCTTCATCTTCTCCTTCTACATCTTCTTACTCATAATCATTATGATAAAATTCTCATTAAAATATAATTGTACAAAAAAAAAAATACTTCCTTTCAGCTCCTTTTTCTTTTCTTTTCCTTTCTTTTTGTTCAAGCTATGGTAGCAAAAGCATGATTCCCATCCAAAGAAAAAGATGCATCAAGATCTAATCCATAAATTTTGGCCAACCCATGTGATAAAACTTTAGGTAACCAATAGATCTAGCTTTTTCCCTAACTACTACTACTGCTTATACTTTTCCCAAGCAAAGTACCAAAAAGTTGAGTCAATTTTTAGATGGTCCAAAATGCCTTTTATCATATGATGCTCACATGCCTCAGCTGCCAACGCACAGACAAAAGAAAAGGGTCCACTGGTCGATGGAAATGGTGTTCAAGGAAATTTTCGACCTTTTGCAATAATTTTGATAATATTCGATTTATCTGGTGTAATAGATATTTAAATATATATGCTCATTTGTTAGTAAAATGGGCAGCGGACCATAATTTTGTAGGTGTTTTGCGACAGAATATTTATCCTAGGTCGTTTTTTGAATGTTGAAAAGAGGGCTTAATCTCATTCTGAGTTATAGGCCGGCTGTGTTTCATGTACAAGCTTTTCTTTTGATTTCAATGAAACTTCACTTTTCAGCAACAAAAAAACAAAGGGTTTTACAAAACAAAACGTACCTTTTTCCTCATTTAATTTTTAGTAGCTCTCTCTATCTTGGAAATATTAGATAATGCTGGAGACTTGAGAGCCCATGCTTCTTATCCCGTGATTTCCCAGTTCATTTCTCTATTTTATTTTATTTTATTTTAAAAAAAATTCTTATAAAATCATTTCATTTTGAATCATGAGCATGTTAAAATGAAAAATAATTTTAAAAAAAATATTATTTATCACGGTTATAAAAGCACTGAGCTACATATCAACCATATAAAAATTTAATTGGTGCTAAATGATACACTTTTCCATATTACAATTTTAATTAGTTTTAAAAATAAAAATAATATTGCTAATAAATAATTATCACATCAATACAGATTCCACAATGATTAAATATCACTAATAATGAAAAATAGTAAAATTCTTAATTTAATATGCCAATTTCATTATAATTATTGGTCATCTTACAAATTTATATTTGGACCATATTTGGTAAAGTTTATGTGAAATTAAAAGTAATTTTTAAAACTCAAAAATTATTTGTAAATGTTGGAATAATTTTTTAAAAGTACTTCAAACTTCTAAAAAAAAATTTAATCAAAGCTAATAAAAATTTATTTCCTCAAAAGCAGAAGAAAAATAAAAATTATGTCAATTATGGCCTTATTTGATAGTATAGCCTTAAAATTTATTTCTGATTACGAATACATTTTGAAATCCAATATTGTACTGAAAAGAGAGTATAGTTCATGTGACCCCACACAAAAAGAAAAGTCTTATGCTTTAACAAAAAATAAAGCAAAAGAAAAAAATAATAATAAACAAAGAAATGTAAAGTTGATTAAACAAGCTATCTGCCGAAGGGTCCCAATTAAAATCCCAATTAATCCAGCAATGCTTTGAAGGCTTAATATAGCTTTAAGATAGAAAACTTGAAGAATCATCATGGTAGTTAAAGATAAATGAGTGAGTTTGGTAGATTAAATATAAATTTCAATTATTGTCCCCATGAGGAAAGGCCAATTGGTCAACAAATCAATTTAACCAAATCTACAACATGTGAAAAATTAAACTCAGATTTTCTAACTTATCTATTAATTCCATTTTTTTCATATATAATTATATTTAATTTGGCCGGGTATACAATATTGTGTACTGTATAAGCTGTAGAATAAGCATCATGGAAAATTTAATTTAAAGGATAAACTGAGTGACAATAATTAACCTCGTTTGAAAATATTCAATCAATTTAGAACACGTGTTTGTTTTCAAAATGTTTTACCAAACAAATATCATCATGAAATTGTAAATTTAATAATGTTATGTCTCGGAGTTGGAGGCTTTAAGGCTCCAATCACCAAGTTTTGATAATTGCAATTCAGAGTAGTTTTGTTTTCTATCTTTATTTTTTAAATATTGCAATTGAGATCCTCAATTTATAATTTATTACAAATTAATTCAATTTTTTAAATTTCCTAATGATGGAACTAATGACTCTGTTTAATTTCATCACATGCAACAATTTCAAATTGAGAACCTCAATTGCAACGTATTAAAATGTAACTATGATAAACTATTAATACTAATGTGCAATTATCTTTTAATTTTAAGATATTTTTGGACAAAATTTTTTAATATCGAGGTCTCTAACTTTTGTGAGAAGTATATTGCAAAACCCTTATAACAAANTTTTTTTTTTTTTTTTTTTTTTTGATGAATGGTTTTTCATGACCTACCGTTAAGGTTTTCACTGTATTTTAAAAAATACAAATAGATAAAAACAACCTACTTTTTTACTATATAAAAAACACAGTTTTGCCATATTAGACAACCAACGCCTTAAAAAAATAGCTGTAAATTTCTCAGTTACACGTGCTCATATCCACTTGCTCAAATTAATTAGTAAAATCTATCAAAAAAAAACATTTATATAAATATTATATAACTACACTTCAATACCGATAACTATAATTGTATGTGACATATATAACACAACATAATTAAGCAATCCCTAGCTATTATTATCATAACTAATAATTATGAAAATATTCTACAATATTTATAATTATAATGCTTTGAGTGATCCTAAAATGTACATTTTCCCTTCCTATACAGTATTTGAAATGAAGTCCAACATGCAATCATAGCAAGAATATTCATAAATCCAAATAATTCAAACCCTACAATTGATCACTTGACTTTTCATTATATGCTACTGCATGATTTCCAAAGGGTTCTTCACAACATATATTGCAGTGACCACATTGTCCGGACAAAATTGATATCATTATTTGTACATGTACTCGAGACTTTGCAGGGGTAACCCAATTATTATTTTCATCCCGTCCTTCAACTTTATCTTAATTGAATCACCTTCACTATGTCCTTGCATTCCTTGTTCACCATTAATTTTTTTTTTTTTTCCCTTTCTTTTTTTGTTCTTTTTTAGGACATGCCATGCTTCCAACAATCATTTTGCATTCCATACAGAAACATGCAAGTCTATGTTACAAAACAAAAGTTTTGTCTTTATGTATAATTCATAAAAAACTATACTCCGATGACAGTGTCCCTACTGTAAAATGGAGAAATTCGAGACCCACTTGACAAAAGTGGAACCACTTCATGCCTAGCAATCACAATTTATTTAAGGAAAAAAAAAAAATCAAAATCAAAATTCTTGCAACAAAATATATATGTATACATATTTTTTGACTATTGGAAGTTTAGGGTTTCAAACTCAAATTATTGTATGAGAAAAGTCACTCGATTGTACGCGAAGAAACCGTATAAATATATATATGTGTGTCTGTGTGTGTATTAAGTTATATATATATATATATATCCTCATTCCCATATTCCCTAAATTTTTAATATATGTTAGTTGTAGTTTAAATGTTTATTTATTGCCATTCTCTCAAACTTGTCTCAATGTTCTTAATTTGTATGTAGGTTTTTTATGTTTACATTTAGTTGATGGAATAAATGTAAACATTAATTAGGTAGTTTTATGAGTTTGGTTTTCTATATTAGATTGATTGTTGCAATTTCTAGCTAAGATGAGCTTCTACAAATGGTGTTCAAGTTTTTGTATCGAGTTGAAGATGTTTTCAAGTGGCAATTTAAGCACGATTAACAGTTAGGTATAGGGCTAACATAGATTTTATCTCTCTCCATGACTTTGGTTTGTAGCTTAGTCATAAATGAGTAGTTTTCTGTAAGAAAATCTTTTTGAATTTCTCCGTATCTCTATCTCCTTCTCTCTTCTTTTGTTTTTGTTCTTTTTTGTTCTTTTTCCCTAGTTGGAAAAATGGATTTGAAAAACAGTGGGAATATGCAACCTTTAAGATTCCCAATTCATAATACTCGTAAAGCTTTACACTTTCATGTCAGATGTTCAAACCTCCTTGACTACCAAACCCTTTCTCCCAATCAAAGAAAAAATATATATACATTCACAATTCATATAAAATTTGAGTTTAATTTTGTAAAATGAAAAGATTTTTTCAAAAAGACATTGAATAATCCTGGCATGTGCTCCCTACGTGTGTTTTTAAGCTGCTGATGGACAGACTTAAGAGAAGGACCTGACAGTGCAAACGAAAGTGTGATTTTGGCACTAAAATGCCTCAAAAAAAATAAAAGTATGGTCAACATAATGGACCAACTGTGCAAATATCCCTATTAATTATGTGTCATATTGGTTAGCCGTTTATGGTATTTTCTGATGATATATGATGAGAGACCATTGTATAAGTCCAGATTGCAAGAATGAAACTGAAAATGAGCATGGAAATTCCAGAACGCCAACCACCCTATATATATATATATATTTTTTTTTTTTTTTCCTGTACAAATAATATGACAAAATCTTTTTATTATCCTTCTTTTGGTGTTATCTTGATTACAAAAATATTGGAACGAACAAATCATATATGAATTCAACATCTAGAATGGAAACTATTAACTCAAGAATAGTCTAGCAATGCAAACTTTACATGCAAACCGATTTTACCTCCCTCAGCCACTAGTTTTGCAGCGGTTACCAACCAGTGCCCTGGAGCATCATGAGGACCTCGCACAACCTCAGCTGTCTCTATAAATTTAAGCAACTTTCCCAATCGATTATGAACAGGGGGACCCTCAGGATATACACCAGAATTAAGCTCAGCTGGTGTCTGCTTCTGATGACCGGTAACTGTCTTCTGAGTGAATGTAAATGTTGTACTCAGATTCGTAAGGAAACTTGATTTATGAGAAGATTCTGGTGCAGCAGCCCACTCTGTCTTTCGGATAGTACAGTTGGGTAAGGGGGTAAAAAGCAGACGGAGGTGAAGTATCGTCTTTGGCCACTTGCCTTTAGTAATAAGCTGAGCACCGGTTACAATATAGACACCGCTTGAGTCCCCCTTCAACCAGTTAGGGTCATGCTTAACAACCTGTGTACAGATATTTGAGTATCTTTTCCATTTGATAGGTTCTAAGAATTGATGACTGAACTCAAAGTCATCAGAGCCTCGCCACTGGCACGGCCTGCTTGTGCTTGTTTGATCCAATGAGACATTCATGGAATGTGGAATGCTTGAGAGATGCTGTACATGAACTGCCAATTGATTGCATTTTTTACCTTCCAAATACATCCGTAGGCCAACCACCGGTTTTTGACTAGCTGAAACCTAGAATGGAACAACGTAGAATTTTAGAAATGCTGCAACAATACAACAAGTCTATTACTGAAACTTTATGGTATAATTTCAATTTGCAGTTGATGCAGTAAACTGCAGAAAAGTTCAACAAAATTTAAGCATAATATAAACTTCATTCAGGTAAACAAGATTATACATTTTTCAAAACAAAAATATTGATTTCAGAGAGGGAAGAAGAACGTGATAATCATCTGATGAGAACTAAACTTATCAAAGATCTAAAGACTACTTCTCCTCGTGGCCAAGTGGGTACCGCTTCCTAGTTCCCTTCACTTGCGGGGTAAGGTTCCAGATTCTACACCTAATGGAGTAGGCATTGGGCCTTCACAAAGGTTAGTAAGGGATTAAGGGAAGATGAAGATGACCCCAATAGTGTAGACTGGACTCCACTACTAGTAATAAACCATCTTGGTTATTTAAATAGATTTAGGAAATATGATGCAGTAAGTGCATCAATTTCCTGCAGAATCAATTGCCAATTTCTTGGTTAATCTAACCATAGAGACACAGGGGCATGCAAAGAAGATTGTTCCAAATGACAACTATAGCCCAATTTTTAGATATAAAACTCCATACTCAAAAAGAGAAATTAAATAAATAAATTTACAGAGAAACAGAAAAATAAATGAACACCAGGTAGATGTAGTATATACATATATACTTGATATATATGTATTATATTTCTGAAGTAGAATATAATTGCTGATATGAAAAGTGTGGTTGATGCACACGTTATAAGTAGATAGAAGATTATACATTTTAGTTTTTACCAGTCTCAAACAATCCATTTACCACTCATTCCTCTTATCGCTGATAAAAACAGTGGTTGATGACTTAACATTAAGCCATAAAAGATCGCTATAGCAATACCCAGACACATACCCAAGAACTCAAACATTAAGAATGATTTCATTAACAAGAGAGTTATGCCTTTATAAAAAAAATAAAAAATACTGAGTGATATTTTGTTTTTTAATCTGATAACTCGGAGGCAATCACTTGCCAGTAAGTAAACATCACCAAATATTTTATATAAATTCAAAATGTGTAATTATAATTTCTGCATATCTAATTTTGATTATGAAGGAGCCTATAAGAAGTAATGCTCCTTTAGTTAATTATATTTTGAAAGACTATTACCTAACAAAAAGTCACTTCTTGTATAAATAGGAAGAAAAGATTAAAGAAGTAATATGTTGTTTAAAGAGTGATTGTGCATATGAATTTGTTCTTGCACCAATAGAGTAATAAGCACCTGGGTAGAGCTGACATTAATTTTAGAACCCATGAAGCTGAATTGCAAGGAAGGGCAGACAGCCTTTTTTCTTTGATGTCGAAGAGGTAGCTCACAGAACATAGGTGCCCATTGCCTAGGAACTTGGAACTCCAAGAAGTACTGCAAATCCTCTAGAGGAGGCTTGTCTGAAAAGAGAGCCGTGAACAAAATAAAAATCCTTTTATAGGGTGCAAATAAGGCAGGAAAATTAATTGGGTAGTTTAAGAGGCCATAATATATCAAAAAAACAATGATGGAGTTTTAAGTAGTCTAATGATCAAGAGCCGCAACCTCAGCTTTAGAAGTCGATCCACTATTTTTTAGAAAATAAAAATGTCTGTAGGTGGTAAAGCTAATAAAGAGTATGTCTGAATCTATTCCTACCATAATATCATATAATAATATCTTAATCTTGTATTCCATCATCACAATCCTCACCAAAGTGTGTTTTTTACCGATGAATTAGATAATTATTGTGGAAAAAAAAATTCAAACTACGGTAATGTTAAACTACGGGCAAAAGTAACCTGATGGATATGGGTGAACCATCATTATAAAAATCAATAATAATACCAGTTCATTGGTTGGCAATGGACTTACAGCGTAAATACAAGTTGATTGCATGACTAAGATAGCCACTGCCTGGAATACCAGCAAGAAGAGAAGTTAAAGGTACAAATTTAAAGAGGATTGCTTCTGGTTTAGTAGCCACTGTCTGGAGCCAATTGGAGTGGCTGTGCAAGAACACATCCCCTCCTCTTTTTGCACAAATGACAGTGAGACCCTGTTCAAAGCAACAACATGAGAGAAGCTACAAATGAACCATAATGTTGTTCCTAATTTTCTAGTTGAATTCTTATCTTACATCCTTGCTTGATGTTTCAGAAATAGTGGTCAACTGCATGGTGTTTGACTGCAATATACGATTAAAGACCTCCGGAACCTGTACAATGAATCAGACTCATCAATTAAATACATGTAAAACCCTAGCCCCAAAAAAAGTATAAGAATAAAAAAAAAAAAAATGAAGCAATACCTTGTGTTTGCCATCTCCAGTTTTCCTCTGCATTAGGGAAGGGCTTCTACTGTCTGAGAAAAGAAAATCCCCAAGATCCTCCAAATGTCTTCTAAGATCAGCAGGAGGAATTGGTGATGAAGATTTTTGTCTTACACAAACTAAATCTTGACCTCCAACAGCCATCCCTACTATTATGTGAGTTCCATATGACTGAATAAACCTGCCTAATAAAAATTCGTCAGAATCACTACTATACCCATCATCATGCAATTGGAGTAAGTATTCAACACTAAAATACATAGGTATGTATACACAATTTAATCTTCTTTGCATAACAATGACTAGGACTTCATTTAGATTATACAATTAAGAAAAAAAAAAAAAACTAACTAACTAACTACCAGAGTGGAAACTTAACTAAAACCCATGGACTATTATGATAGGTCAGATTATACAATTATGACAACCACCAGAAAGATGCCTACGAAACTCAAAGAAATAATTGAGTACCAAGTACCAACAAAAATTTCCCTGAAACCTGGAAGGCTACTTCCTCTCTATCCGTACTACAGCTCAAGCATCAAAACTTTGAATTGCTTGAAGCAGTCTCTTAATATCATTTTTTTTCATAAGTTAGCAAACTGCTTTTGACCATTTTGTATTTTATATATGACAAGGTTTTCGTACTGTCCAGAGGACCAACATAACTGTTATGAGTTAAGAAAAGTAAACAAGTACCTAGACAACGCAGCTGGATCCCAATGAGATGGCACAGACTTTTTTACTCTGTCTTTTAGCACTAATGGGGATGCAGTAAGGTGCAGGTAGTACAATGAGATGAAGAAACCATCAAAAGCAAGATATTTGGTGTCCGCGGCATCATTAAACCAGTCTCCACTTAATTCAAAAATGGCATTAAGATAGCCTGAAGGAACTTTTCCTTGAAGTGAAGACTTTTGATTTAGTAACTCAGACATCTGCAAAGAAACATTACAAACCCAGAACATGAATTGAAGCACAAAAATTAAAAATCAAACATTATTAACATATTCTTTATAATCAACAATCGAATATAGAGTCAGAATTTTGACATCACTATTAATAACCAATCAAGCAGCTGCTTACAGCAAAAGAAATTCCTCTGGAACAAAGAATAATTTATTTTCATAATTCTTTTTATTTTTTTATTTTTATGTTTCACACATTGTTCAAATTAGAAATAGAGAAAATCATTGATTCAAAAACTATCTGATGTTTCTCACTAGATTGTCCTATAACATTATTCCCTACATTCTTTGAACTTCAATTTAGATGAGAATCAATCTGCTACACCAACTACCCAACTATAAACACTATCAAACAATTGAATTAGACCCAAACACATAGAGACACACATAAGTGGTAGTAAATGGTAAGCAAAAGCAGATTTTAATTAATAAAAAAAAAAAACAAAATCTTGACCTGATTAAATTCAAGAACATCAGACTTGAACCGAATCCGATCTCCCTTATCACAGCGAATATCTTCAGAAACTCCAGGAATCGTAAACCCACCACCAGAACCAGGAATCAAAATGTCCCTCTTCTTGGCCTCGTCAAGCACCACCAACCTTCCACTTCCACCACCACCTCCATCCATTCCTTTAGCGAACTTCAACCTGAAATCACTGCAGAGATCAAACCCTTTTCCCAGAGCCTCCAAAGCCCTCATCTGAATAGGCTTCTCAGCGGCTGCAGCAGCAGCAAGCTCCTCCTCCATCTTCATCCTCCTTCCGAAAACAACGCCGTTCAGATCCCAGAACAGCCCATTAAAGATCAAGTTGTTTGAAGCCGAAATTCTAGAACGACAAACGCTGGGTAGGTTGGGGTAGGAAGTAGAAAACGATGAATGGAAAGAGACGTCTGTGAATGGAAGAGGTGGGTGTTTTTGTTTATTAGGTCAAAATTCAAAACCAAACATTGACGGAATACTAAATGCAGGAAAGATGTTTGACGAAATGGCAAAGAGAGCAGTTGAAAATTTCCGTTTCATAATAATAATAATAAAAAAGTTGAATATAAAGAACGGTCAGCCCGTAAGGAAAATCAAAGCTATTGAACTTTCAAGAGAGGGAAATTGAAGAAGGAAAAATGGACAATGGACAATGGGTTTGGACCACGTGATGTTGACTGCTGACTGAGTGATGAGGATGAAGAAGGCCATGTTTGGCTATTTGCTTTTCGTTTTTTCCTTTTTTTGTGTTTTCTCTAAGTCAACCTTTCTTTGCGTTTTTATATATTTTTTTGTCTACTTCCCTAAACTCCGATACCTACCGGCCAGTCATTCAGGACTCAGCTTTTTTTTTTTT
>QANX01001784.1:145049-162026 GCA_003254975.1 Ochetophila trinervis | reverse complement strand
CTATATTGATCAATATTAATAAAAAAATATATAATATTAATATTGATCAATATTTATTGATGTGTACCAATATATAAGTTTTTTTTTAGAGAAGTTATGATGTAGGGAGTCTATTCTGGGATTGTAAAAAAGCAAAACGTCTGAGCTTGATTCGGAAATGAATCAAGGTTCAGTGGTAAATTTCATTAACAGGAAATAAAGCTCAAAGTTACAAGTAAATTCCTTTTACAGAGAAAATCCGGGTTGTCCAGAGGTTGAAGACGACCTCAATATATAAACCTCTCAACTTTAGACCAAAATAACGGAACATCAAATAATTGAAAGAGCCACCTCAGCCGACAATTGAAAACAGAAGCAAAGCACAATCATTAGAGGATGTAACCATCTGGACGACGCCGTTCCACTTAGGACTTAAACTAACACTCTACGACACCGTTCTACGAATACAATTAACCAATCAAATTAAAAGATGAGCAACGGTAATAAAATCTTAAATAGCCAAAACGACACAAAAACAGATGGAAATGCAGTAACGGTAACAAAAGGTCCTCGTCGTCTTCATCAAGTTACATGCCATATTTAACCACGTATATTCTTACTTTTGGTTAATAAAATTATCTCGTACATACCACACTGAAGTTTATTTATTTATTTTTATAAAAGCCCTGCTAAACCCTGGTTTAATGTATTTACCAAAAAAAAAACTCAAGGCATGCATTCCTTGTAAATATTGTGTGGACGAAGTAGCGGATTGGTTAGGTATTTTTTTTTATTTTTTATTTTTTTTTCTTTGGTGAATAGCGGATTGGTTAGTTACTAAAAGCATGTCCAAAGAGATTACATGAATATCTCATGTGCAATCAATGTGACCATAAATTAGTCAACATAAAATTTATGAATTCCGAAAGCAAGATTTTTAGTTTTATAATAATTTTAAAAGGTTGGGAAGCTAAAATGAATTTATTATTAAACTTAATTATGTAGATATAAATATATTGTACTATCAAGTCATCCAAAAACAAATACTATAAAAATTAATCAATTCTTTGTCATTCTGAAGAATTATTTCAAAACTAAAATAACAAGACTCCAAAAGGTGAACTACATCTCCAATTTGTAGGCTGCCAAGCAAATATTTTCCTAACTTAAGTCTCACCTGACATCTGCAAGAAAGATGTTGCAAAGTTTCATTAAAGTAATGCAATTATTTGTAAAATAATGAAACTCACTTCTAAACAAAGTGGGTAAACAGAACTGGGATAAACAAAAAAACTTTTTCATTTTTTTTATTTTTAACGAAAACTCACTGTAAAATAGCATACACCAAATTGCCAAAAGCAGCAAAATTTTAACAACTTAGTATGAGACATAAGGCCTGTCCTTAAGTGGCTTTCCATGAAGAGAGTGGTGGAGTATCCGAATGCTTATAAGTAGTCACAGCAGTTGCATATCTATCACCTTTAACAACATCTACTGATGCAAAAGATTCAAGCTCTGCTTTCTCTTCTGGTGTCAGTTTAACAGAAAGAGCTCCAATGTTCTGGTTAAAATTATCAATTTTGGTAGTTCCTGGGATAGGACAGACATCATTTCCTTGGTGGTGAACCCATGCCAGAGCTAACTGCGATGGTGTGCATCCTTTTCTTGCAGCCATTTCATTCACCTGTTCAAATATTATTTTGTTGTGCTCTAGATTTTCATGTTGGAACCTTGGTAGACTCTGTAACAAAACAAACACATTTCGCTTTACAATGGAATTGGATTTATCAAAAAAAACATCATAACAAAAGAAGTGCTGAGCAATGGCGATGATTAGCATAGTCAAGCATAATCTTGTATTAAAGGACAGAGTTTATTGGTCTTCAACGAAGTAAGCTCTGTGTTTGAAAGCACTAATTTTTAAAATTCAAAACTGAATTTAGATGAAAATGGAAAAACCTTTCGAAAGTCTTCTTTAGACAGTTCATCGAGCAATTTTGGACCTGATGACAGAAATCCTCGACCTAAAGGACTGTATGCTACAATGCCAATGCCAAGTTCTCTGATAAAGTATAGAAATATAGCATTAGAATAGGACAAGTAGTCTTTACAAATAAATTACTTATTGTTCCACCAAACCTCACCTGCAGGTAGGAATTATCTCCTCCTCCACATCTCTTGACCACAAAGACCATTCCAACTGCACGGCTGTTATTGGATGAACAGCATGAGCTCTTCTTATTGTTGCAGCAGAAGCCTCAGATAGACCAATGTATTTTATTTTACCCTCTTCGACTAGCTTCTTGAGCTCCCCCACCTAGTTAAAATACAATGGTTAGATTAGGGAATTCCCGACAACATGCTTTACTTCTCAAAATATTTGAAAGTTGAAGCATATTCAAGTCCCAAAACATTAAAAGCTAACCAAAAAAGTCATATAGCTAGTGAATAGCGATGCTGCATAACTCCACTAACACAAACACTTATATTATGATGTTTAAGTTATATTTTTTTTGTTATTTATTTTTTGATAGATTTTAAAATTTAAAACATTTAAGAGTATTTGATAAAAAAAATCACATATTAAGCTCTATAAACTCTCGTATGAGTTTTATAGCAATATATATATAATAGCAATTTGATAAACTAAAGTTAATCAAAACAAACAGAAAACAATCAATTTTGATAAAATGAAAGATGAGAAAGGAGCAGACCGTGACTTCAATTGGGACCGTGGTGTCAATCCGATGCTGGTAATAGAGATCGACGCTATCAACTCCAAGCCTCTTCAAACTGGCCTCGCAAGCTGCTCTCACATACTGAGGATCACCGCAAATCTCCCGCTTCCCATCTTTCAAGATTATACCAAATTTAGTAGCCAGCTCTACTTTTTCCCTCGCTCCATCTTTGAGCGCCTGCCCAATTTCATTTCACAAATTCAAAATCCAAAACTAGGCCAAAATTTAACTAAATAAACAAAAATTGATACTGAAGTGGGTACGTATATATGTTTGTGTTAAAAATAGATAACTCAATTTCAGTCCAGAAATGAAAAAAAAGAAAAGAAAAATGACCTTTCCGAGAAGGATTTCGTTGGTGAAAGGACCATACATGTCGGAGGTGTCGAGGAAGGTGACGCCGGAATTGATGGCATGGTGGATGAGAGAGATCATATCGGAATCAGGCTTGGGAGGGCCATAGAAAGCTGACATGCCCATGCAACCCAGTCCCTGAGCCGACACCTCTAGACCTTCTGATCCAAGCTTCATTCTTCTCACAATATTCGCCATTTATGAGTTTTATTTTCTTGGCTAATACCTCTTGATTTTCTGATTCAGACACAGATTAAGAGTGGCGCATACACACACATATATATGGATTTGGAATTGGAAGGGTAAAATGAATAGTAGTAGTAGTAGGTGGAAAAGGAGTCGAAGTGACATACAAAAGGAAAATTGGATGTCGTAAGAGCATACGTTGGGAGAAAAAAAGAAAAATAGATGGTTCTGGACTATCTTTCAAAATTTTATCAATTTTTTCCTTTAAAATTATGACAAATGTATAAAATTTTAAATTAAATATTTTAAATTTATTTGATCTATTTTTGCTATTTGTCAACGTTCGATTCAATTCAATGGAGGATTTTAATTTATTTGGTTTTCCTACTTGGGGGTTAGCCAAAAGAAGTGGAAAATGGAAGTTCGACAGTGGAAGACATCTCCAATTATTTCTTTTATTAGTCTAATTTAAAAAGTTTTTTTTAATGACTATGTTTAAATAATTTGTTAAGCTGATGTGGCATAAAAAAAATAAAAAATATTTAAAAGGCTGTCTACTTTTAGAAAGTCTGTTAGACAATCTAATTTATTAATTATTTTTATTTTTATTAATTTTGATTAACTTTTAGATCATTTTTAGTTTGTTTTGAACACAATTACAGAAGATAACTTTTAAATAAACATTATCTATTAAATAGATATTGTGCCACATAAATAATTTTTATTTTATTTTTACTGCTACATAAATTCGAATGGAAAAAATCATTTAAAAAGCTCTAATAGAAAAAACTACTGAAAATGATCTAAGCGTACGGTTCTGGTTAGGTAATGCGAGAATACTTCGGTAACGGTCTGCAACGGCCCTTATATTTTATTTACCAAAATAAAACGGCCCTTAAATTCATCTTTTTTTCTTGCTGAATACGGCCCAAATATCAACTTCAACTATAATGGGCGGTCCGCAAAAGGCCCATATGCATACTGTGTGTTTTTTTTTTGTAGTTGGCAATTTGTATGGATGCTTGATAAATATGCCTATTAATTTTATAAAGCTTTCTGACTATTAAAATCTATAATTTTATTAATTCTAAAAGGAAAGAAATATATAAAAAAATAATAATTTTTTTACTTGGTGTCTTAAATTTATGATTTTTTTATATAGGTGTGAGTGACTAACCAACTGAGTAAATTTTACTTGATTTATTAAGATATGTAACAATTTACTTTTTAATTTTTAAAATTAACAGCAATACCCTATATTAATTCTAAACATTGAAATATATTTTTTTTACCGTCATTAATAGTTCAATATTATTGTTTTTTTCTCCAACATAGTTCTCATTTGCAGCACCAACACATATAGTTTTGGTTTTTTTTTAGCTCCATCTTTTTGTTTCTCTCTCTAAAAGGTTTGAAAAAATAGAAAATAATTGAAAGGAAAATAACAAATAATTTAAGAGATTTAAAAATCAAAAGAAAATTGAATTTTTTTATTATGATATTATTTAATGGTTAATAACAGTAAATACATTGTATACTAGCACTTTCTCTCGCTTAGCTCAACTATTGTTTTTCACTTTTCATTTTTTATATTTTCCTTTCTCGATTTCTTTACCTTTTTTTTATCCCCACAAATCAACTCAAACTCAGATTAAAAAAAAAAAGAAAGATAAGAAAAATAACTAAATGTGATGGTTTGTGTGAGAAAAAAAAAAAAAAAAAAGAGAGAAAAGAGAAAGAGGAAGGAGAGAGGGAAACGAGGAGACCAGGGGGTGTTTCAAATTTTTTTTCCTTTTCAACTTAGAGAGAGGTGAGAAAGAGAAAGAAAGAGAAGAAGAGATAGAGAGGGAAAGGTGGGGAGAGCACTCGGGCAAACAAATTTCCCTTTTAAGAGAGAAGAGAAGGATAACAAAATTTGAAGTGTAATTTTTGAATCACAGTGAAACAAATTGAAACTTAAAAGCCTAAATTAGAACGTTTTAAATCCTTGGGAATATATTTTTTTCAAACTACAAAATACTAAATTGATCAATATTAATAAAAAATATATAATATTAATATTGATCAATATTTATCGATGATTACCAATATATAAGTTTTTTTTAGAGAAGTAAGTTATATGCTATATATAAGTTTTTTTTAGAGAAGTTACATGCCATGTTTAACCACGTATATTTTTACTTTTGGTTAATAAAATTACCTCATACATACCACACTGAAGTTTATTTATTTATTTATTTTTATAAAAGCCCTGCTATACCCTGGTTTAATGCAGTTACCAAAAAAAACATAAAAAAATCTGAAGGCATTTATCCCTTGTAAATATTGTGTGGACGAAGTAGCAGATTGGTCAGGTTTTTTTTTTNTTTTTTCTCTGATAAATAGCGGATTGGTTAGTTACTAAAAGCATGTCCAATGAGATAACATGAATATCTCATGTTCAATCAATGTGACCATAAATTAGTCAACATAAAATATTCGAATCGAATTCCGAAAGCAAGATTTTTAGTTTTATAATAATTATAGAAGGATGGCTGTTGATTTATTCAGAAGCTAAAATGAATTTATTATTAAACTTAATTATGTAGATATAAAGATATTGTACTATCAAGTGATCCAAAAACAAATACTATAAGGTGAGGAAAAATTAATCAATTCTATGTCATTCTGAAGAATTATTTCAAAACTAACATAACAAGACTCCAAAAGGTGAACTCCATCTCCAATTTGTAGGCTGCCAAGCAAATATTTTCCTAACTAAAGTCTCACCTGACATCTGCAAGAAAGATGTTGCAAAGTTTCATTAAAGTAATGCAATTAGTTGTAAAATAATGAAACTAACTTTTAAACATGGTGGGTAAACAGAACTGGGATAAACAAAAATACTTTTTCATTTTTTTTTTAACGAAAACACACTGTAAAATTGCATACACCAAACTGCCAAAAGTGTCAAAATTTTAACAAAATCAAGATCACCAAACAAACAACACTAACAATCAGAATATCAGAGAGATTGAGAAGAAACAGTAGATCTGCCAAGACAGATAAATTCACCTTGTTTCCAACAATGACTCAAATACACTGTGTTTTGAACAATTGGTAGAACTAATAATTCAATCTACCACAACGTACTATTTGGTNTGTGTTTTGAACAATGAGTAGAACTAATAATTCAATCTACCACAACGTACTATTTGGTCTATATACATGACATCCGATCAGTACTTGAAAGACAATATCTACATCTTTACAAACTTTTCCGTATCATTTACTGACCTCTAAAATACTACCCTTGTACCATAGTTCCCCCTTGTCGTACCCCCAAACACAATTGTTTTCGGAAAAAAGTGATCCGATTTGTAAAATCATATTTACAGAAATGCATTTGTGGCCAAAGAATCTTCAAGGAAGATATTCAGAAGATATATGATCTACATTCTCATCATATCCACAAAATATACAAGCATCAACCTTAAACACAAAATAAAAGATCAAGTAGCCAACATCTTTTATGACAAGCAAAGACTTACAACGGTGATTAAACTAGTTAATGAGCTAGATTCATTGTAGAGAAAGTAAGAAGTCACATTTTTTTAAGATCCCATATATGTAACTATTTGTCAAAACATGTCTACTGGCCTAGCAGGTGGGGCATAAACATGCAAATATTAATCTCATAGACAATTTTCTATAAACCCAAAATTTTAAAAGAAGAAGAAGAAAGATAGGGGAAGATGATTTGTAGGGTACTCTAACACAGAGACATTTCAGATTTTAATATCTGTCTTTAACAATGATACTGTATGGCTAAATAATTGGTTTATAAATGCTAACAGTTGTCGACGGGATAATTTTAACCATGTAGACACATAGGTTAGTTTATCCCATTAGTTTGGGACTATTTTGCATATACAGGATTTCTAATCCCATGTATTTTGGGCCAACAAACACCAGCTTGGGATTAAATTTGTTCTGCCTACCAAACAGGCCCTAAAACCACTGCCTGAGCCAAATCAGCCATATCGAAATTTGAGTATGTTCGAATTCTTTTTTTATAAACCTAATCAGAGAGAACTCCAACTTACTTTTGCCCTTATAGCAACAGATTTGTATTCAATACCTTCCAATGCACATCCAAATTTTGTTCAATGACTAAACTCACAATTTTCTTTTCTTCTTCTTTCATTATTATTATTATTTTTTACTTTTTAATTCCACTTTTCTGCCTTGAACTCAAATACCTTACAGCATGGATTTAACAAGTTAAGCTGATAAACTCTAATAGCAAGAGGCAAGAGGAGCTCAAAGCTTGAATTATCTTTTGAAATATTTTCAATCAAATGTTCACACTAAGCTCTGTCAATTTTCCAGTGAACCCAAAAACTAGGAGTGGCAACTTGGATTTGACACGAGAACTTGACTTGAAAACTACTCGCTAATTAATCTATTAGTGTCAATACAATTAATACGACTATAAATGGATCACTAATAGGTTAATCTGTTTAATTCGAAATTGACATGAATGGACAAGAATAAGTTAAATTAGTGCATAAAATTAAAAGTTATGATAAATAAATATGTATTTTAATATATTATAACAAAAAATAATATAAAAAATAATAATATTTTATTAAAATAGCTATGGGTTAGGATTGAGAAATCTAAATACGGTTAACTTTAAATAACAGATTAACATGATGAAACACGATTCGTTAACACAAATTGCCACCGCTACTTTCATCCATCACATGTTTACAGCCTTTCTCTACCCTTGATGAAAAAATATAAAAAGAAATAAATAAATAAATTACTCTTCTTTTCTTCTAGCAAACGCAACAAACAACAGGGGCATAAGAGCATCTACCTTCAGAACAAGTATCCTTCCATATAGCTTTTATTGCCCCTAATCAATTAAGAAAAAGTAACGCAAGCTTCGCTTCAAAATTTTCTCAGCATCTAACACCCAACAACTCAGCCCTCTTGCATAAAAATATTAAATCCATATTGACAACTATGCTGTATAGAACTATTGAAGGCAACCGAATAGTATTGGCATGCTTATTCTAAATACTACTCAAAAATCCAATCAAATATGGCTTTGAACACCAAAGACTCAGCCTCTTCATCTTGTAACCGTGAGCGTAAAAGATGTCTCTGTTTTTGCATTCTAAACCCTATATAACAGTTTAAACTATCTTTTCCTTCTCAAAGACATAAATTTGTATGCGTCTACAGTAAAAATTTCAAAACCCAGATCACATGCAATTTCCAAATTTGTTTCTAAATTTCAAAAATGAAATGTTCACTAGAAAAGAAACCCTGGAATCCTAAAATTTCTTCTTCTTCTTTTTTTTTTCTTTTTTTTTTTTCCCTAAACCCTATAAAAGAAATCCTATATGTCTATTCTCTTGCAAACTCCCAATATAACGATTCAAACATGATCTTTAGTACCCAATTTTTTTAGTACACATAAATCTCAAGGAATCCAGATTTCTTGCAACTTTCAAAATTACCAATTAATTTCCTAAATTTCAAAAAATAAATGATAAAAAAATTAAATACAAAATAAAAAGAAATGAAATACCTGGATATTATCATCAGCAGCGATGCGGTGCTACCAAGACGCTTTCTTGACGCCCATCAACATGCCCTTGGAAGCCAAATCTCGGAAAACGATACGGGACATGCGAAAGACCTCGTAGACGGCGCGTGCACGGCCCGTGAAGATGCAGCGGTTGCGGACGCGCGTGAAGGAGCTGTTCCTGGGTAACTTGGAGAGCTTGTAGCGACTCTCCTCTCGGAGCTCACCAGGAAGGCTTGAATCTCTACTCATGGACTTGTAGAGCTTCCTTTGGAGTTCGAACTTCGCCGCCAGAACTCTCCGATGGTGGTCTCGTATGTTGGCGTTCTCTTCCGACACTGACATTTTTGCTTTTCTTCGATCTCTCTTTGCCTCTTCCTCTTCTATTGCTGCTTCGGTGATGCTATAGGTCCTCCTTTGGATTTTGGGTTTATTCTTCTTTTGTTTTAATTTTTTTCAAAATAAATAGTAAAATGAGAATTACAACAACACCCTATTAACTATTTTTATTTTCTTGTATGTAAATTTTATTAACAATTTTTTTTTTTTAACGTGTATTTTTTTTTTTTGGGGGAATTTTTTTAACGTGTACGTGAAGGTAAATAAAGGTGCACTGGAATTTAATTAATTGCATTCATATGAAATGTCTATAAGGGTGATATTGTAACAAAAAGAAAGTAAATAAATAATAAATAAAAGTGTAATTTTGAGAGGAATAAAAATATATGCCAAAATTCACAAATTATATATATATAGTAAAAAAATTCAGAAATTATATGATTAACCAAATTGCGGCTTTTTATTTATTTAAGTTTAGCTAACAAAAATTCACAATGCTAAACATTAACAAATTAGTTAATATGGAAAAATAAAAAAAGGTTTAAACGCTTGAACATGGTACATACCAATTAGGTGTATTTATTTTTTATTTCTCTGACATTTTAAACTAAAAACCTAATACGAGTAAGATGATCATGTTTACTTATTACCAAAAAAAAAAATGATCATGTTTACTAGTTCTGAAAATATTTGGATAATAATTTTATAAAAATACGAATTTTAATCAAAACTAATAAAAAATAATTTTTTTAAAAAGCTTTTCTGAAAAAATAAGAACATGAACTTAAAAATTCAATTTCGATAAATTAAAGTAAATTACGAATGGGTGACAATTAAATTGAAAAAAATAAGTTACAAGCTGTCACAGTTCCCGCCATATTTAATCAATATAAAAATATAATTTGTGACACATTTAGATCCTTCAGTTTTAATTCGCTACACTTTTGACCTTTTATTTTAAAACTTACATTTTAATACCTTCAAACCATCATTACCAACATTTGGAAAAAAATCAAATTGCATCATAATAAAAGAAACTGAAAACTGAAAGCCCTAATATTTTAAATAAGAAAGAATAAAGTACAATTTACTCTGTAATTAAACATAGAAATACTTCAAAAAACAAATGAAAAACATACAAAAGCAAAATGTCTTGGCAGGTAAGACCATATTTCCTCATGTTAAGTGTTAACAACTCCCAACACCTACAATGATGAATTCATTGTCATAAACCAGATGGACTCAAATACCATTCGGGACAGAATCACTTACTTCGATCTAGATGCATATGCATTACATAAAAAAATTGGCACACAAAAAAATTAAAGCTTTTATTAATGAACTATATAACATTATGTTTCAAATGTGACAAAAAACTTAAATTCTCAGCAAGTTTATAACTTATTATGAGACATAAAGCCTGTCCTTAAGTGGCTTTCCATGAAAACAGCGGTGGAGTATCCGAATGCTTAAAGTAGTCACGGCAGTTGCATATCTATCACCTTTAACAACATCTACTGATGCAAAAGATTCAAGCTCTGCTTTCTCTTCTGGTGTCAGTTTAACAGAAAGAGCTACAATGTTCTGGTTAAAATTTTCGATTTTGGTAGTTCCTGGGATAGGACATACATCATTTCCTTGGTGGTGAACCCATGCCAGAGCTAACTGCGATGGTGTGCATCCTTTTCTTGCAGCCATTTCATTCACCCGTTCAAATATTATTTTGTTGTGCTCTAGATTTTCAGGTTGGAACCTTGGTAGACTCTGTAACAAAACATACACATTTCGCTTTACAATTGAATTGGATTTATCAAAATTCATATCATAACAAAAGAAGTGCTGAGCAATAGCGATGATTAGCATAGTCAAGCAGACTCTTGTATTAAAACGACGAACTTTATTGGTCTTCAAAGAATTAAGCTCTATCTTTGAAAGCACTAATTTTTAAAATTCAAAACTGAATTTAAATGAAAATCGACAAACCTTTCGAAAGTCTTCCTTAGACAGTTCGTCGAGCACTTTGGGACCTGATGACAGAAATCCTCGACCTAAAGGACTGTATGCTACAATGCCAATGCCAAGTTCTCTGATAAAGTGTAGAGATATAGCATTAGAATAGGACAAGCAGTCTTTACAAATAAATTACTTATTGTTCCACCAAACCTCACCTGCAGGTAGGAATTATCTCCTCCTCCACATCTCTTGCCCACAGAGACCATTCCAACTGCACGGCTGTTATTGGATGAACAGCATGAGCTCTTCTTATTGTTGCAGCAGAAGCCTCAGATAGACCAATGTATTTTATTTTACCCTCTTCGACTAGTTTCTTGAGCTCCCCCACCTACTTAAAATACAATGTTAAGATTAGGGAATTCCAGACTACATGCTTTATTTCTCAAAATATTTGCAATTTGAAGCATATTCAAGTCCCAAAGCATTAACAGCTAACCAAAAAAGTCATATAGCTAGTGAATAGTGATACTGCATAACTCCACTAACACAAACACTAATGTTTTAAGTTATATTTTTTTTGTTATTTATTTTCTGATAGATTTTAAATTTAAAGCATTTAAGAGTTTTTGGTAAAAAAAAATTCTCTAAGAGATAAATTTTATAGCAAAATTATATATATGTGTGTATATATATATATATCAATTTGATAAACTAAAGTGGATCAGAAGAAACGTTTCTTTTGATAAATGAAAGATGAGAAAGAAAAGAAAGGAGCGGACCGTGACTTCAATTGGGACCGTGGTGTCAATCCGATGCTGGTAATAGAGATCGACGGTATCAACTCCAAGCCTCTTCAAACTGGCCTCGCAAGCTGCCCTCACGTACTGAGGATCACCGCGAATCTCCATCCTGCCATCGTTAAAGCTTAAACCAAATTTAGTAGCCAGCTCAACTTTTTCCCTCGCTCCATCTTTGAGAGCCTGCCCAATTTCATTTCACCAATTCAAAATCCAAAACTAGGCCAAAATTTAACAACTCAATTTCAGTCCAGAAATGAAAAATAAGAAAAGAAAAATGACCTTTCCGAGAAGAATTTCGTTGGTGAAAGGACCATAGACGTCGGAGGTGTCGAGGAAGGTGACGCCGGAGTTGATGGCATGGTGGATGAGAGAGATCATATCGGAATCGGGCTTGGGAGGGCCATAGAAAGCTGACATGCCCATGCAACCCAGTCCCTGAGCCGACACTTCTAGACCTTGTGAACCAAGCTTCATTCTTCTCACACTATTCGCCATTTCTGAGTTTTATTTTCTTTGCTAATACCTCTTGATTTTCTGATTCAGACACAGATTAAGAGTGGCACATACACACACATGTAAATGAATAGTAGTGGTAGAAGGTGGAAAAGGAGTCGAAGTGGAATACAATAGGGAAAGTGGTTGGGAGATAAAAAGAAAAATAGATGGTTCTGGACTATCTTTAAATTTTTTATCAATTCTTTCCTTTAAAATTTTGACAAATGTATAAAATTTTAAATTTATTTGATCTATTTTTGCTATTTGTCAACGTTCGATTCAATTCAATGGAGTATTTTAATTTATTTGGTTTTCCTACCTGGGGGTTAGCTAAAAGAAGTGGAAAATGGAAGTTCGATAGCGTAAGAGCCTACGTTTGGGGTTAGGGAATGCGAGAATACTTCGGTAGCGGTCTGCAACGGCCCTTATATTCAACTTCAACGATAATGGGCTGTTGGCAAAAGGCCCATTATGCTATGCTGTGTATGCTTTTTTTCGTTGGTAATTTGTATGGATGCCTACACGTGGAAATTATTGAAAAATATGCCTATTAATTTTAAAACGCTTATTTACATTGCTGCTTAATACATGAAAAATTTTAAATTTTTCTTTTTGGTGTTCCGAATTGGCGATCTTTTTTGTGCAGGTGTAAGTACCTCATCATGTCAATTTCACTTGATCTATTAAAGTGTGTAACAATTCGTTATTTAATTTTTTAAATTAATAACAATGTTTTTTATTAATTCTAAACATTTTTACTGTTATTAACTATTAAATAATATTAGTTTTTAAAATATTAATATAGATAATTTTTTTTTTAAGCTATATTTTTCTTTTTTTTCTTTAAGAAGTTTGAAAAAATAGAAAAAAAATCGCAAGCGAAAGAACAGATGATTAAAAATAGAAAAAAATTAAAAAATCTTATCATATGAATCCATTATTTAAACTTTAATAATGGTAAAAGTATTGTACCAACGTTTAAAATTAATAGGAGTCATGATTGTTAATTTTAAAAATTAAAAAAAAATTATTACAAATTTTAAAAATTGANAATTATTACAAATTTCAAAAATTGAATAATTTTACGGATTTTAACTCTTTATTTGTCATTTTGTTACCCAAAACTTATCTCTTCATACTAGCACTTACTCTTGCTCAACTACAGTTTTTTGCTTTTTATTTTTTTATATATTCCTTTCTCGATTTCTTTACCTTTTATTATTCCCAAAAATAAACTCAAGCTCAGATTAAAAGAAAAAGAAAGATAAGAGGAAAAAAAATTATTTATGGGCTGGTTTGTGTGAAAAAANAAAAAAAAGTGAGAGAAAAGAGAAAGAGGAAGAAGAGAGGGGAATGGGGAGACCATGGGGTGTTTTAGAAAAAAAAATTCCCGTTTCAAGTTAGAGAGAGAAAGAGAGGTGGGGATAGCACACAGACAAAAAAAAATTGAAATATAATTTTTGGATCACAGTGAAATAAATTGAAATTTAAAAGTTTAAATTGGAACATTTTAAATTTGAAGAATATAATTTTTTCAAATTAAAAGATACTAAGTGCAACAAAATCTATATTTAAACATAAGAGTTCAAAAGTACTTCACAAACCAAATGAAAAACACAGAAGACAAAATGTCTTGGCAGGTAAGACCATATTTAATCGTGTTAACAACTCCAACACATCCAATGATGAATTAATTGTCATAAAACCAAATGGACTCATTACCATTCGAGACAGAATATCTTACTTCTATCTAGTCTAGATACATATGCATTACATGAAAAGTTTGGCACACAAAAAATTCTAAACTTTTATTAGTGAACTATATAACATTTGTGTTCCAAATCTGACAGAAAATACTTAAATTCTCAACAAGTTTATGGCTCACTATGAGACATGGCAAAAGGCCTATCCTTAAGTGGCTTTCCATGAAGACAGCGGTGGTGTATCCGAATTCTCATGAGTAAAACTAGCATAGTCACTCCCATATCTATTCCCCTTAACAATATCTACCGATGCAAAAGATTCAAGCTCTGCCTTCTCTTCTGACGTCAGTTTAATAGAAAGAGCTCCAATGTTCTGATTAAAATTTTCAATTTTGGTAGTTCCTGGGATGGGACATACATTATTTCCTTGGTGATGAACCCATGCCAGAGCTAATTGCGATGGTGTGCATCCTTTTCTTGTGGCCATTTCATTCACCCGTTCAAATATTATTTTGTTGTGCTCTAGATTTTCAGGTTGGAACCTTGGTAGACCCTGTAACAAAACATACACATTTCACTTTACAATTGAATTAGATTTATCAAAAATCACATCATAACAAAAGAAGTGCTGAGCAATGGCGATGATTAGCATACTCAAACAGAACCTTGTATTAAAACGATGAACTTTATTGGTCTTCAAAGAACTAAGTTCTATCTTTGAAAGTACTAATTTTTAAAATTCAAAACTGGATTTAAGTGAAAATCGACAAACCTTTCGAAAATCTTCCTTAGATAGTTCGTCAAGAAGTTTGGGACCTAATGAGAAGAATCCTCGACCTAAAGGACTGTATGCTACAATGCCAATGCCAAGTTCCCTATAAAGAATTGAAATATAGCTTTAGAATATCAACGGCTTTATTATGAATAAATTACTTATTTTTCCATCGAACCTCACCTGCAGGTAGGAATTATGTCTTCCTCCACATCTCTTGACCACAAAGACCATTCCAGCTGCACGGCTGTTATTGGATGAACAGCATGAGCTCTTCTTATTGTTGCAGCAGAAGCCTCAGATAGACCAATGTATTTTATTTTACCCTCTTCGACTAGCTTCTTGAGCTCCCCCACCTACTTAAAATACAGTGGTAAGATTAGGGAATTCCCGACAACATGCTTTATTTCTCGAAATAATTGAAATTTGAAGCATATTAAGGTCCCAAAACAATAACAGCTAACCAGAAAAGTCATATAGCTGCAAAATAGTGATATTGCATAAACTCACTAAATATACACTTGAATTGAAAGCATCTTCTAAATGCTAAGACAATTACAATATAAGGGCTCAAGGAGTAATCATCTTTTCTAGTAAATTTAATCCAAAGTCCGCTAAAGAACTGGACTGAAGTGAGTGCTATAAAACTAATGAAAGAAAACATGCTCTTAATATTGTGGGAAATATTGAGATTTATCAATACATTTATGCAAAGTGCAAACCATCTACCCCATCTCTCAGTCTCTCTCTGTTTGTATAGTTGAGCGTGTTTGAAAAATAACTCGCTTAGTACTAATCTAAATATACATTGCCTGGAAAGCAATCTTCATTATCTAAACTGTCCCTAAGCATATAAGATAGACATAATTTGCTTCAGAAGCAGAGCTCAGCCTGAGTTTGGAATAAGATTGGAGAAGAATATATGAAGAAAATTATAAAAATGCATGCTATAGTGATTAATTACCCATCAATACATTTCTCTTTGTGTGCAAAGAGAGAGAGAGAGAGGAAACCTCAGCAAGAAGCCTATGAATTTGAAAGCTTCAACCTGGTATTATTGTTCAAATTATTCTCTCATTTAGTTGAACTAGGATTAAAGGGCTGGTGATTTATGAGACAATTAATAGAAGGAGTAGGAATGTCTAATGAATCACAACTTAAAGCGGTGAACTATTGCAATTGAAAGTAGATAAAATGAAGTAATGTAAGTAAGCTAAAAATTCTGCAAACATAGTATGTAATTCCAACGAAGCAGTAAGATTATATGAATTTTTCGGCGATAGGCGGGAAGCCCTCGGGAAGACAATTGTACAGTGTTCGTGAAAATGCTTAAAATAAATGAAAATACACCTCTCATAAGTTTAGTTTAAGCTTTTGGGAGAAATGGAAATTCAACTTTGTATTCTAAACTCGACAATTCCACCCAGACCCAAATGAATCTAAAAAGTAAATATTCACTTCTTATCAGCTTAAGCTTTTAGAAAAAATAGAAATTCAACTTACACACTGGATCAGGCTCATAGAGTTTGGTTTCACTACAATTACATAATTCCGATACACAGTTTTATCGAGTGGTAAGCTATTCTTGACCAGCTTTCTACCAAAGGAAGGCAACTGGAATATAACAGAACATTTTGAATGATCTATGCAAATTATTTATGGAAAATACATGTATCCTATATATGCAATCCATGTTTCTATATATAGTACAAAAGTACATTATGTATCAAAATACAATATTATATATATATATATTTATAGTACCTGCAACTTAAAAAACAAATTAAAGACGCAATGGAAAAGGAAATCAAGATGCAATCCCTATATGATAGTCTAACCTATACACTCCATAAAAATACAAATACACAAACAATTTCATCAATCACAACCAAGCTATGCCCCAAGAAGGGGATTTTGAATTTTTTTTTTTTTTTTTTGTTTTGCAGCTTTTTTAGTTTTTAAAGTATGTCTATAATTGCATTTTGGGATTTTATTTTATTTTTTTTAACATTTTGATCCCTATAATTCATTTTTTGTTGAAATTTCGGTCCTGGAACTATTTTTCATATAGTGCATC
>QANX01001784.1:104637-143684 GCA_003254975.1 Ochetophila trinervis | reverse complement strand
CACACAAAATTTATAAATAAATTAAAAATATACACTGAAAAAAAGTGTTTTGAATGAGTTACACAAAAAAATAATCTTTCAGCAAACACTTCTATAATATATTTGAATTGGATAGGTTACTTTACAAACATATACCACATACCGATTTATACTAACATTCTAATGTATTATGAACTAACCGTTAATATAACATACATATCCATAAATTCTCATTAATAAATACCATTTATATAAATGTATAAATTACACTTCCAACGGAAAGCACATGGAAAAGAAGAAAAAGCCCAGAAATGGGAAAAAGAAAAATGACCTTTCCGAGAAGGATTTCGTTGGTGAAAGGACCATAGAAGTCGGAGGTGTCGAGGAAGGTGACGCCGGAGTTGATGGCATGGCGGATGAGAGCGATCATATCGGAATCAGGCTTGGGAGGGCCATAGAAAGCTGACATGCTCATGCAACCCAGTCCCTGAGCCGACACCTCTAGACCTTCTGATCCAAGCTTCATTTCTTCTGATCGCAGTGTTCGCCATTCTCTGACTTCAATTTTCTTGGCTATAATTAATACCTCTTGATTTTCAGACCCACACACAGATTGAGAGTGGCAATTGTGTATATATATATATATATATATATTGGGAAGCGTAAATGATCAGGAAGAATATCTAGTTGTTCGGAGCATCAAACTCAACTCTTTCTACAAAACCATATGGACCCTTTGCATGTGAATTCCACATGGTTGTGTTTGAGTAATTCCATACTAGAAAATATACCGCAAATTTCAAATTTCATGTAAATAGTAAAAAACGAAGAGAAAATGGCTGTCATGAAACAGTATTGTTATGTGATTAATACGTTTTATATTACTATATGACACATAAAATATTCAATGTCAAATAATTATTTTCAACATCGATTATAAAATAAAATTTATGATCTTGCCTAATTTTTTTTTTAGTATTTAATTATGAATGGTATATAACAGCACGTTGTCTATACTACAACTTTATATAAGTTTTGTTCTATAAAAGCCTAGCCTTGAGGAATAGTAGTGGCCAATCTTAAAATTAGGGTTAAATTGTTGCTCTTCTATGGATTCTAAAATGTAACTTTTCTTATAAATGTTTTTATTACACCATATACGGAAATATTGGTATAAATTTTCAGAACAATTTTTTTTATTATTATTATTATTATTTTTTTGTATGGTATTATCCTCCGTAATCATGCATCTAATTGTAATTTTCCCTTGATAACGATACTACCGAGTTAAAGTTTCCAAATATAAAATTATTACTTTATTATAGTATACCGAGGGACAGTGTCACATTTGTCCTCAAATCATTTTTGGATGTTTTTTCTTAAAAAAAAATTTATCATGGAAATATAATATATATATATATATTATTTGTTAGAGATTGAGGACAGGACTGCTTAAATAATGTGAGCCACGCGTAAAATGTTTCAAGTGTCAAATATTGCATACCAAAAAAAAAATTGACCATACACATATATATAGTGTTTCAAGCAAGCCATGTTTTTTTCTTTTTTGTTAAATATCAAGCAAGCCATGTTGCTTGTGTTCTAGTACACAAAATGTAATTCATTCTTGAAGTGAATTCGAAACTAGATCTTGTGTGTTGTAAGAAAATAAATGCAAGTAGACACGAAAAATAGGAAAATAAACGACACCTGAAATTATTTTCCACATGATTAAATATAAGCCCAGAAATTTACCCTATAATTAATACAAAGAACAGAGATATATAAACATAAAACGTACATGTAACACTTTAGCACATTCAATTTTTATTATATTCAATACAAAGAACACCATATAATTTTATCTTCACCACTCACTCCAAACTCTCTAAGAGAGGTTAATTAGTCTATGCAATGCCCACTGGAACAGTGACTTGCTAACCATGATATTAAACTCGGCGGAAAACCCTGTTCTAAAAGAGTCATGAATCCATCACAGTAAGAAATGTTGTGGATGCCTTTTTCAAGTGAGATAGATGGTTTAGAATATTGAAAGACAAACAGAGAAAATAAAACTAGTTATATAATTTACTACAGAATAATTTGATAAAAAGACATTGTCTCTCATACCACAATTGGCCTGAATGGTACTACTTTCTATCATGCTATTTATTTATTTATTGGAGTTACTAAGATTCAAACTCTGGATCATTTGCCTGAAAAACAGTGGTTTAATTTGCTACTATAATGTTCCTCACAGAACAATATCATGTTTATTGGTGAAATATTCTCTATGCTGTTTATGGTTGCACAACAATTAGATTTAAAAAAAAAAAAAAAAAAAGAAGATTAACTTTCTCTAACTTTAACCCTTTACATTATCCCAAAATGTGTATATGCTATCAAAATTTCATCATTTGTTCTGATTTTCTTTCAGGAACTAACTACAAAATAAACCTGTTTTTCTCCCCTTTCTGTTTTCTACTTTTGGAGACAAATACTCAGCTTCTTTTATATACCATTGTTAATTTTCTCCTCTTCAAATGAAGATGTCAAAAGTAAACATTACATGAGAAAATTAAAACAGATAGATGGTTCTAAGCAATTATTATAAGCAATACCGCATATCTTAGCATTTCAATTTTGTGAAAATCAGATAGAATTTATAACAATTCTGAACAAATTTCATGACTTGCAAGAAAAGGCATCAAAATGCATAGAACGAATTAAAGCAAGTCTTTTAAGTGGCTTTCCATGAAGACAATGGTGGGGTGTCAGATTCCTTCCAAGTATTAGAGTCGCTCCTGCTTCTGTCACCCTTGACAGCTGAAGCAAAAGATTCAAGCTCAGCCATCTCTTCCAGTGTCAGTTTAACAGACAGCGCTTCGATATTCTGGTTAAAATTCTCGATTTTGGTAGTGCCGGGGATGGGACAGACATCATTTCCTTGGTGATGAACCCAGGCCAATGCTAGCTGTGATGGTGTGCATCCTTTTCTTGTTGCCATTTCACTCAGCCGATCGAATATCGTTTTGTTGTGCTCTACATTTTCAGGTTGGAACCTGGGTAGATACTGCAACCAGTATATATACACATAATTTAACTTCAGCATCACAAAATTTGAATCGGCAATTTTTTGCAACAACAACATGAATTTTTTCTAGCATTCTCTGAAAGGAAGCTAGAGCTTATAGCAAAACCTTTGCCTAAATATTTCTTACATAATAAAGTTACTGAAAAAAGTTGGATCAAGCAGATAACTATTCAGTGTAATTGTCTCTGTAAAGTTTGCCTCATTTATAATAAAGTTACTGAAAATAGTTCGATCAAGCTGACCGTACAAGAAATGGGACATGTTGAAACAAAACTAGTCCTGCTTAGCTACTAAAGCTACAAATACTACCATCTATAAGGCACTGAAGAGCTTAATTTACTAAGCTCTGTTATGATTATTAATCACTATGTGAAACCGCAAATTAATTCAAAGGCTTATTGAAGTTCATGGCATTCACAGAGGCTTTGGAATGTTATTTATCAATTATTTTCCATCAAACCTTACGAGGATCTTGCATAGTCATTTCGTCGACAACCTTAGGTCCCGATGATAGGAACCCTTGTCCTAGAGGACTGTATGCAACAATTCCAATACCAAGCTCCCTGATAAAGTTTACAAAAGATAGCATCAGCAAAAGCTACATAGACTTCAATTATTTATATAAATTTGGGAGTAGAACTTGGGATTTAGACATTGAAAGTCATTGTCATCCAGAATGTTCCTAATGCCCTGTTTGGCATAGTTTCTTAAAAGCAATTTCTGACTTTTAAAGCTCGAAAACTGTCTATTTCAGGATGTGTTTCAGGTCTCTAGAAAAAAAATTTAACCAAAAGCAGTATAGAACAGCTTCTCAGGAAGCTGTTTTGGGAAAATTACTCCATTACTTCCAAAGGTAAACCTCGACCTGCAGGTAGGAATGATTTCTTTCTCGGCATCTCTCGACCACAGCGACCACTCCAACTGCACGGCTGATATTGGATGAACAGCATGAGCTCTTCTTATTGTTGCAGCAGAGGCCTCAGATAGACCAATGTATTTTATTTTGCCCTCTTCGACTAGTTTCTTGAGCTCCCCCACCTTGTTGAAAACAATTATAATTCATAGTATTAGGAAATTCCCAACTACACATATGCTTTCTATCTCAAACAGATTTGAACAGAATAAGATCAAACTAGAAAAGTCACATAGCTTCCAAGATATTGATGGTGTAAAGGTCTGTCACATAGCTCTATTACAATGGTGGTATTAGAGATCCATGTGATAAACTCCGAGGCGCTCGAGGCTAGCCTCGCAAGCGGCTCTAACATAGTGAGCTTTTATGAAAGATAATACTTCAACATGATATTAGAACCTACATTCTCTCTGTTACTGCTTGTTTATTTTCACTTTTTCTTGTTCAACTATGGAATTCAAAGTTATGCGGGCGGAAAAAGCAGTTCGCAAATTTGGGCATCTTAACTTGTCATATAGGCTAGGAGATAAATTTTACTTTAAAATACTGTACATAGTTACTTAAAATTAATACCTTTTCATACTTTCAACATTCACAGCTCTTTCTAAATTAAAAGCCAAACAGTCATTAATTATTAATAGGTAAAAATAACATCTAAATGATCCACACAGCCTGGTCAAAATTAGAAAAGGTAATTAATCAACTTAAATACCATGCATAAGACAGCTAGCATAGCTGTGATACTCATTCTATATAAAAAAATTATATTTGTAAAAAAATAATATGAGATATTATATCATTTTTCTTGAATTAGATGCATAAGTTTGGTTGACTTTAGAATAACAGTGCCGGTCATAACAAGAAAAAAATTGAAAAGGACTATAAATATATATAATAATAGTCATCGTGATAGATCAGTACATAAATCTTAATCTAATGAATGACTATAACAATATGTCACAAGAAGAGTTCGATTGACTTTAGATCGGAACTCAAAAATTAATAACTTAATTGAGAGAAAGTGAAAATCATACGGTGATTTCAATGGGAAGCCGGGTATCAATGCGGTGCTGGTAATAGAGATCGATGCGATCAACACCGAGGCGGCTGAGGCTAGCCTCGCAAGCGGCTCTTACATATTGAGGATCGCCGCGTATCTCCCTTTTCCCATCGGCCACGCACATTCCGAATTTCGTAGCAACTTCTACTTTCTCCCTCACTCCTCCCTTCAGCGCCTTCAATATTTTAAATAAAAAAGCCAATTCAAAACTTGTAAGACGTGGATTTAGAATCATATTTGTATACTTTTAACACCTCTCTTTCGCACGAAAGCTAGAAAGATGAGATAAAAACAAGCCAAAACTATTGACAGGTTTTAAATGCATACCGTTATTAATAATTACTGATAATATATTATTAGAAGTGGAGTAAAGAATTGAGTATATAGGGAAAAAGAAGAAGAAGAGTAAAGGAGTGTACATTTCGGAGAAGGATTTCGTTAGTGTAGAGACCGTAGATGTCGGAGGAGTCGAGGAAGGTGACGCCGGATTGGACGGCGTGGTGGATGAGAGATATCATATCGGGTTCGGGCTTTGGAGGTCCGAAGAATGGAGTCATGCCCATGCAGCCCAGTCCCTGCACCGATACCTCCAGACCTTCTGAGCCCAACTTCATTCTTCCCACTTTTCCCATTTCTTCTTCTTCTGTTTTTTGGACAGCTACTCCTGTATATATGAGCAGTGGCAGCTTTTACACGTAACTCTGACTCTCTCTCTCTCTCTCTCTCTCTATAGATATATATATTATATACACATGACAAAGACCAAATTACTTTATTTTTATGCATGCCAAAAGGAAAATTTCAATATTTAGATTTATTCGGGTTTTGATCTGCTTACTTTTAGATTTAATATTTTTTTTTAAAAAAAAACATCAAAATCATTATTAATTTCTTTTTAATTGTCTATATTAATCAAACAAACAAAAAGGATAGTAAGTTGCATAAATTATGTAAAGAAGGTGTCACTGACTCACTGTCATCTGAACGAAAATAAAAAGGTTACTTGTGTAATTTTCCTCATATGGAAAATATGTATAATTTATAGGTAGTTCTATGTAGGCACCAAAATATATACATATATATAGAAAGGTCAAAAAGAGTGGTAGACTAGGTGTAACTTCTTTTTTTCTTTTTTTTAATTTGGACACCATATTAATTGTGGTTGGTGAAACTTTTTCTTGAAATTATTGTGGTTGGTGAAACTTAAAAAAAAAAAAAAAAATTGAGTGAAGGGTAACGCGGTTACTGGTTGAACAGGACCACCCCATTAAAAAAAAATAGCAAATTTTATATAAACTTTTTCAGTTTTATCATAATTTTATTTAGAGTTTATATTTTTCATACATTATCATTAATCTCCTGATAATATTCTTCATGTATCACAATATACTCATCTATCAGTTTTTTATATTTTTATCAGTTAATTTTAAGAGTCAAAGGTCAAAAGAATTTAAAGTCTCTAAACGATGATTTTTAAAAAAATGTAAAATCTAAGTGTAATAAGATCAAAACTGAAAATATTTAAATGAAGTTTTCTTTAAAAAATATTTTCTTGATTTAAGTTACATACTGTTTTAAATCCAATAATTAATTTTGTAAATGTACAAGTGCAATTGTAAAACCTGGATTTTTATATTTTACTGGCCGTTATTTATTTTACTTGGATTGTTTAATTTTTGAAGTGGTTTTACATTATAAAAACCTTTTAAAACTCAAAATTTATTTTTCTAGAATTTTTACAGATGCTTTTACCAAGCTTATTATTATTAAAAAAAGGGCATTCTCACTCGTCTTGTTTCGCCACTAGCTTTTACTTTGACACCTAGTAGAATCTTCTTATTAAAAATAGAAAAGGCTACAGTGTAATCCTCAAATTGCAAAGGTACAGTACTAAAATTGAAGATATCATCTTTTCTTGTAAACTTAATCCAAAAGTCCCCTTAAGAATTCGACAGAAGGTGGATGATTGATTATTAAGAGAAGGAAGATATGCTACCAAATGAATTTTAACAAAAAAGAGAAATCTATGACAATCATAACATGATAAATTCAGATAATGTATATATAAGAAAAAAAAATTGCAGGGAAACTCTAACTTCAAGCAGTAACTTTTGTTATAGGATTGGCCTAAAATGGAAAATAAACAAAGTCAATTGGGTTCATTGGTTTCGCTCTGTAATTCTGAAACACAGTTTTATTGTGTGGTAAAGCTATTCTTGGTCATAAGCTTTCTTCTTAACCTTGTTTATATGTTTCTGCACTCAAAGTAGCTAGAGATTGTCACATTTTGAACTGTTACTATGTATAACACTGGTGCAGATACAACAGAAATGCAATTGGTACTAATTTAATCTCCCTTAATCAAAACCGAAATAAGAAACTAGTCCAATCCATAAGAAAACTCGAGACATATTGCAGTGAAGTTTCACCAACCATCCTACTGATTATAAAACCTATAAAGCTGTGAGATGACAAATACAGGTCCTGTTTCGGTCAACTTAACTCTTTCATTTCCTAAGAACCAGTACCTTAGAAAATTGAATTCGAGACATATAGATAGAAGAAGATTTGAATCTTTTTTTCAAATATTGGTACCTGACCCCTCAAACTGCAACACTTTTTTATTAAAGTTCCTAAACTAAAGCTTTGATTAGTTCATGAACTTTGTTGGACTTTGGACTAAAATCCAAGACAAATTAAGTTTTACACATACAAATTTAACTGAACAGCCTTAATACCAAATAGGTAAATTTCAAACGGGACTGTAGAAAGACAAAAGCCGACATGTTCATGCAGCCAAGTCCCTGTGCTGATACCTCCAGACCTTGTCTTCCTTCCCACAACTATTTCTGTCTTCGACATTTGTTATTTATTTTTTTCTAAATTCTTTGTTTCTCTGCAAGTCATTTTCGGAGAACGGTCCAAGTGTAGCGTTTCATCGCGTCTATTTAATACAATATTTATACGGTACGCAATTATTAAATCAATGAGCAACTTATCAAACAGACTTAGATTTCATACAAATTTTACGGATTGCTCTCCATTGGGTCTGGATAGATATTTTACCATTGGAGATCCATAATTTATTTGACTTTGATTATTCTGGACAAAACTATTTTGTCCTGATATGTACCAAAATATAATTTTAGTGCTATTTATTAATTAGAAGTCCCATAATTTATTTTGACTTTGATTATTCTGGACAAACTATTTTGTCCTGATATGTGCCAAAATATAATTTTATTGCTATTTAATAATTAAAAGTTTCCGAAAAAATTAATAATTTATATTTGTCATAAACACAATTAGGATCCATATTTTTTTTTTTATTACAAATTGAAGGAAAAAAAAATTAAAAACTGAAATGTTCAAATTTTTGATTTAGAAGTGTACTTACAACCGTTTTACCAAATCAAGCTTACGAGAACCGATTAGAATCCATTTTGAAATAAAAATATTAATTAGATGTGTGTATTATTTTTTTATACTAAAAAAATCATTTTAAAACAGACAATTAAATTGTCAAATCATATATATTTTCATTTTTAGTAAATGGAAATTTAAAAGAGAGAAGTATAATTTAAGAGAGCATGGGGTTGATAAATATCTTAAAAACATCTTTGTTTTTCTCTTCCTCTTCTGATTTTTATCTGTTTGAGAAAAAGGGAAGCAACCAATTAACATAGATCATTTGACCACCTTTCTTTTTCATCATTATTTCGCGATACTGATACCTAGTGGGTTTTTTTTGCCCCTTCTGTTTTTTACATTGGTGTTGGAGGGACTCATAGATGGAGGAAACAATGGCAAAAAAACATGGCAGATGAGGGTTTCTCTCAGTGACATTTTGCAGTACAAGTCCTTTTCCTAATCCAACAAATACCTTTTCATAACAAAAAAAAAAAAACCCAAAACCCAACCAAATACCCCACAGATACCTAAATCAAATATCTGCGCTCTTCACAAGTTTAATTACTTTCCTTTATCCCTTCACATTGAGAAGTGATGGTAATACAGAGCTCATATACTCGATGACTTAATTCAGTTACAAAGTATTTAACCAAAAAAAAAAAAAAATTCAGTTACAAAGTACAAAAAGTTCACTTATCAAGCAGGGTCTTGCAACCTTTTCGTCAAAAAGATAGCTTGGAAAAAAATTCCCTAAATTACAACGTATACGCAAAAAAAAAAAAAAAAAAAAAAAAAAAAAAAAAAAAAAAAAAAAAAAAAAAAAAAAAAAAAAAAAAACTGGATTTGATCATGGTGGCTGAAGCTGAAGCAACTCTAGGAATTAAATCCGATTCATCTGTACCAGGAAACATCAACCTAACCTCCTATTCAAATGGTGAGTCAAGTCCATGACAGTGTATGCTTTTTTTGGTGAATCCATGAAAGTGTATGCTTGGATGGGCAGGTAAACTGTCAAGGCATATTGGTTTGGCATCAGTAGTATCCATGAATAAGTTTCGATTGATATGGGACATTCCAGAGGCTAAAAATATATAACTATTGAGAGGTCAACACTTCTCTGATGGCGCCGCAGCAGATTATGGAAGTTGAAACCAGATCATCATCCTTCAGTGGGAGTTTCTTGCTTGGAATGTCTGGCACTCTCACACCCCGGGCAGTTGTGCAAACTCTCATGAATATAAATGTCACAATCAAGGCAAAAATGCTGCTTGCATTTTGAGCAAGCAACACGAAGGCCGGGTTTATTTCCTGCTAGATAGTGGCAAAGAAAATTAAGAAAAAAAGGAATGTATGCATGTTAACTGGAAAGAAACTTTTGGACATAATTAACCATTATAAAATGGAAAAAGTACACATAATTCGTATATCACTAGTAAATGACCTCAACTTTTTGAAAATTTCAAATATCTTTTTCATGGTAGACATCAACTTTGTTCTCTTTATTTTGCACTGACATTTTTGGGTTAGACACAACACTTTCTATAACGGAACCCCCAAAGCAATCTCATAGTTCACATTTATACATACCCAGCGGGTGCTGGAGAAAGAATTGGCAAACATATAAGGACACAGCAGCATTAACCAGAGATGCATGAGGTTGGTAAAAATTTATAAAAAATAGGGAGATTGGATAGAGTATGAGAGTGAGAAGTAGAAAGGAAATAAATTTTCTTTTTCTGAACCCCTTCTTGTCTGGAGAATGAAAGAAAGCGGATATCTCCTTAATATTGGAGGTAAAAATGGAAGGAAAGAACTTTCTACTGTTAAATTATCATTTCACCTTAAATTAATTTCTACAAATTATTATTTATACCAACTAGGATAAGTAAATAAGGATTATTAGGTAAATACAAACAATGATGAGAAGTTTAATATCTCTCCTCCCGCCTTCCAACTTCCACCAATCCCTCCTGATGCAGAACAGTAGTTTAATTATTCAATAATAAGATTTTAAGAAAGTTTTATAAAGTTAAGAATTTCAGTGATGTTTAGAGCTTATTTCCATTAAGAATGATTAATTGATTTGATTTAATAGAGTTTCCTTATATATAAAAATCTTTGTTAATCCGTGTTGATTGTTACATATTATTCCTCTCTGGTTTTCTCTCTGTTTCCCAACCCTTTTGTCTTTTTTTAACCCATTTTCTCTTTTCTCTTTTCCTCTAATATATTCTCTCACATCTTTCTCTGTTCCAGTCCTGCTTCACCTCCCCTATTAGGAGAATTAGGTCTCAAGGATTTGGTAGGTATTCACAGCTCTACTACTCCATCCTCTCCACCCTAACAAGCAAAATTTTCATTCCCCATCCTCCTTCCTATTATTCCATCCTTTTATTTCCTTCCAAATTATACATCTTACCAAACATATCTTATAGTGCATAATCAATTTATACCACTTAAAATTATGAGATTCTGTAAAACTTTAACTATTTACCTTGTACTAGAGTACTTGTTATTTTCTATGGGTTTCTTCTATTCTTCCATTCTTGGGTATTATTGTTTTCATAAATTCATCATTTCATATATTCTGTAATAGAAGTGTCCATAATCCTACATTCTTTGCTCTTTCTCTATCCTCTCCCCCCCTCTTCTTCAATCAGTTTACCCTTTTGCAGAAAAAGAAAAAGAAAATGCATAAATTCTAAAACGAAATAACATTTTTTGAAAAAAATCTTCTAATTCCTCAAACTTAAAAAGAGTGAAACAAAGGGTTCGCATCCCTAAATATGATCACTGGAAATAATTAGGCTATTATTTCTTACATTACTTCCAAACTATAAAGTATTTACTGTAGCTATGACTGTTTACGTGGACTATTGCAATCATAAAGGATAGGAATAACAAAATAAGAAACAAGTTCAAAGAATACATAATAGATGTTAGTGTTACTTTTCTCTAAAGGATGCATTGTTATGAAGGAGCCAGATCAATTTCAAGATCCATTGCAGCATTCATTTAGATTTTTCATGAAGAGAATATATATTACTCAGCATGCAACTTCTAAATGGCTAGTAGTATAGGAAACTTCTATTTATCATTTCTGGTTGAATATTATGTATTGAAGAAGCTAAAGGAGTGGTAATCTGCATATTGCTTAATGACTAGACTTTATATTATCCTCCCAAGAATGTATCTTTTTTTTATTTTTTGTCTAGGTGCATAGGGTTGACTAAGAAAACAAAACCATTTCCTCTGAGGTATATCAATACTAATTTCCATTGCTTAGTGCCTACCTCCAGCACATTACTTTCCACCAAGGAGAAACAAAACAGTGAGCTTATGATAAACCAGATATACCTTCATTTACATAAATCAGATCGCCAAACAAAAACACATAAAAATATAGAAAGTTTAAAAATTACTAAATCCTATATGTGAAATAATAATCTTTTAAACAACTTACCGGCATTGAGAAGACTTTGCTGGCAGCCAAAACAAGCTTTAGGTAATCTGACATGCGGATCATTTAGAAGTGAAAGAGAAACCTCGTCAAATGGTACTATCGGAAACAGATGATGATAGGATCTGGCCAAATGGGGTGAAGAAATTAGTGTCAATCCACAAATGCGACACTCTGTAGGTAGCTCACATACACGCGCCTTGCATCTAGGACAAGTGTACCCCCCTCCAACCTTTGCCTCCTTGTGACATGAACAGATTGCCACAGAGCCCTCTGCAGCTCTTTGTGGGAAACCCATCTTGATCAAATTAGAAATAGCAAATTCTGCTATTGCTGGAGGTGGAGGTGCATGCTCCAGTATTAGTTCTTTTAAGTGTGACTGCGTGAGAAGATATAAATCATATAAATATACAACCAAACAAAGAGATTTCATAAAATATGTTAACAATCATAAAATACTCTAGCATTATTAACTTGTTAGAAGTTGTGAGTCAAGGGCCATTAAGAAAATCTATTGCATCTGTAATTCTTTTCTTAGTATGTACCACCATTGGAGTGATCAGTAACTACGTCTAGTAGTGGAGTTTGTATGAAGTACTTGATACTAATATCTAGGGTTTCAATTATTTGTAACACCCTCTATTTAGTTCAACTCACCTCATCCAATGCAACAGAGTATGAGCCACCAGTTTCTTGGCAGAGATGTTTGCATATAAAAATCTCTGCTGAGAGGCCAATAACTGAACACCTTATTTTAGATTTCTTACACTGCTGGATGGTCTCCATTATATCTCCCGGATCACAAGTACTAAGAGATGAATATAATATAAGAACCTCCCGAACACCATATGATGGAATTTGATTTAGATAGCCATGCACAAGATCTAGGGCATTCTGAATTGAGGATTCACCTAAGCATTCCAGTTTACCCATTAAAGCTTTCACATGAGACTCAGGACTGCCACCAAGATCTGTTAAGCAATGAGAAACCCCATCTTTAATAGTCACCAAACCAACTTGACTAAGAGGATTCTGATCAAAGAACTCTCTAATAAAAGCCTCAACATGTTTTGCTACAACAGCCATTCGACTAGGTCGAAAATCCATTTCTGCAGCTGCCTAATAACATTTAGTGGAACCAAGTGAAGAATTAAGCACAAATCAAAAGAATAAAATCTAGAAACTGCTCAACTTTAAACACTATGTATATTCATCTCTCATTTTCGAATCAAAATTTTGGTGGTCCAAGCCATTTGTTACATGTTGGAAATTCCCACAGGTTCCACAATCCTTTCAGCTAACAACATCCCAGGGATATTAAAGAATGCTAAGTGCTTACTTATTTTCAAATTTTTAACAAACCTGGTTCCAATTTTCAAAAAACTTCATAAATCTGAATAAAAAAATCCAAGCAAAAATTTCCCATTCATCGCAGAAATAGAAAAAGTATCAGTTTGTTGAATCAAAAGTATAGAAGCCTATTAGACTCGGATCAAATAGATAGCAAACACAACACCCTAAACCACATTGTTGCTGGAGTTCAAGAAATTGATTGGTATAGAGAAAAACCACATTGGAATCATAACAAAATTGACTGGTATGATTCATAAGGGATGGAGCCAAGATGATTATGTACCCTCGAGAGGTCAATCACAATGAAGAGGTAACGGATGAGACCCTTTTGTATTCGAGCAGTAGTAGTAGCTGTTCGAAGGCGGCGACGATACTGGGCATGGTAAAGGGTAGTGTTATCAATAGGTCGAAGTAGGCCAGACTCATCTTCTTGTAGTGATTCCCAGGACCTATCATCAGCATAGGTTCTCTCCCAGGCCTCAAGGCCACCCCCATTTTCTTCATCTTCATCATCTTCACCTTCTTCTGCTCCTCCATTCAACCTTCTTTTCTCACCGTTGTTCATCAGGTTTTTTATTTCTCTTATCTGTTAACTTTGGAACACGGATTTTTAGAAAATAGAAAATCAGAAAAAACTATCCCAGAAACTCAAACAGCAAGATGAACAAAAGCAAACCCATAAGCTATTTACCCAAATCCACACAAAAATTCAATCAAACAGCAATCATCGTCAAACCCCAGGCATTATCTGAACAATATATCCAGTAACAGAAATCAAATTTCAAAAAATGTATTTAACTATTGAAGTGAAATAAGCAGAAATTAGTGATTGTATATACATTTGCAAGTTTGGTTTTTCTTTTTCTTTTATATTCTATAGGAATTGAAGTGTAGCCATTTTGGGAATTTTCATGGGAGAGAGGGAAAGAGATGGGTTGGAGGTCTTACTAACCTTTTTAAGTCGAAACTTTGGAGGAGTGAAATGGAAAAACTGGTACTGCTTAATAGACTTGGCGCTGATTGGATGCAGATTTTTGGTGTTTTCTGATCTGGTCGGGTTTGGTTTAATTTTATTGACTCTGAAGAATTAGGGTATTTTAGGAGGTGGGCAGTGGAGGAGGAAAAATTCGGTGTTTTCGGTTTAGATCTTGATTTATTAAATGTTAAATTATTAAAAAATATATAAAATGTTAGAAAATTAATTATAATAAAAATATTTAAGAATATATATATTCAGTTCGGTTTACAACGAAAATTGTCCATTTTTTTATTTTTATTTTTATTTCGAACAAGATAATGGTCCAATTAAATCGAAGACAGATTAAATCGAACTAGTCGGACTTAGTTTGGTCTATCCAATTCAGTTTGGATTATGCTCATCTCTAATGTTCGAATGAAATTCAAGACACTCAAACCAAAGTTATCAGCGATGGAAGAAAATAAGTGTAACGGCAAATTGTAAGCAAGATGGATTTGTAAAAATCTCAAATTTTAGCCAAGAATGCTAAAGTTTGATTACTTTTATTGTTTAAGTTATAGGCTCAATTGATTATGCTAAATTAAATATAACGATAAAATATAAGTTAAAAAATTAATCAATACGGATGAATCTAATTTTTATAATTGCAAAAGATACACTAAATTTTATTTTTCTAACCTTTTTTATATAAAAAAAAAAAAGACAATGGAAAGAAATAAATTCAAAAATGTTATTTGAATTATTATATAACTCATAATATCATCCGGATAGTTAACGTGTTAAAAATATATAGAAATTTGAAATACAATTTTAAATTATGTGTAAGTGATTATTTTCAATCTTGTAATTTATTTAATATGTTAAAAAATTTAAACAAAAAAACAATATATATTTAAATAATAGACTAGATTTTCAAACTTTTATGCTTCAATAATCACAAAAATATCATCATTAACGGTCCAACGGATTTATCATGTAAAAGTAAAAGAGGCTTATCTAGGATTTTCTGTCTACTTTTTAATATTTTCATCTCTTTTTATTATTTTTAATATTTTCATCTCTTTTTATTATTAATATGATACTATTTCATTTAAAAATATTTATGAAAAGTAAAATAAATTAAGTAAAAAATAAAACTGCATTTAAGACGAAATGAAATTTATTACTAATTGTACCATAATAAGATTGGAAAATTAGAGCATCTTCAATGGTTTTTTCTATTGAAGTCTATGTGATAGAAGAAATAAAAATTATTATGCTTATGTGGTACAATGTTTATTTAATAGACAATATTTATTTAAAAATTATCTCCAATGGTTGTGTTCAAAATAAACTAAAATTTATTAAAAAATTAATTAAAATTGATAAAAGTAAATAAAATAATGAATTAAACTGTCTAACAGACATTCTAGAAGTAGACAGTCTTCTAGACATTTTCTATTTTTTTTTATGTCACATCAGCTTAACAGACTATTTAGACAGAGCCATTGGAGTAGATTTTTATATCAGTCTGTATATTTATCTTATGTGGCAAAGACTTTTGAAGAATAGAAAAAGTCATTGGAGATGCTCTTACTACATGTGGACCTGACATCTACATAATGTAATCATATTTTATTTTATTTTTTATTTTCCTATAAATTAGAGGAGATAAATTTTGAATCCAAAAAAAGTAAAACCTGCCTGTATTTTAATTATTTTATTACTGAACTAAATTTTCTGTTACTTTATATGATTATATTTTTATCTGATTTGTATGATATCACTTCATTAAAAAATAATAAAAAATAAATTAAAAACTAAACGAAATGAAATCACTTGTATTTAAAATGAATTTTTTTTTTTTTATCACTAGCCCAAAATGAAGACAAAATATCTTCCCCCTGTAACTTACCGTGTGAGATTTTGAATAAGACCCTTTTTTTTTAATTTTTTTTTTATATATGTATATATGGACAAGCTCATATTAATTAAAAACATATCCTTTTCTTCCCTCGATTTCTGTACTTTATCAAATGGACATTAGGAAAGCAAACTCTATGATCAACATTTGACTCCATTTTTGTCCCAAACAATATCATGCCAAAAGTTAAGAAACAGAGAACCCAATTCAAGGGGGGAAAAAAAAAAAAGGTTTCTAATATTGATGCTTAACGCATCCTCTCAATGACGATATAGTTAAAAAAAACATAACAGATATACATATACAGCCATTTTTATATGTATACGCATATATATACATGACCCTAAAGCTTGTAAAACTCAAGGCTTACTTTCACTTCAAGTCCTTATCCCCCACTGCAACATTAAATCACCAATATTAATATTATACTATTTATACCATACTTATACATCATAAACAAACTCAACAAAGACAAAAATATTTGTCACATTGATTAATTACTATGAACAATCTCCAAACAAATGGGTCATCTCGGATCCAAACACCAAAACCTCCCACAAACCAATCATCGTCAATATCATCAGCCTCCACTAGCATTAATATTATTGAATCCCAGCTTGAATCCTCCATACAAACTCTCATCAAGAACTGGTACAGAAGGCAAAAATGGCACAAATATTTCCTCAACCCCAAAAGACAAAACCTCAACATCATCATCATCAATAACAGAGCACCATGGAGAGCCCACTTGTCCAGCTTCCTCGAATCCTCACCGGTTCGTGGAACCGCCATGTTTCTTCTCCTTGTAGACCTCATCTTCACAACCCTCGAACTCTCTTCCTCTCTGCTTTCCTGCAGGCCAAACAGCACCGTAACCGAAACAGAGCAGACTTGGTTCCACTGGGTTGGAATCTCCATCCTCGCCGTCCTGTTTTCGAGGACGGCGGGGCTCGCGGTGGCGCTCGGGAGCGAGTTCTTGAGGCGTCCCGGTTATGTGGTTGACGGTGTGGTTTTGATTAGTGCTCTGGTTTTGGAAGCTTTTTTGGAGAAGAAAGGCGGAGGCTTTCTTGTTGCGGTGAGTCTTTGGCGTGTGGTCAGGGTCATAGAGAGTGCGTTTGAATTGAGCGACGAAGCCATTGAAGCTCAGATTGAAAGTATAGTTTGTCAGTTTGAGGCACTCAGAGAAGAGAATAGGAGGCTCGTGGAAACCATTGCTGAGAAATGCAATGCTATTTCAGATCTTGAGCATGATTTGGATCGGTGCAGATCACAAACTTGTCATTGTTCCTCACCTTCTTGAGACAGATTTTAAATTTTAATTTTTGATTCTATGATTTGGGTTGAGAAAGTAAATAAAGTCCAATCCAAATATAAAAAATCAAAAGTTAATATATACACAGTCATACTATAATTGGCCAATTTATATATGATGGATGTTAACAACATTGTAATTCATAGATTATATTACTAGAAGTGTATGCAATTGAACGGACACATCAACAATCTACTATATATAGTTTATGGGATATCATATGAATTATATGTATTCAAACGTCAGATGCATAATTTATTATGTTATGCTGGACTACAATGTCTAGTAGAATAAAATTTTATACAGTAGATGGAATCAAGAATCATTACAACATTGTAACATATATATAGAAATCCAAATTTGTACCAGATAATTATGATATAGTAACAAAACCAGCGATTCAGTTGAATGGCCCTGTATACTTTTGGACAGTAAAAAAAAAAACTAAGTTATAGTGCTCTGATGGTTTTTATTTGATTTTATCTAGATCTATAGTTATATGTGCTTTTAAAATTTTCTAAATATCTTGTACTTCTGGTGAATATTATTAGATCTGTTCTGTTTTAACAGTACTGCTCCAAATTAATTAATTCCTAAATGAGCCAATACTATCTGGATTTCTAGACTCAAAAATGACCAGAGTGTGATATAAACTTTATTTCTTTTCCATTTATATCCTTCTCTTTTTGGAATGTAAATGGAAGTACAAAAACCATAAAAAATTCCACCTACAGAAAAAATATACATTTTGTTTTTTGAAATTTTGTCTCCATTCATTTCCAAAGCCTCTCCATTGCATTATTATTTTATTTTCTGCTTAATTAATTGCTTCTTGTTGCATTTCGGGTTCAACGGTTAAAATACAGCTAAAACAGCAATAACAATACGTGTCTATGAAAATACATTTAATTCTCTACTTCTTTTTATTCCCTAGGATTTTATTTATTTATTATTATGTTTTTGCTAATATTCTTTTATTCTATAGTTGATTTTATATTTAACAAACACATCATTCACTCATCTCTTCTTTCCTCCGGTATTTTGGTCTATAGTGGATTAGCACACAAATTTGCTATGGAAACATTGAAAAGTAGGCCAACGTCTTCTCACTCAACCTCAAATTCAAACTCAATCTCAAACATGGACAACTTCTCAAATTTACCTGAAGAAGAGGTTATTGAACATCAATTTTTAATCTGAATTTTTGTCTGCTTAATTATTTTTTATTTATGAATTAATTTTCTATTTATTTTTAGTGTTCTACTAGTACTTTTTGAGATCAAATTATTTAATTGTTTGGAATCGTAGGTATTGAATCTAAAAATAATGGTTTGATTTGAGGAAATTTTAGCTTTTGGATTCCAAGATAACAAAAATAATGTTCTTATGCGCACTTCAGCTGAAAATTGGTTTTCATATTCAAATACTTTTCTTTTAAGGTAAAGCAAAATAAATTTGCCTCTAGGTTCAGTTGGTTATCGTATTTTATAAATTGGAAAATAGTCAACTATATACATCTTAGGATACCTTATGATATATCTTTGTAAACTTCGTTAATTGCTAAACTAAATTTGCATTAAAATATAAGATATAAAGATTCTAGATTGGGAGAGATATCATGATTGTTTCTGTTTTTATCTTTAGTTTGCTCTAATAATACTTAGTTTTATGGTTAAGAGATAACTCATAATGCTAGCTGAAGTTGGTAGAAATCTTCAGTATAACGGTGATATTGCACTAGTGATGCAAAAAACTAATAATCATTTGGCACATAATTATGCGAAACCTACAATATTTTTGGTTATTATTAGGTGTTATATTTGTTAACGTGGAACAGCAGTTGTTGCAAAAAATAAAATTCTTAAATTGGAGAAGATTTGGCGATACGATATGCACTTGTTTAATTTCTCAAAGCTTATTATGGTAGTTGAATTAGACTATCATTTTTTTTATCATAATTATAAGATAAGCCAGAAAACTACATCTTCTAGGTGTTTTATGTGAATTTAATTAATGTCTTATGTGAAAATCTTGCTTTCTTGCCTTTCAACCAGTGGAGATTATATACAAATATTAATATTGCTTTTTTCTTGCAGATAAATGTATACTTGAAGTTCAGAAAAACTATGAATATAAAGGTAAAGAGATCAGAGACAATAAAAAATCTCAAAGCCAAGGTACATTGGAGGTTTGGAATCCCTGAAAGTCTTCAGCTGCTCTTTTTTAATGGTGATATACTCAGGAATGGCCAAAGACTTGTTGACTATGGCATTCATAAAGACTCTAATGTTCTTCATCTTGTTCTTAACAATTTTGTTGGAATAAAAATATCCGTCAAACTACCATGGAACCCGGTTACCATGCTTGTTGAAGCCAAGGCTGAAGAAACTGTTCGACGTATCAAATCGATTATCAAGAGCAAGGAAGGGATTAAATTGGACCAGTTTACTCTTGTCTATGCAGGAAAAATGCTTGAAGATGATAGCACAACACTGGAATCACTTAACATTGAGAGTGAAGCAGCATTTCATGTGGTTTTGAATCCCAAAAATATGCTGTCAATTCTAGTAAAAATGATGCCAATGAAAGAGATTATCAAAATCCAAGCAAAGGCTTTGTTCACTGTCAGTGATGTGAAAACTATAGTTTGGAGCATTGTTGGTACATCAGAAAGTGATCAAAATCTGATCTATGATGGAAAAATTCTTGAAGACGACAAGACCTTGGCTTTCTATGAAATCGAGGATGAAACCGTTTTGATGATGTTTTAGCTTCAAAAAAATCGGATTTTAATCATAACTTGTGACTTGTGAGTGGGGAAAACAATAGCTTTCAATGTGGAATAGTTTGAAAGAATCTGTTTCGATGATGTTTTTATCAAACTGGTATTTTCTGGGAATAGGCTCGAAGATGTTTGCAATTTGTTTATGTTTATGACATATTGTATTTGCATGTAATTAAAGAGGAGTTGAGACTTAACTTGAAAGTAAAAAAAAAAAAAAAAAAAAAAAAAGTGGAAAACCAAAAAACATATATGTTACCAAACGATTGAGAGGTAATATTTCTAGTTAATTTCAAGTCCTTCAACTTGGAAGATGTTTATCGCAATATTAATAGGGAAAAAGGAACAGAGGATATGCTATTCTATTTGTGAGTAGCTTAAAAGTAAATTTCCATATTTTGGAGAACAAATCAGAACTGAAAATCTTTGTAAAAAGGATGCTGAACAAATTATTATATTTATATTTGTATATGTGCTCTGCAAGGAAAACAACAGTGCTCATAATACAAACTTAAAGATTAATTCAATGAAAATGATATAAGAAATGTTTTTAGCACAAAGAATAAGCTCTAAAGCCTTGTTCATGATCTTTTCAAGTTACTTTCCAAGGATGTAATATATATTCATATGATACCCTGTTGGTTAATTTAATTTAATTCCTTGCATATAACATATAATAACAATTTTATTAATATAAAATTGTAGATTGCCCAAATCAGTGAATCACTGTGGTATAAAGCTAGCATTTTGTTGCTTTCTTAGGAAGGAAAGTATTGTAGTCAGATCTGGAGGGGACAATAATAGAATTTGAAACCTTTTTTTTCCTTCTGCAACATGCTTTTCTCTGTTAATTAAACATTTTTAACTACTTGATTATAACCATTTACCAAGAAAATTAAGAGAGCAAATTATACACTAAATTCCAATTGCTGTCGTCGGTTTTCCAATGCTATGACATATATAGATATATATCAATCATGCGATCAGAATAGTTTTGGTAAACCATTCTGTTATGGCCTAGCTAATTATGCAGTTTCTGCTATGCTATTATATACTGAAGTTCTTTTTCCAAAAACAACAACTCTCAACCTAAGAATACTATAGATGATTTTTCCATTGATCATTCTGAATTATGCAGATGCAAAGTCTTTATCATTCTGTTTCATGGAGGGAAAAGCCCAACTGTTTGAGCAATTTGCAAAATAAAGCTAAAAGCATCCATTTTAGTTGAGAAAGGTATACTCTTAGGCATAGATATGTAATTATATATTTCATCATGTTTTTCTTTGATGCACCCATTTTTCTGCTTTTCTTTTGGGGAAAGATAGAGTTGGAAGGGAGCTAGAAGATCATCCAAGAGTTATGCCCCCAAAACCAAAAGGAAGAAATAAAACCAAGATTACGACAACCCTTTTGAAATTGTGTGATAACCAAATATAACTTTTATCTGCAGAATGCAAAACAAAGAAACTAAAATCGTTTACTCAGAAAACGGCCTCATGATTTTAATTACAAAAGTTTTCTTTCTTTGAATGGAAAAACACACGCACACAAACTTTCTTTGCACTTGTGAATTAATTCGCCCTTTATAGCTGAAAACCAATTTGGTGGTTAGATAAAAAGAAAAGTACGCCAGATTTTCAAGGCAAGGTAAGAGAAAGAAAATGAAAACTTGAACCGAAACAAGTTCATAAATGAAATGTACGCCAGATTTTCAAGTTTTCATCTGCGGAAATGAAAACTTGAACCAGAACAAAAACTAGAGATCAGTTTGTGCCATGTATTTAAGCCACCTATTCAATAAATGGAAATCTATAATTATGTATTGTATATACAGCATATTCATCCCCATGACCAAACTTCATTTCATATTTACTGTCCAAAAAAAAGAAACTTCATTTCATGTTCCAAAGCAGAACAAACAATACATCAGTTTCAAGTCCTTGTATCTTAAAATTCCCTCCACATAAATGTAAACTTTGAAGATAAAAGAAGACAGTATTTTAAAAACCTCACTATAGCCAGATTGAAGTTGATATCCCAAAATTCAATCAATTATGTATGTGCACACACACACACACACACACATTCACACACTGTCGCTCACAGACTACACTGTCGCTTACAAAGTATAAACTATCCCAACATAAAGTAGCAAAGTTTAAGCGGAAGAAAATCAAACCCTTAATCCAAAGAGCAATAACAACAATAATTTCCCAGCTTCAAAAGTAATTTCCTGCCCAGAGCATTCGTTATTCAGAAAACACAGCTGGAAGTAAAAATACGTATACGTTTGAATATAGCAGCTATATCGTATATGGTTATATAAAGTTGCTGCATTTAGAGAATTAGAGTCATGATTTATAGCATCATCATCATCTTTTGCTTGGTTTTTATTGGAATACAAAGAGAGTTTTAAAAAGTACGAACACAGTACAAACGAGAAGCTTCCAATTATGATTTTACACCATCTTTTTAACTTGAAAAATTATCAGTGCGCTACTAGGATTTCACTCACCTGCGTTTACCATGATATCAAGGCTCTGTTACCGCATAAACTCACCTCTATATATATATATACTGATGTATGTATCTATACACACACACACACACATACATATATATATATATATATATGTTAATATGAATTTCATATCAGTCTTCTCTTCTGCTAAAGCTTGCTTTGATTTTTTTTCTGATGGAGGTATCAACAGGAATCACCAAAACTCATTTTCATACATAGTTTCAGACACCGGAAAGACACCCCCCAATATATGTGTGTGTGTATATACACACACATATATATTATATAAATTAGGAAATCAAGTTTGTAAATTACAGAAATAGGTTACCCTCTTCCATTTTTATGCCTTTTTTTTTTCTTCCGTAATCCATTACTTTCATCCAGAACTCATACTGCTTTTCCGGACAAAGAGAACGAGATTTAAATACCCCTGTTTCCTTTCTTCTTTTTACCTCTTCAGCATAAGGCTCTTGTGGAGCTGACAATACTAATAAAAATAAATTATTATTCTTTAACAACAATAAAAAAAATTAATATTACCCAAAAAATAAATTTTATATTTACTTAAGTAATAACAAAAAACAAAAAACAAAAGAAAAACAAAATTGAAGAAAAAACAAAAGCCGCGTGGGACTCTTCAACTTCCTGGTCAAGCTGGTCTTGTTGATTTTCTCTTTCTTTCATCTCAAATTTCTAGACTTTATGCTGCAAAAGCCGAAGATAATTTCACACTTCTTTCTCAGTCTAATTCCATTCCTATTACTAAATTTATTTCATAGTTTTCTCAGCAAACAAACTGCTATTGCTATTCATAAATCATTCTTCGTTTTCATTGTCTTCCATATCTCTCAGAAACAATTATCTTCTACGCCATTTCTCAGTCCTTTAACCTACTTTCTTTTTTTCTTTTTTTCAATTCCCAGATCATCTCTGAGTTCGTTCATGTCTCTCTTTCTCTGCAATTCCCGGGTTTCACTCAATCTCTCTTTCTTAATCTATTTTATCTTATACTTTTCGTTTGAATAGAATTCAATGAAAGGTTGAATATTTCGTTTTCCTTGTTGCCATTCTTCTATTGGGTTGTCAATCTTTGGTCAACCCAGTTGCAAATCTTGTTCCTTTTTTCGTCTCCCATCCTGTTCTTCTGGGTGAAACTGCAATTGGCTGTTTCTAGTAGCTCGTAATTTTATGGAAATTTTGCAATCATTCTTGTTCGATAAGTTTTCAGAGCCCGTAATTTGAACTGGGTTTTAGTTTTGTTTTGTTTCTGATCATTGATTCTTTCAGAAACTGTGTTGAAATATCTACACCATGCAGTCTCAGCAGAAAAACCCTTCTGAGGTTTTGCAATCTCTGCAGCAACATATAGGTTCCAGTGGCAATTTTGTTGAACCAGATAGTCCTCCATTTTCCATAAGGTGAATAGTCTTTGCAGAAATTTGTATTTTTCTTTTGCTATCTATCTCATTGTTCTGTCTGATTTTATTTCATAGTTATACAGTTTTTTCGTGGTCGCATACAATACCCTCTTTCACTGCATTTCTTTGACTTTTTAGAATCAATTTATTTTTCATTGTATTCTCTTTCAATTACATTGTGGATTTTCTATCTTTTTATTGCATGTGATTCATATAAGTTGTTACAGAAATAACAATTAGGGACTCAAAGAAACTTCTCTATTCTGCTTCACATGGCTTGTTATGTATTAACGGATGTAAATGCTCGACTTTAAAGTTTTAACTTAATCGTGGTCTCGAACAAAGTGCACCTGGGAATATGTTGGAATTTTGATTTGTATTAAATTTTTATTTTTATTTTTAACATTAAACTTAATTTGTAAAGAATTATTCTTTTTATATAATGTAATATTAATTACAACTTCTTTTTCTGCCTATAATTTGATTTTTGGTGTATCTTAGCTCTGTGTTTAAGTTCTTGGAGGTTAATTTCAAGTTCCTCTTTTCATATTAACATTTTGTGCTTTCATACATGTTCATTTTATGCAAAATTATTAGTTGTAATACATCCAGGTAAAAATCCTTTGATGCAAAAAATAATGTACTAGCTAGCATTTCATTTTTATCTACTTCTTCTGCAGAAAGTACGTTCTTGCTTGTCGTGAGAAGGATATCTTTCATAGTTGGCCTTTTCCGGAGAAATACTTGCAAATCTGTCTAAAGCATGGTATCAATGATGTGCTACCACCCCTTGAATCCCATCATTCAGCCATCCAGTCACTCAGAGGAGCTATACATTTACAAAATAATGAGAATGCTAGTTCATTCATTAAAATGGTTCAAAATACTGTAGAGCAAGAGGAATTGTTAAAGGAAAGCAATTTAGCTTCCAATGAAGACATATCCAGAGAGTCCAGTCAAGATTGCCGATTATCACTTTCTAGTAATAGTTTTAAGAATGAAGAAAATGGTGATAAACTCAGTTCTGGTGTCGCTTCTGATATCATAGTTTCAAGAAGTGAACCTTCAGCTGACATTCCAATTTCTCTTCTTCATGAACATCAATGTAGTAAGATAGTGAAATGCAGCACGGTGGTAAGGCATAAGCGGAAAAAGCGTAAAGGAAAGTTTAAGAAGCGGTCGATGGTTGATATCTTAGCTGTGGCAAAGCAATGTACATTGGAGGATCTCCTTAGGATTAACAGACTATGTTGTGGTTTGAGCAAGCCTTTGGAGAATGAGATTAAAGGAATTGAAAGAACCATGAATGTTGAGAATAATTGCAAATCTGATGTAACTGAGGAGAACTCAAATGGGAAGCCTCAAACAGATGATTATGAAGCTGCCGATGTCGATATGTTGGGTAGAAAAAGATGGGTTGTAAAGTTCAAGTTCAATAGTTACAGTTCAATTCCCGGGACATGAATTAAGATAAAAAGATTCTTGCAAATGTACAATTTAAGGTATGGTTTTGATCTCCGTGATTATCTTCCTTACGTAGGTGATAATGCTATTCCTTTGTAAGGTTATAGTTGGGATTTAAACCATGCAATATGCTGCTAATCAATATGCATAAACATTCTGAAAACAACTGAATCATCATGTGAATATTAAAATATCTCCGGTAAGTAGATTGTAGATATATCACATATGATAAAAGTCAACATAGTTTATCTATTTTCCATTATCTAATGCATTTCATTTATTGGCTTGTTTGAAAATATGCTTAACTTAGAATGAGACAAAGTGCTTCGCTATAATTGTATAGGGTCTAAAATGTTGGCTTCCAGAGAATTAAGGTTCTTCTTGGCATCCGTCTGTTAGTATCCATTGTTCCAAATGATGGCTAATTTATCTTATTGTTCATTGAACTTGTCATATCCATCTCATCTGTTTCTTTCTTAAGAAGTTTCTGATTACCTAACAATCTTATTAACAAACAAAATTAGGCTAAATTAAGATTCATCTCTGCTTTTTAAGAATCAATAAGCTCATTACAACTTAAGCAATGACCCTCAATTGAGTGAATGAACAGTGAATTTGTTAGGAATGAATTTTTTTTTTTGCTTCCTTTTGGATTTCTTGATAACTTGATAGAGAACAACTGTTATCATGGAAAATACTTTTTAGCTGATTGAATTAATGGGCCACAAAGCTTAATCCTTTATTGCCATGTTGTTTTACTAGTTATCTTTGAAAAAATCAGAGGCAAGAACATCATAGGTTTTGGTCTAAAATAATTTCTTTGTGTTTTAGCTTGGAACATATCATGCTTGACTCATCCTTAAATTGCAGACTCCAGGACGGATTAGCCAGCTCAAAGCCGTACTGCATGCAGGCTTCAAGAGAGGTCAGCAGATCAAGAGATAAACTAGAACTTCTGCAAATATAAAGAAACTGATTGAGATATATAGGTTTTTTATATCAAACATATTTGGAGAAGTAATAGAAGGTGATCTCGACAGTTACATATCTGATTTAGTTTGTAACCTAACCCATTGATAATTTGGTTGTTGGTAGCAATTTGAGTTGGATATTAGAAGCTTGACCCTTTCAGTGAGGCAGCGGTTGCTTGTATATCTGTATCTTGGAGACAAAAAATTTCCCAACTCTGTAAAAGAATCTGAGCTCTTAACCATTCAAATGCCCTTGCGTTTTCTTCACACAAACACCTTGTTTTCATTTGATCTAAAGATTTTCTTCGACATCTCTGTAACAGCTGATTAAGTTCTTCACTGGCATTTACGTGCCATTTCTGTTATTTTCAATAAAACATTAGAATATTGAATATTGCATGCCTATAATGTTTTAGTTCTTATTCATGAGAAGTTGCTAATTGATGCTGCATAAGCATAAAAGACAATGTTCCAGAAAACATTTCATTAGCTAATGCAACATTACTTTTCTTCTTAGAAATGCCAACATTATAATCATCAAAATACTGTATGTAACTCACAGTTTCTGAAAGTGCTAGTTAGGTTAATTTTAGAATCCTAATCCCACATACATATGCAAGTATGTGCGCTATGTGGAACTCTGTACTGTGTATTTAGTTGGAAAGTAAGCAATGAAACTATTTTTAAAATCTAGCCGATTTGAATTCATTTGAGTTCCTTCCTCCACAGCCAATAAACTTAATTAGCACTACAAAGACTACCCAGTTATCTTGAAATTTTAGATGATTATGATGTTATATATTTGATTAAAATTCATGTGAATAGGCACCCTGGATACAGTAATTTGTAAAACCAATAATATATATTTAGGGTGCTATTTAATTAATTAGGCCATGGCCATAAAGAAAATGGAAAAGGTAGATATATTGTTTTTTCAGTAAATATAAATAGTTTTTATCTATGCAGGTAAATTAGAAAATTAATGTGTTCCTTCAAGTTTTAAATTATCTACTAAAATTTTAATTGCTAAAATGTCTCCCTGAACTATGTATGACTAATATCAAATTGCCACATGTATCATTTTATTTTATTGTTAAAATTTGGCAAATGTAACCGTCTAACATTCAAGTAAGTAGGCTATATAAACAATATATGTTTAAATTTTATTTCATTTATCATCAATTTTGTCCAAAAATTATAATCTAAACGCATATGATTTATACATGCTAATTATACATTATGGAAAAAAAAATCTCTAGATATTAAATACTGGGTAGTTTATTTTTCCAAATTATAACTTTACACCATTTTATTTTAACATATTTATTTTAATTTCTTAAAATTGAACCAGAAAAATTGGAAAATATAGAAAATAAAAGGTATTATAATAATTTCTCCACCCATAAAAAACAAACTAAAGGGAAAAGCAGGGAAGGTGATTTGGGCTTTTGGGCTTTTTCGGGTTTCGAAGATCGCGTCATTTTCGGATTCGACCCGTTTCGAACAGGCTTGTTGGGGTTTGTCGTCTTTGGAAGAAGAAGAATTCGTCAATTTGGCGGGACGAGTCTCCACCGCCATTTTGTTATTTTTCAATTTATATATATATGTATATTACTCATTTTCACGATGAAGCCTAAAAAAAGCCAAAGTTGCTAAGCAGAGCCACGGGTTTTTCATTTGGGAGTTTTGGGAATCGGAGAAATCGTTTCGGTGATTAACTTGTGGTTGTGGGGAAGAAAAAGAAAGATGTTGAGAGGAAGGGAAAGCCTGATCCGATTAGTCGGAAAACGTCGTCATTCCCTTCCCCATCGTCAATCTTTCCTATCAATCCCTTTCCAGGTAGACCTGCCTTGTTTTTTTTTTCTTTTTGGATTTTTTTTTTCTCTTAAAGGTTGGATTTTTATTCGTAGAGCTCATTGAATCTGCATGGTGATGAAGATGGGGAAGCTGGTAATAGAAAGATGGAGTCTCTGGATGGTGGAGGAGAACATGAAGGAGAAGAAGGGATTGTGCAAGTGAGCTGCCCAGTTTGTGGCAACAAAGTGAGTGGGAATAATGCCGCCATAAATTCTCATATAGGTACGATTTCTTGCATTTAGTTTTTGATAAAGTTAATGGGTCTAAGAAAGTAGTTTTTTTTTTCCTTTTTGGGAATGCCCTTCATGTGTTTGTTCTTTGTCCCCCGCTCAGTATCTGATAATCAAACCGTCAAATTTTGTGGTTCTTTTCACTGTTGGGTGCCAATTTATTGTTATCTTTGTTATTTTAAAAAGATGGTGTATTGCATTTCTCTTGAAGTGGTGTGGCAGAGATGAACAAATTTCGGTTTTTGGATAACTTATATTGTGATAAATTTTTGTCCTAGCACAACTCAAAATTTCAGTTACGCTAATTAAATTATTTTAAAATAACTGAGCACAACTCTGTTCTAATTCAACTATTTTAAAGCCAGCTTCATATTTCTTTTACCTATTACTTGTCTGGTTACAATTCAAAATTTCGTTAATTAGATAATAGCTTCGGATTTTTGACTTTTGCACCATGTAAGGGGCAAGACACTGTTAAGATTGCTTGACTTGGCTTTCAGCAATGAGAATTAAGTTGTCAAGATATGTCAAGGTTGAAACTTTGATCTTTTTTTTTGTATCTAATATGTGATTGTAACAACTTAAGTGGATGCTTATGGTTATTATTGTTGTTCAGATGTGTGCCTACTGAGAGGAACCAAGCGGAAATGGACCCAACGCACACTTCTTGAAATGAAGTTCTCCCCAAAGTCAAAAGTCCAAATTCATATATCTGAGACGGAACGTTTAGGAAATAATTTATTCAATAATATTGTGCAGACTTCCATTCATGGATCGAGTGATTTTGGTGATCCAGTTGAAGAAAATGAAAGTTATCTGTGTGGATCAGTGTTAGAGTTAAAGGCTGAAACTGACATATATAGTCCATTTGAAAACAAAGTCAACGTTGACAAGACTGTTGTCAATGTTGACAATGCCCCTTCATTGTTGCTAAAGAATGAGGTGCCTGACCGTGATGTTGCCATGCCTATGGATGACATTTCTGGCATGATTCTTGAAACTTTTATTGTCGGTCGTAGGTTTAGTAATGAGAAGGAGCTAAATATTGGGGAAAGTATTTTTCTTGTAAGAGACCCTCACAATGCGAAGGATCCCAATGCTATTGAGGTGCTTTTCAATTTTGCTCAGTTTCAACACGTGATTTTTTTGGTAAATTTCTGATTTTTTTTTAATGCTTACTCAGGTATTTGATCTTCCTGATTAGGTTATTTCTGCAGATTCTGGATATTCTAAAATGCTTGGTTTTCTTCCTCGTGAGTTAGCTCAATATTTATCTCCTTTAATTGACAAGTACTGCCTAAGCTTTGAGGTAATAAATTTTGATGCTGGATTTGCATAAATAATTTGCTTGCTTAATTCTATGCTTGTTCTTGTTAGACTGATTTTCTGTTATTTAAGAAAAAAGATAACGGTGACTAAGAAAAGATAATAACAAGAAGGAAATGGTTTCATCTTCTAGTTCATGTGGTAATCCAATAAATATTGCACCTTTAGTGTGTGTGTTTGTGAATTTTTATTTTTTTTTGGTTTTTTTCCCCCATGTATAAGAGAAAGGTAAGATACATGCTTGCATTTCACTTTCTAGGTGTTCAGTTCAAAAACACAACTAGGTTTTGTTTTTCAGTTATAAGGAAGTAGTTAAGGGATAAGAGATTGTCTATAAATATATGCATTATCTATGTATTTTAACAAAATTTTATTTTATTGAACTTTTATCGATTATTCTACTTTTAATTCAATAGGTAATGTACAGTTTAATATACATTGATTATTTGTTGCTCCACTTTGTCCTGTAAGGTTTACATGCTTGTAGAGGAACAATTAATTGTTCAAAATAAGTATTGTAACTTACATGTACTCCATGAGGTTTTTAAAAAATATATGGATCATCTTGATATCTCTCTAGTCTTTATAGTTAAATCACCACTTATCTCAAAAGCTATAGCTTGAAGGAAGCGAGCGCAACACTTATCAAGCATATTTTAAATTACACCCTCGCGTGTAAGCCCATTAACATAGGAAAGATACTAGGCGTTACATGTACCAAACAACTTAAACAATCATTTAACTCATACAATTTCAAATGGGGGTACCAATTATCAAACACAAGACTTCTTGGCAACCAGGATCTAATACCCTATTGAATCCCCGTCTATCCCAAAAGCTATAGCTTGTAGGAAGCAGGCTCGACGATGTACATCATCAAGCATATTTTCCAATATTTATGCACATTTCATGATCTGCCATATAGTGCAAATAACCATATACGTAGTTTTCATGAATGACATGCTTAAATGTCTTCCTTTTATGGTAATATTTTATCAGTGTAAAGATTGAATTTTGAAGGAACTGAATTGTAGTCATATCATGACTATGTTTGGATTTTACAGGGACAAGTTACGTCTATTCCAGAGTGTTCCTTTGATATTGTTCCGATTCAAGTTAGTTGTCGCAGCATTGTACCAAATGGCAATCAAGATAACAATAATATTGAGGTTTTCAGTTATTTATGGAAAAATGCTCTGCAAGTAATTGAATCCTCAAAGAACAGTCGAACCGGTAAAACAAAATATCAGCAGAACTTTTGTATCTTTGTACAAGAAGTTTTAAGGAGTAATCCTCACCTTTTGGCAGATAATGAAAAAGATTTTATGGGTATCTTCAGACACTTCAAGCATTTAGTATATCAGTATTTCATTGTGTATTTTTTTTGCAGCTGACTTAGTTATTTATTGTTCATTGGCAGAATCATTCAAATTCTTATCAGATGATAGTCAGAGGCTTTTTGTTCGTCTTTATACACGGAAAGGTAGGTTGTTTACGGTAGAAACTATGTTCTGTAGTGTTTATTTGTTTAGTGGTTGAGCTTTGCATGTGTAGTTTTTGTCATTTTATGTTTCCTTTGTAGCACTATTCCTTTCTGTAACATGTCCATAGACATTTGTAAATTATTTAGGTGTTGCTCTCGTATAATAAGATGTGTGCTTTTGAGTCACTGATGTAGAGATCCTGTTAATACAGTTCCATTCAAGCTATGGTCTTACTTTCCTTGTATTCAAAATGTGGTAATTGGGGGTATGACCATTGCTTACTGGTTCTAGATGTGCCCTGCTCAGTGATATCCTGCACATCCTTGTGAATGCTGTTTCAGCTTTTTAAATATCATTACAGGTGTGGATGATAATGATTTTACTTTGATCCAGTAGTTGCCTACATGTTGCATCATCTTGTTGAGTGCATGCCTTGCCTCCATATAAAAATGCATCATCTATGCTTGAGCTTTTTGCCTATTTCACTTTTTCCTTTTTTTTCCTAAAAAATCTTTTCGTAGCAATCATTATAATCATGAAATTTTCGGAGGAAATTTCCTATGTGAAGCTGCAGATGGTGCAATTGCTTAAAGATGTATTATCCAATTATAATTTTTTTTTAATGTCTTTATGCTTTTAATTTCTCACATAAATAAGAGATCTTCTAAGGCTTTCTGTTCCTCTTCTTTTTTAGTATGTGTTAAATATAAATTCGTTCAGTGATCTTAATATATATAGTTGGGCACACTTCCTAACAACTTAAGCTTTTAGATCCTGTAGTAACTTATATATAATTAGAGCTTAGTTAAACTTATCCATCTAGTCTTGTATTTGAATCCTGCTGACTGCTATTTTTATTAAATAATTGTGTACATGTATAAGGCCTGATTTCTTTTATGATGCTTTTTTTTTTTTGGGGTAAATCTTTTATAATGCATGTTGTGTCAGCTTGATGTATGCAGTTGTGCACTTCCTAAATATTAGTTCTTGGGAACATTGGAAGCTTTACAGTATGGCTGAAGATGAACTTATTCTTAATTGAAATAATGCGATTTGGAGGACTTGTATAATATTGAGTTGTAGATGCTAAATTTCTTAAAGTTAAATCCTGATGTAGCCAAGTGGTTGAAGTCTTTGTGTTTTTATTCTATTCATATTACCTGACTGTCTGAGTGACAGTCTGAGGTCTCATTACCTATTCCCCTTCCCCCCCTCTTTCTCCCCTCCTCTCATCTTTTCTCATTCGTTACATTCATCAAGACTTATTAGCAAATTGGTCTTTTCTTGACAGGGCCATGGTTTCGGATGTCAAGTATTTCCTACCCAGAAATATTGGATCCTCAAAAGGCAATGGAAGAACTCTCTGGTGTTGTATTTTATGGCATGCATAAATTGTTACTTTTCATTCCAAATTTTCAGGTTTAGGTTTGATGAGATGTTTGTTTGTCTTTTCATGCTTCAGCAATGGATTATACTCGTTCATTTGAAGTTAAAAGCAAACCAGATTATGATGATTTGAATAGGATTATGAATTTGCTGACTGTAGCTGAATTACGGGAAATTATGTGCATACTTAAGAAGGTTAGCATCTACCAGTATTCCTGTGGTAATTATTTATTTAATTCTCTCTGCAATAATGCTTGTATGGAAGTATCAAAGATTTACAATTTCTAGAATGTAATTGGCTGGTACTGGTAACTTGATGCTTATTGTAAAACAAGTGAGATTAATGATAAACATAGTGCTTAACAAAATACATTTTCTTAAGAGTTCCTTTGGCAGTGCTTTCACAAGTAGAACTTTTTCATAAAAAGGACTCTTGTTAGTAATGCTTTTACAAAAATATGTCCGTACAGTATATTGCTCATTCTTTTTAAAATTCTGGTGTCTATAGTAGATACATTTTAGTTTAATTTTTCCTTAAAAAAGTACTAAAATTGATGATATATAATTTTTTAAATCAAAGAGTGGGAATTTTGTTTGATTTATTTTCAATTTTCTAGTAGTGCACGAACCAAAGGTGCAAATTTATGTTTTAAGCATTTTATACATGTTGCATATGAACCTGTGATGAATGGAGCATATTTGGGTGGATCCTTCTAAATTTGGTTGCATCCGTAGTTTATGCTCCTAAAGTGATAAATTGGCTTCTGATGACTACACATTAAGAGATCTGCTGTGTGGACAGATACGGGTCAAACATTAATTTTTGGTGGCAGTAGAAACTTTTTTATCAGTGCAATGCGAATCATGTGTATTTGATTATCGTAGTGCAATATTGGTGTATTCCAATATAAGCTTTTTGTTTTTGTTTTTTTTTTTCCTTCAGGGGCATTCTTGGTGTTGATTGATCCTGTCTATATTTGTTCTGGTGTTCTATGGGTAGTATATTGTAGAAAATTCAGACAGTGGAATGAGAGAGGAAAACCCTTATTACGGGTTCTTTAATAGGCAAGGAGACAGTAGAGAATTAAGCAATAGTATAAGGAGACAGGAGAGAATTATGCATTTCCATCCATAGACTCACTCGAGACACCTAAATATCATAAGTTTATTAGGTTTGCAAAAGAAAAATTTACAAATGCAGCAAATGCAGCAAATCATCTCAGCTGATGACTTTAAAAGTCATAAATTCATTAACCATTCGCACTTGCCTTTCAGCACCATAAATGTTTTCTCTTATAATGGGGTCACTAGAATCTTTTGGTTTAGATTTCTTTATCATCTATGTAGCATGTGTCAAATTTTGTGAACAGAAAACAAATTGATGTGCTGATGCAGAGCATTTAGTAGTTCAACTTAACAGTTTAGCATTCAATCCAATTTAGTAGTGTTTATACTTTTGATAGCTTATATAATCCATTTTAGCAGTTCTTATGCTTTTGGTATTCTACATGCATGGCTGCTTTTGGGTAATTTCTTTTGTTCTTCTTACTTGTTGTTGCCCTGCATGGATAACAATGGCTTAGTTTCTGTCAGCACAGAGATATGGTGTACTAGCCTTCTAGTTTCCTGTCTGCTGCAATTTAAACTAGATTAGGAAGACATAGCATTACTACCAACTTGTGTATAAAAGTAAGATTATGAGTAACATTTTTTTTTTTTTTAAATTTCTTGGAGTAAGTGAAGGGACCCATGGGAGGATGGGGCCTGAACTTCTTCTTTAGGAGTGAGTGAACAGACTCAAGGTCTTAGCTTCAGTGGCTTCGTTATCTGATGAAATATGGCCTATGCTTTCTTGCTTGGTTACCTGATGAGTCTTTTGCATAACTTTTGTGCTTCTACACTGGCTTCAGAATTGCAGTTGTGGCACGAGAAAGCAGGATCTTATTGCATCTCTTCTTTCTATTTTTAAAGATGGATTCTGGTATTAATCATTTTCTATAAAACAAGTTGAAAGTTTTTGGATGTTAGTAACGAGTCTCTTTTAAGGTTTTCTTTCATGTTTCTTGTTATTCAATGCAGCCCCCGACTACCGAGTATGATTTTGGATAAAACATGCGGCTGTATTTCCATATCTTCAAAAGCTGAAGCCCTTTTCTGGCGTGCTGAGGTGACGGTGTTTATGTCTGTTTCAATACAGACCAGCAATTTAGCAAATATTTGGTTACACTTTAACCTAATTTTTTTTGTGCAAATCATGCAGAGGCTTTTCTTTCTGAATGGAGAGCAGGATCTGTCAGCATTTTTATTAGTTGATTTGGGCATAGTCAAGTACCCAACTTACAATTGCATAATTACTGAACAGATTTTCTCAAACCGAGATGACCTCCTTGCTTATGAAAAGGTGTTGCTTTGTTTATGTATAATTTGTTATCAACTTTTGTTGCCTTTATGATATGTATTATTCATAAATATTGCAGGCTATTGAAGTTGCACAAATCATTGATGAGGCCCTTGATGGAAATAACAATGAATTGGTATTAAGATGCATAAAGATAGCTCAATCCCATATATCCAGCACACCAGTGAAAGTAACTGAATCGTCAATCTCCGAATCAGTGTTTTCATTCCATTCTTCTTTTTCAGCATCATGGGTCTACTCAAAAGTCATTTTGTTAGGAATTTCATTTCTCGAGCGTGAACGTAGGTATGGGTTGTGGAATCACATGTCCCTCTTGCATGTATGCATTGTTTTAAGTTAGTACATCTCTTACCTTGTATGCTTGGCTGTCACAGTCAACAAATTTGGGAAGTGCATTCATGTCTCAAATGGTGAAACTTGAATGTGATTCGTTTAGTGAATTGCATATACTTATTTAAACTATGAAAGCCCTCACATCTCCTTATTTATTTGTTTTTCTGTTGTTCAACCATATTGTTTCACTTTCACATATATTTTTTGGGCATATTTTGGAAAAATGATAAAGTAATATTTCTCTTGATTGGGGAACTGTTTCTCTTTTCCTTATATGTTCTTTGGTCTCAGCTGCTGCTCCATTGCTTATGCATCTGACAGCACCTAATTATAATAGAATGTCCTGGTGGTTAACCCACTCTCTTTCAACCAAGGGGTCCTGGGTTTAAGCTGTGAGGCTTACAACCCTTGAGGAGAAAAGGAAAAGCTTCTTGGAAGCTTTCAAAGCATGGTGTAATCACCTTGCGTAGGACTGGCTATTTAGTCTTGTCTTAGCTGGTATAAGATATGGTTAAAAGCTATGTACTCTTTTTCATAAATTCAAGGTTTATCCTTTTTCAATGTCCAGGAAAATGCTCATTATAAAACTAAATTTGGAGCTCTTCAAAAAGCTCATAAGCATGCATAGGAAATTCATGTTGATTTAGTCTACAGATTTGTTTGTGTTGTACAAGGTTGATAATATTAAATATTCTATTCAGGTATGATGATGCAATATATTTATTGAAGCAGCTGCTAGAGTGTTTCACTTGTAATGGTAGAAGAGGATATTGGACACTGAGGTTGTCAGTTGACTTGGAGCATATAGGCTGTCATGATGAGAGCCTTTCTGTTGCTGAAAATGGATTACTGGACCCCTGGGTACGTGCTGGTTCAAGAATGGCATTGCAGAAGCGGGTCCTTCGATTAGGTAAACCACCAAGGCGCTGGAAAATTCCTGATTTTGCAAAATCCGTCAAGAGGAAGATCAATGAGGTAATTGCTTTATGCTTCTCCATGTTGTTCGCCTCAACTTCATGTTTTAATTAATTAAATGTAAAATGTTTCCGTTTTTCTACTTTTGATTCCATATTTTGGCAAACAAGTTAGGTTCATGTTCTTGGAAGACCTTTGAATTCAGAGACAGGTATGAAGAGCAGATTCTATGGAGAAGATGGGGAACAATGTGGGGTAGAGCAGATTGCCCTACAGTATTACGCTGGGGAAGGAGGTGGATGGAAGGGTGTGCACACAGAGTCTGGCATTTGGCTGACTATTTTTGGGCTTCTCATGTGGGATGTTATGTTTTCTGATGTGCCAAATGTCTTCCGCACCAGATTTCAGGTATTTTAAAAGTATTTGTGATTTTAAGCTCTCTTCTATTAAAATTTTCATACAAATGCGTACATATACCCAGGTAGAATTGGGGAAAAAAAAAAAGAGGGGTAGCATTTTTTTCTTTTCTGGTTCATGATAACTTGCGAATGGTTTGTATAGGCCTTTTATTTTCAGCATATTGTGATTCAAAATTCTTTCTAACTTTATTTACTTGGTTAATTGGTAGGATAAAATTGAATGTGCCAGTGCCATTCACTATGCGTGTGATATTTATGAATAGGTTTCTTTGAATCCTTTGCATAGTCTGGCCATTTAAATTAATTTCCTACTTTAACTATGCTTGTAAATTGTGACATTTGACAAGTAAAAGATTTTCTATTACCGTATTTTATTTCTTACCAGAATGTATGGGTCATTCTTTGATATCAGGTGGTAGAATGTGCAGTCTAGGGGTGTGCAAAAAACTGTTTTGGAAACCCAAAACCAAAAACAACAAATTTGATCAGTTTTTACTTATTCAATGGATGAGATTGGGATAAAATTTCAAGAAACTGATAAATTAGATCAACATGTTAGACTTTAAATCCTTTTCTGTAACTGAAGTAATTCAAGTATATCATATATCTTCAATTCGAGTAGGGTGTGAGTGCATTTTCTATCCAAAAAAAATAGGCAGTGTATACTTTATTATGACGTTGACTTAATAATCCTTTATACTCTTTTTTTCAGCTCTGTAGTTCTTCTATAATCAAGCAAAATTTTGTTTCAGTCGTTATTTTCTAAAATAAACCCTGCATAAACACACTCTATTTAGCTTTGTAGTTTATCATAATTCATGAATATTTCATTAACCAACACAGTGTGATTTGTAAATAACATGCAACATAATTCTTAGTAGTTAATGCAGTATATTCAGTCTTAATGTCGATCCTCACATTGTTGTAAACTTGGAAAATTACTGAATTTCACCTGCCTTTTTTCCCTCTTTAGTTGGAGAGAGAGAGAAAGAGAGAGGAAGCACACAAAAAGGAAAACTTTGAATGATAGGATTGGTAGCAAATTTATTTATATTTTATTTTTTTCATTCGTAGGATTTAGAAAATCAATAATGTAATGAAAAAAATCTTTGTACAGACTGCTCCTTTGGACTTGGAGACTGACAGCTTTTATCTGGTGAGAAAGGACCAAATAGAATCTCACCTTAAGAAAATTCATGACGGAATGGCTGAGGAGATTCTCATCGCATCATGGGAATCGCATCAGGGAACAGCTTGTCGAGGAGTAAACTGGGACAGACACACTCTCTCAGATCTCCGTGCTGCTGTTGGATGCGTTGGTGGACCGTGTTTGGCCTTAGTCTGTCGCCATCTTGGACAAGATTACCGGAGCTGGTCACGTGGGATGCCAGATTTGTTGCTCTGGCGATTCCATGATGAATACCAAGCTGAAGCCAAGGTAGTCGAAGTCAAAGGCCCCAGGGATCGACTTTCTGAACAGCAAAGAGCATGGCTGCTGTTTCTAATGGATTGTGGATTCAACACAGAGGTATGTAAAGTGAGCCCTGAACCAACATCTTGATGAAGATATGCTGATCAGACATGAAATGGAATATACACGCGCAACTAGGAAGACTTGAACACAAGAGCTTGCTGTAGCAATTCATTGACTTTCTGAAGAGTTCACCTTGCAAATTCTTTATCAATGGTTCTTTGATGTAACTGGCAGGTAAAGCTGTCCGATTTGGTCTGATTCGAATTTTAGAAAAACCAAAAAGGAGTAGTTCATGGAAAGGATAAGATTCAGCTGCTGGCCAAGCTGTCGATTTATTGTGGAAAAACTGCAGGGAGAGAATCAAGGTTTCACAAAACAGCTGGATGCAAAAGAAAACTTTTCTTAGAAGGGAGATTGTTGTATTTAGGAGTCCAAGGGTTTAATTCTTCTTCGATATCATTGTGTTTGTGTTGTTTTAAGCTTTACTCAGGTAAGTCTATAATCTGTTCATTTTGAGGAAATAAAGTTCTTAGAACTTGGTCAGTTATAGGGTTGAGGGACCTCTCTCTCTCTCTCTCTCT
>QANX01001784.1:80844-104382 GCA_003254975.1 Ochetophila trinervis | reverse complement strand
ATATATATATATATATATATATATATATATATTAGGAGCATGTAAAAAAACCAACTAACCGATTAAAACAACTAATCCAATCTAACATGTTTGGATCGATTATTTTAGTGTAATTGGATTTGATCGGTTTTGAAAAATAAAAAACAGAAGGTCGGTTTGGTTTGCTTCGGAATGTTAAAAATCGACCAAAACCGATCCAATCTGAATCAACCACTTTTTTTTTTTACAAAACATATGACAATTAGTTTAATATTATTGATATGTAGGTTTTGTTATATTAGCTTAAATTTGGAGTTAGATTACTCGATTATTATATTAGTGTAGTAATTTTGTTTTGTGTTAATTTAATATATTTATTTGTCATGTTATTTTTTTAATCATTTATATGTTAGATTTTGAACAAAAAATATAATTTTTTGAACAAAGTTTAAGCACAATAAATTTTGGGTACAAAAAATAGTTTAAATGTCAAATATTCAAAGTAAAAAAAGCTCAAAAATTAAATTTTAAAAAGTCTAAAAAAATTAAATATAAGTTGAAGTCAAATCGATTAACCAAACTGATCCAATCCAATTACTAATTAGATTAGAATGGATTTAATGTATAGATCGGATCATATCGGATTGAAAAAAATAAAACCGATCACTAATTGAATCAAATTGATTATTTTTAAAATAGGTCGGATCCTAACTGATGCACACCCCTAATATTTTTTGTGAATATTGCTAAAAAATATTAATCTTACATAGAAGTAATGGTTAGAGCGTCATTTTTTTTTATCAGATCAGATTGAAAAAAATAAAACTGATCATTAATTGGATAAGATTGATTATTTATAAAATAGATCGGATCCTAACCAATACACACTCTTAATATTTTTTGTGAATATTGCAAATAAATAATAATCTTACATGGAAGTAATGGTTAGAGCGTCATTATCTGTGCAACCTACCAATAATGTGCATTAATATATCATTTAAAACTATATAATATAATTAGAAAAAAAGTCATGACATTCCCACTTGCAAGTTGGTCTCTCCATCACAAGGAAGAATCTTGTAAATTATAAATTGTTTAAAAAGTTGCAAAAGATTCTGACAGATTTTTAATTATAAATTAATCTTATCATGCATAGTATATAATCACCACTACACGGGAGGGAACGACAAATATTTTCATCCAAAAAAAAAAAAAAAAAAGACAAATATTAAGAAAACGCTAATCCACTACTTAGTGCTAATCTCATTTGATATATAATCTTTTTCACCATTAATAATTAAATTTTCTCTTAAAGGAACTGGGTTTTTTTCTAATAATTAATTACAAAAACAAATAATAATCATTTTCTTCCGAACTCATCGAGTTGACTCATAATTATATATTGTCACATATTTTAAGGCCAATAACCTTTTTTTTTTTTGTTTTTTTTTTTTGTTTCATTTTAAATTATATATGAACTACAAATGGCTTTTTAATTAATCCCAGATCATTGAGAGGAAAATAAAAAATTGCAAAAACTGTACGCTTCATATAATTATTTTTTACTTGCTATTTATGTCAATTATACGAAAAATTAATTCTTTACCTTTTCTTCTTCAGTTATATATATATTTTAAGGTTTAATTCGATAAATCTATATCAACTTCTTTTTTTATTTATCCGAAGATAAATATTGATTGAAATTTCAAAATGGCTCTATATATAAAATAAATAGGTCGTCGGTTAGATTATATTTAAGCCAAATGATGAACTTGAAATATATAAAATCAAAGATTTATATATATATATATATATTTTTATGTATGTATAGAATTCATATGAGACGGTGCCTATTCTTTTATTTATTTATTTATAAACAGTAAAAAAAATTTACATTCATTATTCTGAACGTATCTGAAACTTATTTTCTCTAGTAAAAGAAAAGTTATATTTATGTATTAGCTATTCTCTCATTCAAAAAGAATCGGGACAAAATCTGTCTGTGAGCTTTTGATTATATGTAATCGAGGACAAGGTAAAAATTATTGAGAATTTTCTGAATGAGAGAAAATTTGCATAGGAACAATTTGTGTTAGATAAAAAATATAAAAGAATAATTACTAACTTTTTATTGGTTAAATTTTTAAAATAAATAGTAATTTAACTTAGTATTAAAGCTAAAATTCATAGTTTCAAAACTATTTTACAACTCTTTCAAAAATTAAAAAAATACATAAAAATTCAAAATGAACCTAAAAAGATCGGATCTAAATGTGAATAATAGTTTAAAAAAAAAAAATAATGATATTTTTTTAATTGGTTTAAACTTTTGAAAACAAAAATAATGTAACTATATATATATATATATATTCTGTAATTCATGCATGTACATGCAAAGTTATAAAATTAAACGAAGAAGTTAAATATTACTATTTTTTTTTTGTGAATAATAAAGGACCTATTCGTAGCGGGGTCATAGGCCCAGGAGGTATTTAGCGAGTGGACCGACCAAGGCGTCTTTTTAACCTGATAGGAGTCCGCGATTGGAGCCTGTGTCGCTAAAATCTCCTTCCCCCTCGTGCGGTAGCAGCTGAGAGGAGCACTTGAGTCCAAATGGGGCTATCAAGACTCGAAGCTCAACTTCCGTACTCGCAGGTGTAAAGGCTCGGCTGGCTCCTACTACTAGACTACACCCTCAAATGCAGTTAAATATTACTATTGATCTGCTTATTTACAGCATGCCTATTTCTCTCTCTCTTTAATTATGTCTTCAACATGCGGGTCCACTACCGAAGACTAAATGGATTAGTTAGAGTCTTAATTTTTATTCAAGAAGAACATAATTTGAGCATTTTCATTGTACGAGTTCGAAACTCAAACTATAAAAATTAACAATAAACATATGCTAATTTAGCTGATCAATACATATTGATCTATCATTACAGGAGCTTTATCATTCAATTTTTATTTATTTGGAAAAAAAAAATGCGTGCCCACTTGACGAATACCTATCTGCAAGTACGTACACAAAACGATGAACGCAAACCCTTTAATGTTTTTTTAAAAAATAAAAACAAAGTAAATTAAACTTAAAAACGCTCTTGAAAAAATATCCAAAAATGCTGGTATTGAATCTGTTTGTTAGCGTTAAAGGAGCTAAAAAGTTTCATCCCAATGACGAGGATTTGCAAATGCAACAGAAACTCATACTTTTTATTTTATATTTTTATTTTATTATTTTATTTTTGGTACGTGCCCTTACATATCGCTCCCACTTGGAATGACTTTATTTTTTTTCTCTCTTGTGCTCTATTGACACGCGGCATACGTCACTCCCATAAGAGTGGGTGTCTCTTTTTCCCTGCTTTAGAACTTGTACATCAACATGACCAGTCACTTTACTGAGAAAGATAAGAGACAGAGTTTCAGATGAGACTACAAAAAAACTCCTTATTGTCACACCGCTATTTTGTCACACAATATCCAATGTTATCACAGTATCGTTATTTTGTGACATATTTTTTTTGTCACATAAGAAAGAGAAAGATATGGAAGTCTAAAGCTTTTTTTGATGGACCCCCTCCTCAAAGGGGAACAAAGTTGAAAGATGCTAGCTATATATCTACCATCGCCAAAAAAAATGATTAAGACTTTGCTAAATAGTCACTGACACATTGTTTACTCATTTGTCTGATGGAAACTAGCTATTATTGAAAAACATTGTGCGGGTGTGTGTGTGTATATATATATATATATTTGGTAATTTTGTATATACACACACACACAGAGATATACCAATAATTTAACTTTGAGGTCTAAGACAATGAGATAAAGTTTTTAGATTTCCAGGTTGGAGCCCTCTGGTTCACGACAATGGACCTAAATTGTATCATCTTTCAGATCATGGGTTTTATCTAAAGCTAGCTATACCTACTCACATGGGACAAAGTAAAAAAATTAGAGGAAGATTGAAAAAAAAAATTGGATCACCATGAATGATGTATTTGGACCTAACTAGGACATTTCATAGCATTAAATAAAGGGATAAATCTCTCTCACTCAAAACTAAGAGCCCTTTAATCGAATACTATGTATATTCTTAATTGCTTTTGATCACTATATATATAGTGACAAATACCAATCTATATATCGACCATTTCAATATGCTGTCTATATTTGGCTGATTATATATATATCTATATATATATATATATTTATGTTATTTTATTTTTGCCTCTTTAATAATGGGTAGGCCTTAAATAGGAAAATGAGCAGAAGTAACAAAGATAATATCTAATGGGACTTGATAAATGAAAAACCATCAAAAACAGCTATTCTAGTGGTAGCCGGCAAAGGTACATTCTTAGGATCAATCACTATCTTCCACCTAATTTGCTGCTTTTATATATAGGAACATATACATATATATATATATATAATATTTATATATTTTACAATATGCCTTAATGAAAACGGCTAGAAATTTTGGCTTAATTATTAAGAAAAAAAATATATTTAAAAGTGAAAAAGAGCAAAACCTCAAAACCTACTAAACGTCGAAAACGACTGTGCAGCTTAGAAAAACTAGTGACATTTAAAGCCTACCCAAAAAATTGTGGTCCTTTTCTTTTATAAACTTTCGCCTTTTTTTCTTTATTTCTTTCTTCCTCTCAAAGTATGTACATGAGCATGAACTATGAAGTTAGAGATTAGTAGGAGTTGTTAATGATTGATGTTTATCGTTCTTCCATTTGTAGTATTATATTATATATATTTATTATATAATAGAAAGATTAATGATATGATGATGTAAGAAAAAAAAGTGTTCCCTTTAAGAAAAGCTAAAGAATGCCACATCTTCAATCCCAACCATTGAGCTTTAAACTATCGCCGCCATGGCCGGCTTCAATAAATCGCACCCCAAAATGGAAATGTGGGGGCATATATGTGTGTGTGTATATATATATACACACATAATATGTATAATATTAATGATAATTGGGTTGCTAAGAAAGGCAGTTCCGTATTATAGAAGTCCGTGTCTACTTCTATTCTGACATCTGTGAGGATATGGCCGGCTTCCAAAGGAGCCCAAAATGCAGCTTAGAAGGCAAACACTGTACTCGCTTATTTTCCAGCAAGCTGTTGACTGCCTTTGTTCTAGGATTTTTTAATTTGAAGCTTTTTTTTTTTGTTGTTAATTATTTATATTTAAAAATGAAAAAAGTATTTTGTACTATTCTTATATAAATTTATGTGCAATTTGCAAAGGGTCCCCAACATATATATGCTTTCATTTCATTTAATTAATAATAGTTTATTTTAATATTTGTTAATGTGGATAACATTTTTTTCCCTTTAGTAATCTACTTGATATAATCTCTAGGAAAAATTAATCACATGGATTTGAGACTTGATATCTTGCTAAAATATTTGTTACTTAACAATTTAAAGTTTAGTTCTCATGCAGACAGTCCAAATAGTTAATTAATTTGTCTGGTAAAAATCTAGAATTCAAATTGATCTCCACCGCCTATGAAAGAAAATAATAATTAATGTTTACGAAACTAGAATAACAAAGCATCAAATAAGCACTTCACATTGTCAAGTTTTTTCATGAGAAAGATAATAAGCGCCTCTTTGTCTATGAGGTTTTACTTTTAACTTGAAAATAAAATATTAATTCTCTTTTTCTTGTAGAGGTAATTTTAATTCTTTGATTTATAAAAACTGGATAAGATGAACTAAATCTTGATCATAACTTAAGTCATGAAAAATAAAGTATTTTGGAATGAAAATTAATTATATATGTGTAAGCCCCTTTGCTTTGTTCTGAAAGCCATGCAAACGTATAGCTAGAGATATTTAGGAGGAATTGACTCGCAGCTTAATATGACTTAGCTACAAATAAATACAATATGGAGATGATGAATATTGCAAATTAGTTGAAATTAAGGGAAAATCTCCCACTTGGAGTTTTCTTCGATTCCTGAACTTTTAGAAATTAATTTCGGATTTTAAATCTAGAATTTATTCCGCGTGTGACACATCAATCTATATATTTCAAATGAGTTTAAAAGCCAAATATGGGTTCGAGAGCTCAGTTTATGTCAACGTCTAGTTTTGTAAAAAGGAATATACATCTTGTATACCAAAAATTGTGAGAGGAATGTCTAGTGACGTGTTTGGTCAATTTCAATAATATATATACATCCTTCATTCCCTGTAATTTAATTAATAAACAAAAAATAAAAGTTTATTCAAAATTTTAAATGGGTACATGTTTGTGGGTGACAAGTCAAAACCATATATAAAAAGTTTGCAACATTTTCTATTACAATTTCTCAAGCTCTAATCACTTCAAAGTTCTCATTTTCTTTAATACTTAAATTGCCCAAATTGAAAAAAGAAAAGGGAAAAAAAGAAGACTAATATTAAATTGAACCAAAATGAGTTAACTTTACCCTTCCCAACTGAGTTAAGGTCAAGACACACAGTTTCCTTAAGCTTTTGATTCAAAACTATTCAAATTAACTTTTAGATGTAGAGGAAGGTTAACTATTTTGGAAATTATAAGTAAAATTGATAATGACAGTCATGACTTTGATAAACATTAATTTATATTATGACTGTCATAAGCAATCTTTGGAACTCTACTCTTTTCATAATTTTATTTGAATACCTAAACCAATATTTTAAGGATTTAATTACAAACTTGGGTCCAAGGCCAACTCCATGTCTCCCACTTCAACTAAGGCCAATGGACAAATTTCAAATGACCAAAAAAGTTTTTAGGTCAGGTTTAGAGAGAAAGAATTCAAAATTTAGAATAATCAATATTTCATTTTATGAAAGAAGATATTAATAGAATTAAGAGTTACATATTGCCCTCATCAATTAAAAAACTCTCATATTTTCTTTAGATTTATTCATTCCTTATTATTATGACAAATTGCAAAAGAAAAAAAAAAGCATGTTGTAATATAAGTCTCAACTTTATGTTTGAGAAGAGTCACTAGTTCTATGACTATCCAATTGACCATTAATGAGATATTTCAAGTGAGATTTGGTCCACAAATCCAATAATTTCTTCCACATGATTACTAGGTGACTCGCACTTGTTAATGTTTAGTCAAGTTGTAATTCTTCACCTATGATGGATTTCATTTTCTCTATACAAAAAATTAAATAAATTAATACCAACTAAATTCATGACCCATTTATAAGTAAAAAAATAACCAAAAATGATAGTTTAGTAAAAAAAAAAAAACTCGTTGAATCATTACACATGCAAATTTAAAAATTATAGTTTGAATTTTAATAGATTTCGTTATTTTCTCAAATGATCTTAGCGGCAAAATTTATTGTCTGATGCCAGTGTGCTATCAAGAGCATATTTTTTATTCATAAAAAATTTCCACATGTGAGAGAGCCTAGCCTAGATGATCTAGCTAGATAAATTACCACAAGCAACAAACTAAATTCTCTCTCTCTAAGCCTAAGACAATGGTCCCAATTCAAATTCTTAATTAATCCTAAAGCTAGATCTTAAGCAAGTATGTATTTATTTAACTTCAATTATCTCAAAGGGATTATCACTGGGCCACTTTGTATTAGTAACTATATTATAATAATATTTTACCAAAAAAAAAAAACTATATAATAATAATCAATTGATGAAAAAAATAAATAAAATAAGCAATCGGTTAGTAGCTTAGCGTTCCCACATCTGGATGGCGCAGATGGCAGGCGGTTATAGAAATGCCAACTTTTTGGCCACTTACACATTCCAATCCTCCCCAAGTCTTCTACTCCAAACCCCAGTTCCCAATCTTTTACTCTCTTTTTTAAAAATCAAATCAAATTAGACCCAAAATATAAAAAAATGAAAAGTTAATAGGTCCAAAAAAGAAAAAAAAATTAAATAAAAAACAAAGTGACTCAAAAGCCAAAGCCAAAAGAGGGAGAAGAGAGAGAGAATAGCATTTGTTTTTGTTAAAAATTATATAAATAAGTACGGCACATAATATAAAGGCACTTTGCATGAAAGCCAAAGCCCATTGGTCACTGCCTGTGTATTTCCATTACACTTGTACGCATTAATCATCACGCTCTCTCTCTGTCTCTCTCTTGCTGGTTTCTGTGTGCTTTGCTTTTTGGTTGAAATTGTACCGACATAGTTCCTACCAAATGGGGTTTCATTTCTGCTACGTACGATTCCTAACAAACTGATGGATTTCTTCAGCTTCTTCTTCTTCTTATTTTTTCTCTGTTGAGATGTGAGTACTACTACAGCTAAATTGTCTTCCTCCTTTTGCCTTCTTCAATAATCCTAGTACAGTTCGAAGGGTCTTATCAGAATCTTTAGCTTCTCACTTGGGGAGCACTGTATTTCTGCTTTCTTTCTTTCTTTCTCTTTTTCCCAACTGTTTGATCTTTCTCTGGTTTGGTCCGCTGACAATATCATTTTTCTTGTGCTCTATTCTGGGTTTTAACGTTTTGCTTTATTTTCTATATTGATGTGTTTTTTTTTTCCTATTCTGTATTACTCTTCTCCCTATCAGCTGCGGTTTATCTTTTTATTATCTTTGTGAAAACTCTTGGGGGTTTCTGTTTTACTTATAAAAAAGGGGGAAAAAAAAAAGTTCTTTTGAAATAGTGTGATCGTATTCCATCTTCTTTTGCTTTATATGTCGGAAATTTTGGTTTATATATATTTATGCCACTTATTCTCAATCTATAAATCCATCAATCATATAAAAAAAAAAATTTGATAAATTTCAGACTGTCGAATATTTATGATGTTTGTCAGCCGAATTTTCTTGAAATTTTCCATTTCTTTTCTTAGTCATTTTAATTAAATATAGCTAAGCAGAGCTGGTGGGTTTTATGACTATGAATCATATTTGCAGACAATAAGATTGACCAGTCGAAATAAAGCTGATCAAGAATTGTGAGTTGTTGGATCAATTTGGATGGTAACGATGGCTATGCAAACTATATATTTCAAAGAACATGAAGGACTTGTCCGTAATACGATAGGGCAATTGTCATCAGTACCATCTGCACCTTGGTGGAGTGGCTTTGGATCACAGCAGTCAATTTATGGAGAATCTTGTGGCCAATTGAAGCCATTGTCCATGGAATTTCCCTGCAGCGGAGACCAACTCAGTGCCACTAAACAGGCCGGAAGGGGCACTGAACTAGCAGGACCAGATAAAGGGAACACATCTCAGTTCACTATCTTTCCTGGTAAAGTTTCAATTTTTGAGCAGAGAAAGTTTTACCTTTTTTTGGTGCCTTTACATCTTTTCAATCATTGTTATCCCCATTCGATATATAAGGTTTCTGTACTGCATTGAAGATTGTTTTGCTTTCCTTTTTACACCCTTAATCGGCCGGAGCTAGGTTTGTAAATTCCATGAGAATGAGGATTAAGTAGGATGAAAATTTGTACACCCAAATGTTAGAAGTTTCACATTTTCTGATCATATAGGTCAAGTTGGATGAAGATTTTACTTGAATACTTTGCTAAGGAGAGAGTGGCAAGTAGCTAGACTAACAAAAATGGGTTATCAGGGACAGTTAGATAATCCATTTTCTCCACTTTTTTTTTGTTGAACTTTTTTCCATTTTTAGTTTTCCCTTCGTTTCCCTGTGATTTGTTAATTTAAAAACCATTGTCTGTGTTGAAAGGCTCAAGTTGCTTATGAGGAAAGCGTCCTGGATGGGTATAGATGTTTCATTCAGAGTGGGTTGTAACTGAATACAAATATATGGTTCAAAAGGTTTAAAAGTGTAGTAAAATTTCTTTCATTTGCATTTTAAAGTGGATGTCACAAGAAAAAGGAAATAGAAGTCCAACGGTAAGAATGGCATGAGAGTATTATTGTATATATTAGAATTTGTTATTCTGACTGTTTCACATACTTGAAGACTAGGGGAGCTCTATAGCAAACTGCTTTCCATGAATTGCATTTGGGTACTAGTAATAGTGTTTAAATGCCAAGTGTTAGAAGCCTATCTGATAGATTCCAAGGTCGTTGGACTTTGAATGACAAATGAGAATTCATAGGATGGTATGTACTTAACTGTTACAGGATTACAGGTTTGGAAAAAAAAAATGGCATGCCTTCTGCTGAGTAAAAATGTCTACTTCTAGGATATATAATTAATCAAATTTCATTTACTTATGATAGATACATAACAAATTCAACTGTAGTTAACCAATCAATCTCTTTCTCATTCAGGAGATTGTAAATTTTCAGGTGATGGGCAAAAACATCAGGCAACTATCTCTCTTCAGTCATCTCTGCCAGAGTATCATGCTCGTTTTGAGCTTGGATTTGGTCAGCCTATGGTCTGATTTTCTTTCCACCTACTCTTTTTTCCCAATGTATGCTAGTTTTGTGTCACTGATTCCTTACACTTGCTCTTTGTTTCTGGACTTAAAACTGTAGATTTGCACAAAATATCCATATGTAGATCAACGCTATGGAGTCTTCTCTTGTGGACCTCAAATTTCGGTTAGTTTTCCTTTTTACTAAGCTTGTTAACTGTAACTGCAGTTGTTGAAATTATGATAACCAGGTGCACCAAACTCTATTCATTTGGTTTTGTTAGATATTTGTCGCTATGCTTGCTTAACCATGAAATCTTATTTTTTGCCTATCCATGAAAAATGGAATTGTGAGAAAAGTAACATATTTAGATCCAATGCTTTTCATTTCAATTCAAGAATGTGGCAAATTGTGTGTCACGCTGTTACCATGGGTCAACAACAATTTTCAGGTTCAGTCTTTGGAACGTAAGGACCAAAAATGGGCAGAGATTTGCATGTGAGTTAGTCTCTTGATTGATGCATGGTAAAGATGTAAATTATCTTCTTAAGATCTGAGAGATAAGAATATGGGACAAATTTAAAACATGGAAGGGAAAAGGATTTTATTATAATGACTACTTGGTATGTTTGACTGTTATCTTTTTCACAACAAGCTTCTGCATTAGCACTGTCCTTTTACTCTGTTTGCCTTGAACTTTATTGATTTCATATCCTTATTTGAAAATGAATTAGGGACGCATTATGCTGCCACTGAACTTAACTACAGATGATGGACCTATATATGTGAATGCTAAACAGTACCATGGAATCATCAGGCGTCGACAGTCCCGTGCTAAGGCAGCAGTACTGGAGAATAGGTTGCCGAAAGCTCGTAAGGTATGTGTATATAATTGATTGATGTCACAGCATTTCATTTCTTATTAGGATGAAACGTACGTGTAAAATGTGACAGACTCAAAGTGGTTTGACAATTGAAGCTAGTGATCTAGTGACCATCTGCAATAGAATTTGCAAGTTTTTTTGTCCAAGATGTAATTCTATTTGAGATCAAATGCGCATTCCCTTTTCTTCTTCAAATGCATATCCTTGAAAACTTGTCTAAAATGATCCAGAATCTATCTTTGTTTCGACAGCCATATATGCATGAATCGCGCCATCTTCATGCAATGCGTCGACCAAGGGGATGTGGTGGTCGTTTCTTGAACACAAAGATTTCGGACATCGTGAAAAGGGGAATGAAGGCGAAGAAAGTCGGGGATGGACAGCTGTCTCAGCCCTCGGGTTCACAGAGCTCTGAAGTTCTGCAATCTGACAGTGGGACTCTGAACTCATCAAAGGAAATGAATGGAAGCGGTTCTAACATTTCGGGATCAGAGGTGACTAGCATGTACTCTAGGGGAAATCTCGATCACTTTCCCATAAGTCATCTCGGGCCATCCATCCACTCTTTGTCGGAGATGATAGACAGCTCTCGTGGCATCATCATGCCCACCAAGTGGATTGCAGCAGGGGATACCTGCTGCAATCTTAAAGTTTGACGGCAAGGGTTACAAATGGGGTCGGTGCTTTGCTCAGTCATCGCGTTTCGACCCCATCCTTGTTGCAACCAAATGGAGAAGCTATGTTGCAGTTGTTGCAAGGAGTCTTTTTGGTACAGTTGTTGCCCCCATTTGGTTGCAAAGGCAATTCATTCTTGGCTCATTGCATTAAAGGTTGTTTATTGCCACTGCTTGCAATATAAAGCCTTAATGCTGTTTCTAGTAACACTAATGGAGTAGTAGACTGCATATGGGTTATTCCCTTAAATAAAATGAGACTGAAAGTCTGGTTTGTACTTTTATGTTTTAAGTGTTCTTCTGAGTGTGGTGTTGTAGTTTAAAATATGTTGTATTTTGAGTCTTTGACATCTTGAACTGATGTGAGGTTTGTGTTGTGATATGTATTTATAGAAGAATAATGCTGTTTTCTTAATTAAAGAACAATGTTAATGTTCTGTGACACTGTCTTTAATTCTTGATCTGCGAGAACTAGAAATTACTATCAGAAATTCAATACTAATACAGTTTCTTCGAGGGCAAAAATAAAATACTATTGTAGCTAGGATAATGAACAAGGCAACGAACTCAATCACGGTAGAAATAAATAACAAAAAAAAAAATATATATATATATATATATTAAAGAATTTAGTGGGTTTATTTATATTTGTAAGAAGTTAATTCTGATATTAAATAGTTTATTTATATTTAAAAGAAGTTATTTCTGATATTAAATAGACTAATTATCTCCGACAACAAATTAAATAATTCTGTTTGATTTTTTTTTTTTTAAAAAGAAAAAAAACATGGAGAAAAGGTTCCTGAAAAAGAAAGTTACGAAACAACCTTATCCATCGGAGGCAGAGAGAGAGAGAGAGAGAGAGAGGGACGGAGTTAATCGTCGTCAATTGTGGAGTTTCCTCATCTTCTTTCTGTTTTCCATTTGCAAAACTATCTTTCTTTTTTTATCTTTCATGGCTGCCACAGGTGCTGTTTCCTCTCCTTCACTCTTTAACAAAATCTGCAACCTCTCAATTACCCACTCAGCCGCTCCTATTCCCACCCGCTTCTCCATTCCTTCTAAACCCCCCAAAACCCTGAAGATCAAGACCCAATTCCCTAACTTCCCTCCTCTTTCCCTTGTCTCTTCTCTCCTCCATTTCAGACGGGCTTCAGCTGCATTCGATGGCTTTGAACTGAATGAGGAAACCCCAACCGCAGAACAAGAAGACCCAGAAGCAGAAGTTCAAGAGCAACAACAACAACAAGATGAAGAAGAAGAGCCAAAGGTATCAGTGTCTGGTGGTGAAGCTGGGAGGCTCTATGTGGGGAATTTACCGTATTCCATGACTTCTTCTCAATTGTCAGAAATTTTTGGCGAGGCTGGTAGTGTGGTGAATGTGGAGGTTTGATATTAATCTCCGCTTTTTTTATTTATTTTATTTTATTTTTTATTATTATTATTATTATTATAAAACTTATTTATCAATTTTGCTTTTTTCTTTAATGGGTTTGGTGCAAATTTATAGTAATAGAAGAATGGTTCTTGGTGTTTGTGTTTGTGTTTGGTTGAGTTTTGTTTAGGTCATATATGATAGAGTTACGGACAGGAGCAGAGGATTTGCGTTTGTTACGATGGCGAGCGTTGAGGAAGCCCAACATGCCATTCGGATGTTTGATGGCTCTGTAAGTGCCAGTTATCGACAATACCTCACTCTCAATTTTCATACAAAATGCCCATTTATTTCTTTCAGCTGATTCTAATTGCTTAAGTTTCTTAAATTTCTTTCAATGGATTATGCTATTAAAGTTAAATTGCACAGTAAACTTAGGAGGAACTTGTAATTTACTACCTGCATTGGGCTCTACAAAGAGAATTACTTAAGCATGCAATGCAGTGCAAGATGGAACTGACAAGTTGATGTTGAAAACTAGCCCCATACTGATCATGAATATTCGGAGAGAGTATGCAAATATTAAATGTTTTTGTTTCGAATCGACTAGAAACCTATACGAGTATAATCTACTTTTCTAAAATGTTAGTTTTCAGGATCTACTTTCCATATTCAAAATATTGTTCTCTCTGTTACTGTTAAGATTTCAATTCTAAGGTGTTGTTGTAATAGCAGTACTATAGAGTAATAGAACTGATGTTGTAATGGCTGCAATGGTTGACAGCAAGTGGGAGGAAGAACGGTGAGGGTAAACTTTCCAGAAGTGCCGAAAGGAGGTGAAAGGGAAGTATTGGGGCCAAGGATAAGGAATAGCAACAGGGGTTTTGTAGACAGCCCTCACAAGATCTATGCTGGAAACCTTGGTTGGGGCCTCACTTCTGAGGGTCTTAGAGATGCTTTTGAAGACCAGCCAGGTTTGCTGAGTGCCAAGGTTATCTACGAGAGGAATTCTGGAAGATCACGAGGTTTTGGATTTGTCTCTTTTGAAACTGTTGAGGCTGCACAATCTGCTCTAAATACAATGAATGGAGTGGTAAGCACAAACTTAGCCTGAATTCTGTGGTAAATTTCCATGATCATGTAGTTAATTGCTCTAATGTAAATGTCAAAATATAGGAGGTAGAAGGGCGGCCATTGCGATTGAATTTAGCCTCCGAGAGAGCTCGTGTTGCTTCTCCTTCAGTAGAAGAAACAGTAACAGAAGAAGAGAACAGCAGTGAAGTGCTTTCTAGCATTAGCACATGAGAGAAATATGTCAACAGGGGTGGATGTTTAAACAAGCTTCTTCAATAGAATCCCAAGGGAGTTTTCCGATGATATGGCACAACCCTTGCTAGTTGTATTATTGTATATTCAAATTAAGAGGTTTGTAATTAAAACAAATGCTCATTGTAGATGTATTTTCTTGTGAAATTTAACCATAGGTTTGTTTATTTGTGCATTTTAACACAAAATGGCACCCCCACTCAATTCAAAGGAACACAAAATATGAATGTCATGCGTTTTTTCACGTTATGTTGTTATGCACAATGACTTTAGTTTTTTTTTATTTTATAATTTGGGTATGTAGAATGATCAAAAAGTGGAAATGCCCAGGACTTATGCCAATTGAGATGGAATTTTTAAGTTTTAGAACCATTGGAGAAAACCGAATAAAGCAATTACCAGAAGCGAACATGGAAATTAATATAAACAAATGCTTTTCATTTATTAGTTTATTCCAGTTTTTAACTTGAAAGAGCGAAGTTGGGCAAAAGAACTTGCGCATTTCCTACGTGGAATTATGCTGGACTGGGACTCACAAGGCCAACAAAAGACTATTCTTAATCAACAAGGTTTTTTGCTTGATTAAACACAAGATTCTAATTGATATCTGGTTGACCTCTGGATCACCTGCTTCGAAATTTATGCTCCGATAATTTCTTCTTAGCGTCTGGATTTGGTATAAGAACTTATCTCCAGTTGACACTTGACCATTAGATTCTCAAAAGCTTGATTCTTTTCAATTTTATGTAAGGATTAGTTGCTTCCGAGGTTTATATAAGAAAATAAAAATAAATTTTGTGGCCAAACGTCAGGTCTTTCATCCATGACTACCATTATTCATTCCCGTGAAAACTGAGAGAAGTAAAAGCATCTATCAAGTTTTTGAACAATCTGATTGACCTTGATAGATTGAAAAGTTTAAGCAATTTCCTTTTCAGATGATATTGTGTACATCGATGTCTAAACATAAAAATAAATAAATAATATAAAATAAAATAACATATGAAGTCTAAGGGCCATGGCCACTAGCAAGAAGGGCATCTGCTGCGGAATCCAAATCCTGAGGAAAGAAAACCCTGCACAACAAGCATTTTCTAAGCAAAACAAAGTAACAAACTATCTAGAATGACGTGAAAAAAAAATGGTGCAAAAGATTCTGGTGGCACCAAAAAGCATGAAATAGGTAAGTATAGCGTCATTAACAGAGAAGAAACTTTTGGCTAGCCTTATTATAAAAATGAGCAAATATTCAGTTCCAAGTGACTCCATGATTTTTTTTATTTTTTATTTTTTATATTTTTTTTATGACAATTCCTAAGAACTCAAAAATGTTCCAACAGAATTTATCTACCTGCTAGTGTTGTGGTAAATTGTCCTGCTCAGCTTCTCTATATCACTGATATCTTTACAACCAGCCACCACCTCTACCACTTGCCTGAACAACAACCATGTCAAGTGAAGAAGCATAAGCATAAATTACAAGGTAAATTGATAAACGCCTTCAAACAAAAATGAGAACTAGCATCTTTTGACAGTATAAAGAACTTTGGTTAGACAAAATAAATAAAACCTCTTTATAGAAGTATATCAATAATAAATTATATTCCAGCAAAGATGTATATTTTTGCGGTATGTTTACTAGCTTCCCACTGCTAACCAGTACCACCTATACTTTTTTAGCAGTTTCCTGTACCCAGTTCCAAGGAAACCTTAAAATAGTGGTGCAATGCTTTTGATTGTCAAAAAATGGAGAAGGTGGCTATCTTATGATAATATAAGTCTACTGCAATGAGCTTAGAAAGTTGTAGATGATAGTTTGCATTTATTACTTTATCCTGAGCAGTGAAACTACTTAAGAGGATGTGTTTAGATGTTTATGTGAGAACTAAATACATATGCTATGCCACAATCCTCGTCAAGGAACAAAAAACATAATGATTCAAAGTTTATTCCACTTACCGAACTAGACATGGTTCATTGCGGCCTTTAACAGTGCTTTCTTGATCATGCTTCTCTTTCTTCTTAGAAGGCCATTTCGACTTTACAAAGTTAACCCCAGCATGAGTGCTCTTTATTTCACAATAAGGGGAATCTGTCTCAATCATCATCCTCTCAATAGGAATGCCCCTCACAACATCAAGATTCTCAGTTGTCTTCAAAGAGCAACCATTTACACCTGTAAAGTACCAAAAGATAATAAGTATGCAAATTAACAAATTCCATTTAGAATCTCAACAAATAAGTAGGACATGTAGCCTGAGGTTAATTTAATAAGAGGTTAACCCCAATGCTATACCAGACATTTATTTGATATCTTGTTTTACAGAGTCCAAACATGATATTTTATGACGTTCTATACCTTCATTATTAACTAACATACAAGCTTGTGCCTATGTGGGAAATAGAGGTCGTCCAACTCATAATTCCCCGTGGAATAATTATGTAATACTGATAAAGCCATCCAACAATTGAAGGAATATTACCCAGTAAGTTTGACCTTTAATTAAGTAGTTTGGTATATTAGTGAAGAAAATTACATAAAGAACTTGTACTCTTGGCAGTTTCACAAAAAGAAATAGATGGACAGCTAAATCTTCACCTATATACATATTGCTGAAGGTAAGAAGTTTATCACGATCTTCTGCACTGTCTGTAAATGAATGGGTGACCCCAGCACTAAACCTGTAAACCAATAAAGAAAAGAAATCATGTTCACCAGATTGCATAAAGCCATTCGAAAAAGTTAGTCAGGAGTTTAAAATCCATCTGCTCAGCTCCTAAATCGAAGAGTGGAAGACATATGCGAGAAAGTTCAAGCTATTTTTACAAGTTGAAGCTGTTTTTATTAAATAATTTTAAAATGAAAGGTTGCCACTGGCATCTTTTCTCAAATTTTGTTCATCTTAATTACAGATTTCAGTATCTTACCTGCCTCTATTTCTCTCTAGAATTTCACAGAAATCATCAGCAGCTGCACGCATATGCAGAAACATGGGTAGTTTTGTAGCATACGCTAGTTTAAACTGCTTCTCAAAATACCTAGGTTTCCCCATACAGATAAAGTAAATGAACCACATTTTCATATAAATAACTCAAAAAAAGAAAAAGAAAAAAAGAATGCCCATGAGCAAGTGAGAACAATGATCTAAAAGAATGACAATCTTTAATCTTACTTCTTTTGAATATCTGCTGGGCAAAAATGAAGCCTGTCATAATCCAATCCACATTCACCAATTGCAACCACCTTAAAAACATATTGAGCACCATAAAAAGAGCATAAAATGCATCATCATATTGATTCAAATAGACTCAAAATTCTAATGGAATACTTATAATATTTATTTTTTATTTTTTTTGTGATTAAGAAAATAGTGCATACCTTCCCTTTCTCTATTCCCTCTTTGGCCAGAGACAAAAGAGCCTGAAAATGTTTCTCTGGATCACCACTCTCTTCAAACTCCTGAAGAAAATGCACAAGGCGACATGATCGCAAGCATTGCTAACCAAATCCATATCCCTTAGTATTAAAAAAAAGAAAAAAAAAAGGGCAAAAAATCCAAAATTCAATGGAACAATTAGGCGACCTTGCATCTTGTAGGATGAACACCAACCGTGCAGAAAAGCCTGCCTGCAACAAACAAATATAAACCAAGAGCTTTTCCAACATTCATAGCAGTAGAGGTTATATGCGAAAGAAAATAGAGAATCTGAGGGGAAAAATAAAAGGACCATCGGTTTCGGCAATAGTAAGTGCTTCCTTTGATTCCTCGAGCGATCCACCAGTGACCTGTATCCATAAACCTAATCTTCAATAAATTAAGCACCGGGAAATCAATTTAAACACTGAAGCTTAGAGAGGTAAAGATTTACAATTATCCGGTCGACACCGGCAGTCCAAGCCCTGCTTAAAACCGCAGCAATATCGGATACGTGGCATTGCTTGCCATTGTAGATTCCTTTGAACATTCCATCTGTTGGCAATATTATTTGGTAATCAGAAACGCGCAAGTTCGATGAAAATTAAAAGTAACAAATTGAGGCTGAGATATGTTCGATGAAATGCCTGACCTGTGAAGTTAACGGCGATATCTGCTTTTTGGAGCGAACCGAAAATTGTAGATAAAGAAAGGGCGAGAGATTGTCAGTTGGAATAAGATTGTATTTTAAAAAAAAAAAAAAAAAAAAAAAAAGGTAATGAAATAGTTGATTTGGTTGCCTATCATGCGGAGTGTGGCCATGGACGGTGGAAGTGAGCTAACAGAGAGACAGTCCGTCCGAGAAGCGCGTAATCCTACTCTTACACTCTACAGAACTAGTTTTGGTGTGTGTGGCAAAAAAATGTTTCATAGATTATGCACAAGACAGTATTGTAGTATTGTAGCATTAGACCATTCATAACAATATAAAGCATGCCAAAATTTGAATTATAATTTTTAAATTCACTGATACAATGATTCAATCAATTTCATTCCCCTAAACTATGTTCATATTCATCTTTAGTACAACTTAATGAACTTATAAATATTCAGAGTTTGTCATTTTTTATATACCTGGTTTTATGCTTTGCTACATCGATACATTCGATCACCTTATCAATTTTGTTTAGTTATATCATTTTAAAAAGTTTCAAAAATAAAATGAAATTGTATGGGACAGTTACATTTGTGATTTGAGTGAATTGTTTGTGTAAGATTTGCATGTATATTTCCCTAATATTTTGCAAACTAAACACCAATAAAGTAGTTTAATAATGTTCATATAACTCACTTAAAATAACAAGATAATTACTTAGAGCATGTTTGTTAATGTGGTTGTTTTTGATTTTCTGTTTTTTTCTTCTTTTTTTCAGCCTCAATCTAATTCTCGTCCAAATTCGTCTTCATCAATCTCACTCGACCCAATCGTGCTCTCCGGCATCTGATCATAGATCTTACCCAAACAGCAACTTCACCATCTTCGATTTAGTGGGAATATGCTTGCTCTCTTTGCTTCGAAGCTCTTTGCAACTAGGTACTCATAATCCTAGATTTGAGATTCTATCATAAGCTCTTGATATGTTTCTTTGTATTTCCCTTAATTTTTATGTTTGTTATCATTTTTTTAGTTTTTGTTATGGATTTAGAATCGAAGGTCATTGTGGGTTTACATTTTTTTTAGATCCATGGGTTTGAGGATTCAAGTCTGCTTTTTATTTATTGTTTGCTGTAGATTTTTGCTTTGTTGGTTGCATCTGATTAGGAGAAAAAAGCAACTTTAGATCATCCAATCTCTCATGCCAACTTTTATGTGCGTGCGTCTCTCTCTCTCTTGCTCTAGACTATGATCTAGGTTCTCGAGCTTCACAAATGGCTCTTCAGATCATCTATGGGTGGTGTTCCTATCTTTCTAATGAGCTTGCATCAAGCTCGTCCACCTCATGCTCCACCCAATCTTTTACTTCACCTCATGAAGAGAAGAACACCAAGTATTTGATGAAATGGGTTAGTCAGATGTTCATGTAGTTTTCATAGGTTTAATTGTAATGGATTTTCATTGTTTGAGTGTGTTTTACTGGTTTTTTTATACTTTTTGACGGGGGATTATATATGCAGGTTTCTTTAGTTTATATATATATATATACAGATATGATATAAAACCCGCCTGGCGGGTTATTATTGTCCCCGACCCCGCTCAACACGTGCCCAGCACGCCAATCCCACTCCCCGCTCCCCAACTCAACACACCCAGCTCATCACGTGCTCAGCACGCCCAAAATTTTCCCCAAATTCCCTCCCCCGTCTGCGCACCCTCCCTCCCTCAGCCTCGCAGGTATCCCCCGCGATCGAGCCTCACGCGGGCCCAAAATTCCCCCCACCCCCAGTCGTCTTCGCAACCCAAAATAATAATTAAAAAGAAGGAAAAGAAAAGGAAGAGCAATGAAAGCATAAAGGAAAATAAAAGGAAAATTAAGAGAGAGTAATAGAGAGAGGGTGGGTTTGGAGGGGTGGGAAGTTAACGTGCAATGCAGGGAAAAAGGGCATCAAAGAAAAGCTTTGGAGGATCTTACACGGCACAGATGCCTAGATGATCCCTTCTTCAATCCCCTTGCCTTATGCCGTAATTTATTCTATTTTTTATGTTTCCTCTTCTTCCTCATCCTTGTTTTAAAACTCCTTAATCCCAATCTCTCTCTGTCTCTCTCTTTCCATTTCTCGCTTTGCGCTCCAAATGCGATTTGAAATTTCTACGTTTTGCTGCTGTTGAATTCTAGTCGCATTTGAAGTTTTCCGGCTGTTTTTCGCTGTTTGATCCTCTGATCAATTCTGGGGCAGATGGGGAGAGCGGGGGGAGGAAATTTGGGGAAAATTTTGGGCGTGCTGAGCACGTGTTGAGCGGGGTGTGTTGAGTTGGGGAGCGAGAGTGGGGTCAGCGTGCTTGGCACGTGTTGAGCGGGGTCGGGGATAATAATAACCCGCCAGGCGGGTTTTATATCATATCTGTATATATATATATCATATTTGATACAAAACCCGTTTGGCGGGTTATTAATGTCCCCAACCCCGCTCATCACGTGCTCAGCATGCGGGCTCAAAATTCCCCCCACCCCCCAATCGTCTTCGCACAAATTTGACCCAAAATTTCTCCAAAATTCACCCCACCCCTACGCCCCTCCCCCGTCTGCGCACCCTCCCTCCCTCAGCCTCGCCGATATCCCCCGTGATCAAGCCTCAGGCAGGCCCAAAATTTCCCCCACCCCTAGTCAAATTTTGTCTTTCTCTAATAGCTCTTAAAGATTAAAAATATGTTTTGCTGTCATTTTTCCCACACTTTCTCACGAACCAAACATAAAAATTACACAAAATGATCTTCAGATACCCAGAAACATGATAATTTCTTCATTGTTTTTCTCTTTATAAATATATATAACCCTTTTTACCTTTTAAAATTACACCCTTTATATAATTTAACAAAAACTTAAAAAAATAAAAAATAAAAACATAATTACAAAAATATATAAATCTCGTTTTTCAGTTATCACCGATGTCGTCATCAATCACTGTCGACGAAGATGGAGTTTTAGACGACGATGAAGATGATGATGTTGAATTTGAATTTGTACAAAATCCAAAACTCTGAACCCCTTTCCTCTCCACCAGAAAATGCCCCAGCATATCCACATTCTCAACCAAGTTCTCTTCGCAAAGAAACTCCTTGCTTGAAACCCTCTCAACTTCCCTATCAAAATCATGAACAAACACATGGGTTTTGGCACCCCCGCTTCTATTGCTCCTCGCCAACACTCCTGCTGTGAAAATGTCCGACATCCTTTCCGGCACCGCCGCGAAATACCCTCGTGGACCATCCACCAGAATCACATCCCAAGGCACTTGATAAATGTGGTTGGGCAAATCTGGTGGGGGAAAATTTGTGAAAATCTATGCGCAGACGGGGGGAGGGAATTTGGGGGAAATTTTTGGCGTGCTGAGCATGTGTTGAGCGGAGTGTGTTGAGCTGGGGAGCGGGGAGCATGGTTCGTGTGCTGGGCACGTGATGAGCGGGGTCAGGGACATTAATAACCCACCAGGCTAGTTTTGTATCAAATCTGAAATATATACAAAAATGATGTGGTGCATACCAGGCGCGCACATATGGAAAGCGCCTCTGCCAAACGCACTGTTTTGATTAAATCATGAAACGTGCATTTCATTATTTGGCAGGGCTCGATCGCAGTGCTTAAGGCAGGGCTCGATCTTCAACTTCGTCTTCTTTGACCTTGCTGATATTCAATTCTTTAGTTCGTATACCCGAAAATTCTAACAATTCCACCAACAATTCACCAGCAAACCAGTTAGATAAATAATTCCAACATATATTAAATTCTTTAGTTCATATACCCAAAAATTCCAACAATTCACCAACAATTCCAAAAGATATTAAATTATTTTCTTCCCTCTATTTTTATATTGTTTTCAACTTTCATGTAGTAGACACATAGCTATAATATAAGTTTTCCCCAATTAATCATATACCCGAAAAAGAAAAAAAGAATCAAAATCGGCCAGAAAGCATGAAATTTTAAGATTAACATAACCATACTTTTTAATTGTTCGTTGAAGACAGGAAGCAGAAAGCAAGCTGGGTTGCTGGTGCGACGGCAGGCTGGGTTGCTGGTGTGACGAACCTGCTACAACCGTGCTGGTGCGACAAACGCACTGTGATGAAGAAGAAGAAGCCGCTGCAACGGCTGCCCTACCCTAAGCAGGTGCGAACTCAGCAAGATTGAAGAAGACAAAGCTGAAGATCGAGCCTTGCCCTAAGCACTGCGATCGAGCCCTGCCAAATAATGAAACACACATTTCATAATTTAATCAAAACGGTGTGTTTGGTATAGGAGCTTTCCATATGTGCGCACCTGGTGCGCGCCACATTATTTCTGTATATATATATATATATATATAAATAATAATAAAGAAACCTGCATATATAATCCTCCATCAAAAAACCAGTAAAACACACTCAAACAATGAAAATCCATTACAAGTAAACCTATGAAAACTACATGAACATTACTTATATGACTAACCCATTTCATCAAATACTTGGTGTTCTTCTCTTCTGGAGGTGAAATAAAAGATTGGGTGGAGCATGAGGTGGACGAGCTTGATGCAGGCTCATTAGAAAGATAGGAACACCACCCTATAGATGATCCGAAAAGCCATTTGTGAAGCTCGGGAAAACCCTCTCAACTTCCCTATCGAAATCATGAACAAACACATGGGTTTTGGCACCTCGCCTCTCTTGCTTCTCACCAGCACTTCCACTGTGAAATTGGCCGACATCATTTTCGGCACCGCCGCGAAATACCCATGTGGACCATCCACCAGAATCACATCCCAAGGCACTTGATAAATGTGGTTAGGCAAATCTGGTGGGGGAAAATCTGTGCGTAGACGCGGGGGGGGGGGGGGGGGGGGGGGGGG
>QANX01001784.1:56043-79513 GCA_003254975.1 Ochetophila trinervis | reverse complement strand
ATTTGGATTTTTTTGGCTACGAGAGATGTATAATTTCATGTTACTACCACATTGACATTTTAAGCGCCAAGAGCTTTCATGTACACTGGATGTCGACATTGCTGCAAAGCAGAAATATACGGCAATATAAACATCAAACAAATTATTATAGGAAAATAAAATAACCCAAGATGTTGGTTTTCGATGGTGTAAATATCTGTATGTATTATATATACGATTTGGTAATTTTGCATCCAATAATTCAAGGTTTGTTTGCCCACTTGAAAAAATGATCCAGAATATAAAACCAGCATTTATTAATCAACCAGAGCATCTGTATATGATTAATTTTTTTTGAAAAAACCTAGTCTCCAGGATCAATAATCCAATATCATATACATAATAATCCACACCTTTTTAAAATCATATACAAAATTGCAAAAATAATAGTATGTAACAAAATAAGTTGCATGGAATTTAACAATTCTTAATCAAAAAGTAATTTAGAATTGCAAACACAAATCAATGTAATACTTAAACATATGAAGAAACTTACACAGAGGCAGACAATCAATGCCACTTTGCAGGAACTGAAACATATACCTAGCTCCCTTAGACAGATAAATTGCACCAACCTATTCTTAAAAATTAGGCATTTACCATCCTATAACTAATAATGCTTAATCATATAATCATAGTGGCAAAAACATAGGAACAGTCGGGGACGCTAAAATCTTTTAACTAGCTTGACTAAGTAAAACAAAATGAATAAATAAATTTTATTTTACTAAATAATGATCGTAATATTCCATTATGCTAATCAATTTTCCTACGGCAATGCAGAAAATTTAAACAGAGCCACCACATTTGTGGATTTCATTTACAGAACCGGTGAGGAGGAATGCCAAACCTAAACAGGGGAGGCTCTGTGCGGGATCGGGGAGGAAGATTCACCGGGATCGAGGAGCTTTGTCGGCGAGGCTGTGCTGGGGAGGGAGTTGAGATGGACTGGGGAACAATCGGGACTTCAGACTTCAGACTTGGGTCGGGTTATCGGGGAGGCAGGAGCTTCGGCGTCGGCGAGCTGGGGAGGGAGTTGCTTCGGCGTCGACGAGCTGGGGAGGAGCAGCTTCGGCGAGGGAGGAGGTTCGTCGGGGACGGAGGAGCTTCGGCATCGGCGAGCTGGGGAGGGAGTTGCCTCGGCGTCGGCGAGCTGGGGAGGAGGAAATTTTTCTTCGGGGGCGAGGAGGGAGGAGCTGCGCAGAAGAGAAATTTTGGGGATGAAATTTTGGGGATAATTTTGACCCAATTTTGACCCAGCCCTCCTCACCGGTTCACGTGGTCTGCACGTGGAGGCAGCGCAGCTTCATCCTGAAAGTAGCCGAAATTGTTGACTCAAAATTATCCCCAAAATTTGCAAAAGTTGACTCACTCACCCAAAATTGCAAAAGCCCCCAGTCGGGGACGCTATAAAGCCCGACTGGTGGGCTCTATAGAGTAACTCTATATATATATATATATATATGTGTGTGTGTGTGTGTGTGTGTGTGTGTGTGTGTGTGTGTGTGTGTGTGTGTGTGTGTAGAACCCATCATACCTATCATATAGGACCTACATGTCCATTAGAGCAGAAAATTAGTACTAATTTTTTTTTCATAAAGAAAAAGAAAGACAGAGGGAGATAATAAGCATACACATAATGGAAGCTGGAATTAATGTGGGCAATTCCTGCTGGGATCGGTAATGTCTTTTGATTGTTTGAAAAATAATCTATATTAAATCAAAATAAGTAAATACTAAAAAAAAATCAATAAGATAAATTTTTGGGATCAAAATAATTCATAAGACTAGTAGACAATTGATCATAGATACAAAAATTATAATTCTTTCATGCAGTTTGATATAAATAATTGGCACGGCCTAATTATTCTATATTTCTCACTAAAATAAACTAATCCATATACGATTATGAAATTAGTTATAAATTCTAAAATTAAATCTAAAATCAACATTACCTGAAATTATCTTAGAAAATAATCAAGAACAACAGAATAACTAGATAAAGATAAACTCTACAAACATTGCAAAATTTAATCTAATTTATGTTTTTCATAGATAATTAACAGAAACTGAGATTATAATCATTAAAGTTTATTTGCTATTAATTATTAAAAATCCAATACGATTGAGAATTCAATTTAGTAATAATCTAATTTTACATAAAAACAACGGTAACAAATTTTAATTATGAGAAAATAAAAATATAAACAATCAACACATAAGAATATAAAATAAATGATTAAATTAGATTGAAATAAAAATAAATTTTACAATTGCATAATTAGTTTGGAATTATTCATACCCAAAAATATAATTTTAAAAGCATATACTTGAGAAAAAAATATAATTCTAATGATAACGTTTGTCTAAAAATCGATTATTCTCTTTACAACATTAAAAGACATATTTATACTAAAACTGATAAAAACAAGCACAAACAATTTGGATTTGCGTCTATCCATGCACTTAGTACCACATCTGGCACCGCACCTGGACTTCTTGGCTTTTTGCTCGCAAATCATTGCTTGAACCTGCACACTAGGCGGCGGGCCTGACGCAGTCGACCTAGTGCTTGATGTTAAAATATTTATTTACAATTTTATCATTATTTTTTTATTTTTCATACCTTTGAACTCAAATATACTTAAATCATACAAAAATACAAATTAAACTATTTTAAATAAATAAAACTGGTTAAAATCAATTATTAAAGGACTTAAAATATATATACAATGTATTCCATCACTGTGCCCCCGCAATTTCGATCACGAACTAAACAATAACCCAAAGACAAATCCGTTTGAAGCTCAGCCTGGTTGATTGCCCTTATACTTGTTTGGGTTTGTTGGGTATTTTGCTTTTATATGTATACATATTTTGTATCAACCGTGACATTTATTAAAGCTTCAATCTACATATTTTTATTTTTGTATTCTAGTTCTGGATTTTCAATCTATTTTTCCCTTCCACAATGTCCTGGTTTATCTGGGTTTCAAAGTTTCTCCTCATGCAGACGAATGAAAATGAAATTTTGTTTTTTGGCTGTTTTTAGAGGACGGAGAAAGATTGAAGAGAGAAAAAAGTTGAGAAAGAGACAGAAGAGGAGAGAAGAGAGTAAGAGAGAGAAGGAGAGAATGTGAGAGAGGGGATTATTTTAAAAAATCATTATTATTATTTTTTAAAGATAAATTTAAAAAATAAATATAATTTTTTACTGTTAATTTTAATAAATTTTTATTGACCGCATGAAACATACAGAATTCCTAATTGAAATTATATTAAACAGAAGATGATAGTTATGAAATTTGCTTAATATACGAGTATCTATCTCAAATATTTTTTTTTTTTTGCTAAATGAGTATCTATCTGAAAACGAGACCATCAGGCTCAATGAGATCCTTATCATTAAGATTTGATCCGTATGGAGTTATCTTTGGTTATTATTTTTCCAACATCATTTGAAATCTCTTGTTTTATTTTATCAATTTGAGTTATCGTGTGAGTCAAAAATTTAATTTTTCATATGTAATAGTAAAATATCAACTTATAAATTAATCGATGCAGATGAATTTAACAGAGATACATCAATTTTTATCTTATCAACTTTTTTTATTTTCTAAAAAAATTAAAATCTGACCTACTGTGGGACCAGTAAATGTTAAAGCATTTGAACATTTGCTTATCTTAGAGCACTCCACACGGTTTGTCGTGATTGGTGAAGCTGGAATCTTATCACGTACGTCAAATCCCAAAAATTGAATAATATTCTTTGAAAATATAATAAGTGAAGAAACATTAACTTGGTAAAAAAAACAAACAAATTTCACAGGATGTGTATAATACATGTGGTGGTTCTTTAATCTAAGCCTGCCTTAGGAAAAAAACTGGGAAATTGAAAGCAAGTCAAGATGTATGCCAAATTATGATTAGACATGGTTGTTGGGCTATCTTAATCCATTATTTAAACTTTCTTCGAATTTTTGATCGAGTTAGCTAGCTAGCTCCTCACGTTGTTATTGGGGTTAATTTTACGAATGCTCACGTACGAGTTACACTGAAGAAAACAAATTACATCCACCAAATTTGATAGTTTGGTCTGTTTTTTACTGTTCATATAGAATTTAATTTCATTTAACCTTTGAATAACAACATTCTAGCAAAATTGATCCAGTATACTTTTACATTTTATATATTTGTATTTAATTCTTTTAAACACTATAAATTTAACTATAAAAAATATTCATTTTAATATTCATTTTGAATGTTTTTATAAATTTATACAAACTCCACCAAATATAATCATAAAAAAAAAAAAATATTATGGNAAATTTGGAGTTGTGCATTCAAGATGATCAAGGAGTTCAGAGCCTGTTTAGGCTTTTGATCAAAACTAGATTTTCCCTTTTCAACATCCTCAGCCACTAGATACAAAGAAATTTTTTTGGAGACGTAGCTGTTCATATTTGTATATCAAAGCGATATAAACATGTATTGATATTTTTTTCAAATAACAAATCAAATTACTTTTCACCATACAATTTCTGTAATTTTATTATTCTTCCTCTGCATTCAGATTTTCTGCTTGTTAATTAAAATTTTGCTGTTATTATTATGTTCTCCTTATGATGCAAGTTTCCTTATTAAATTTTAAACATGCAAGAGATGGTGGTATATGCGGATCTTGCATACAAGGATGAGGCAGAGCCAATCTGTTTGTTGATTCATTAACTTTGTAGTTTGATTCATTGTAGTATTAGTTGTTCAGACCAATTTTGATAAAAAAGAGAATTGAATTTATGTTTTTCCAGTTTTCCAATAGGAATTTCTAGGAAATTTTTTCACTATTTCATATAACCAAGAAAAAACTCTACTCATCCAACTCTAAGTAACCTATTTACTACTAAATAATCACATTAATTCCCTTCTAGTAAACCTTTATGCATTCACCAAATATAACATTAATATTTCTAATAATTGGTTTATTATTACATTAATTCAAACGAAGAAAAAAAAAACATTTTCTATATCAGCAAGTAAGCAAGAAGCAAGACAATGCCAATATTGCCAGTTCCAATCACTCATTTTGTTGCTTATTTTTTATGTTTACAATAAGTACAACGATGACGACGTTCCAGCCATGAAGTCCAAGATTAATGTGAGAATAACTTAAAGTTTCAACAAAGAGAGGAAGTAGAAAGAGAGTAAGTTGCAGAGAGAACTTGAGAGAGAAAAACAGTAAAACTTAGTTTCATTTTGAATTTTTTAACAATACATATACATCTCTGACCAATATCATGAGTAGCTGCTGTCTTGCCTACTGCAGTATACAAAAGCTGCAAAATGGAAAGCTGTAAAATGCAAAAGCTGCAGTAACTTTTTTACATGGATATGACAGTAGCTAGTTAATTACAAAGTAACTAAAATAGCTGCTAAATATGCAAGAACCATTCTAAACCAACTAGAATTCTAAACCAAAAACAGAAACTAAATTTGTTCTCCACAGTAGCTTGCACACAGAATTTTGCAGCAGCTTTGGTCACCAAAAATGTCATCTTCTAACACTCCTCCTTGACATTTTTGGAGGAAACATTGAGCAAACTTCTCAATGTTTCAAATCTTTCCTTTGGAAGAGCTTTGGTAAAAATATCAGCCAATTGAACTTCAAAGCTGCAGTGCATCAACTTAATTTCACCATTTCTTTCAAAATCTCTCAAAGCATGATACCTTACTGGTATATGCTTTGTTCTTCCATGTTGGACAGGGTTTTCTGCTATTGATATAGCTGACATGTTGTCACAATGAATAATGGTTGCTTCTAGTTGTTCTTCCTTCAAATCCAGAAAGAGTTTTCGTAGCCAAATGGCTTGATTCGATGCAACAGAAGCTGAAATATATTCAGCTTCAGCAGTTGATTGAGAAACCGATGTCTGTTTCTTGGAATTCTAAGAAAATGGTCCTGAACCAATGTTGAAAACATACCAGGATGTGCTCTTCATATCCACTAAATCTCCAGCCCAATCACTATTTGAGAATCCCTTTAAAATACACTTTTCAGACCTGTGATACCACACTCCATAATCAGTTGTACCTCTCAAGTATCTCAGTATTCTTTTTCAGCAGCATAATGAATTTGTGTAGGTGTATGCATGAATCTAGAGAGTAAACTAACTGAAAACATGATCTCAGGTCTTGAAGAACACACATATAGCAGGCTGCCAATTAAACTTCTAAAAACAGAAGCATTAACTAGACTAGAACCATCATCCTTGCTGAATTTTCAGTTTTGTACCATGGGAGTTGCAACTGGTTTGCACCTTTCCATGTCAAATTTCTTGAGCAAATCTTCAATATACTTTCTTTGAGTGAGAAAAATACCTTCGCTGCTTTGAATAACTTCAATTCCAAGAAAGAACTTCATTTCACCTAAATCTGTCATCTCAAACTCCTTTTTCATGACATATTTAAATTTTTCTATTCTAAACTCATCTCCTCCTGTCACCAATAAGTCATCAACATAAAGAGACACTATCATTAAGCTTCCATGGCTGTTTATGTAGAGAGTGGGTTCATTTTCACTTCTATGGAATCCTTGTTTTAGCAAATACTCATCGATTCGACTATACCAAGCTCTAGGAGCTTGTTTCAAGCCATACAATGCTTTCACCAATTTATACACTTTGCTTTCACTTCCTGGAATAGTGAACCCTTTTGGCTGCTCTACATAAACCTCTTCCTTCAAAAAGCCATTTAAGAATGCAGATTTCACGTCAAGATGAAATATTTTCCAGCCTTTTTGTGCAGATAATGCCAACAACAACCTTATAGTTTCCATTCTAGCCACAAGTGCAAATGTGTCTCTAAAATCAACTCCATATTGTTGAGCATAACATTTCACAACCAATCTAGCCTTGAGTTTATTTACAGAACCATCCGGATTCAATTTTGTCCTAAAAATCCACTTAACTCCAATGACAGATTTGTGAGTTGGTCTGTCAACCAGCACCCATGTCTGGTTTTTTTCAATCATTTGAAGCTCTTCTCTCATTGCTTCCTTCCATTTTTCACTTTGGAGAGCTTCTGCCACACTAGAGGGGTCACTCAAGGCCATATTACATCTGTCATACACCTCGGTTAAAGGTCTGGTGCCCCTAATTCCAACAGCATTATCATCATCATCCAAGAGCTCCTCCTCGCCATCAAGATGAGGGAGAGGTTCTCCCACTTCTTTTTCCTCCTCATGAACTTCCTCCTTTCTCCAATCCCATGAAGTTGATTCATCTACAACAATATCCTTGCAAACAACAAGTTTCTTTGCATTCACATCATAAACTCTATATGCCTTGGAAACCAAAGAGTAACCCATGAAAATTCCAACAGCAGCCTTTTTGTCCAAGTTGCTTCTCTTAATTTCAGGTATATGCATGTAACATATACTCCCAAAGACTCTTAAATGATCAACTGAAGGCTTGGTTCCATGCCACATTTCATAAGGGGTTTTGGAATCCAAAGCTTTGCTTGAAACTCTGTTAAGCAAATAAACTGTAGTGTTAACAGCTTCTGCCCAAAAGGGTTTTGGCAGATTTTTCTCATAAATAAGGCATCTTGCCATCTCCATTATAGTTCGGTTTTTCCTCTCACTAACTCCATTTTGTTGTGGAGTGTATGGAGTAGTGAATTGGTGAATAACCCCTGTAGTTTTGCATTGAATCTCAAATGAGCTGGCTGTATATTCAGCTCCATTGTCAGACTTTATAATTTTAATGCACATTTGTGACTGGTTCTCAACCAAGGATTTGAACTCTTTAAATTTTGCAGCAACTTCAGATTTTTGTATAAGAAAATACACCCAACAATATCTTGAGTAATCATCTATGAAAATTAGAAAATATTTACTTCCATTCAAGGATGCCTCACTCATAGGTCCACACACATCTGTGTGAATCAACTTCAATTTCTCATCAGCTCTCCAAGTTGCATTTGAAGAAAAATGCAACCTTTTTTGTTTACCAAACTGACATGTATCACAAACCCCCTCACTCTCTTTCACCTTAGGCAGGTCTCGAACCATTCCTTGATCATGCATGAACTTCAAAGAGCCATAATTACAATGGCCAAATCTTTTGTGCCGTAGCTGAGAGGCACTCTCAGCTTTTGCCTTAAGAGCAGTGTGCTTATTCTCTCCCAAATCAACTACAAAGCTTTTGTCTTTCATTTTTACACACAAGACTTTCTTTCCTTGAGAATCATATATAACACACTGATTTTTTGAAAAATTTAGAGAATATTGTTTCTCTAACATTTGAGCAACACTCAATAGATTTTCACTCATTTCTGGAACAAGTAAAACAACACAAATGAGTTTAGTAACTGTTGGTGTAATGACAGCCACATCTCCTCTTCCAACAGCATCCACCAAAGCTCCATTGCCGATTCTGACTTTTGTATGCTCATCTCGGTCTAACCTCACAAAGAGTTGCTCATTTTGAGTCATATGACTAGAACATCCACTATCAATTAGTCATTCTCCTTTGTTACTCACAGCTTTGAAACAAGAAGCTGAAAATAAATTTTCTGGTTTCTCTTGGATCTCATCCGGCACTTGAGTTTGGTTAACATATTGGACTTGTTCTCTTTTCTTCTTACAAACTTTATCTATATGGCCAAATTGTTTACAATGCCTACATTGGACATTTTGGCCTAAACCAACAAAATTTGGCAGTATGTCCATCTTTCTTACAATGGAAACATGGCCCAAATTTCTTCCTCTCCACATCTCTGCTTGAATTCTCCTTCTCTTTCTCTTTCCTGTTTGGAAATTGCTTTTTTGAGGTAAAGACAGCACTTTTACCGTTCTGTTTCACCACCATGGCAGCTTCAGTTGCTTCCTCTTGCCTAATATCTCTCCTTTGTTCTGTGGCTTGAAGTGCATTCAACAATTCTGAAAGAGATATCTCACTAAGATCTCTTGATTCTTCAAGAGAAGATATCTTAGCTTCAAATCTCTCAGGTAAGCTCACTATAACCTTCTCCACCACTCTTTTATCATAGAGCTCTTCTCCAAGAACTCGAATCTGATTCACAACCTTCATCATTCTTTCTGTAAAATCCTTCACCTTCTCAGATTCCTTCATCTTGAGAGTTTCAAACTCTCTCCTCAAGTTGAGGACATGCATTTGCCTTGTCCTAGCACTTCCTNAGAACAGGCGACGCCAGCGTCTCCGATTCTAGGAGAAAAGGCGACCCTCGCGTCTCCGATTCTAGGCCAAAAGTGCGCGTAAACAATGAGAAACGGAGACACTTGCGTCACCAATTTGATGAAGATACTGCGACACTTTCGTCGCGAATGTATAACCGTTATCAGCGACGCTGAGTGTCGCCTTAATCCTTATTTTACGGCGATGCACTTTAGACGTCGCGAATGTTTTTTTACTTTCGGCGACTCCCCTTTCCGCGACACATGAATTTACGTCGCCGTTTACAACTAGCGACGCTAGTTTTGCGTCGCCTATTAGGGTTTTTGGCGTAGTGTATAAATCGATGAGAATATTGATCTCTATAGTATTGGAGATGTAATTTGCATATATGGCTGAGAAAAAGCTATTTCTGTAGTGGAAGAAAATCAAGCTCCAAATCAAAAGTGGGAATGAAACTTGTGAGAATAACCTGAAGTTTCAACAAAGAGAGGAAGTCGAAAGAGGGGAAGTTGCAGAGAGAACTTTTGAGAAAAAACAGTAAAACTACATTTCATTTTGAATTTTTAACAATACATATACATTTCTGACAAAAGGTCTGGAGTAGCTGCTGTTTTGCCTACTGCAGTATACAAAAGTTGCAAAATGCAAAGCTGTAAAATGCAAAAGTTGCAGTAACTTTTGCACAAATATCAAAAAAATATCCCTGCATTTTGACAGTAGCTAGTTACATTACAAAGTAACTAAAATGGCTGCTAAATATGCAATAACCATTACAAACTAACTAGAATTCTAAACCAAAAACATAAACTAAATTTGTTCTCCACAGTAGCTTGCACATAGAAACTTGTAGCAGCTTCTTCTTCCATTCTTCTTTTTTTGAGTCACCAAAAATGTCATCTTTTAACACTCCTCCTTGACATTTTTGGAGGAAACATTGAGAAAACTTCTCAATGTTTCAAATCTTTCCTTTGGAAGAGCTTTGGTAAAAATATCAGCCAATTGAACTTCTGAGCTACAGTGCATCAACTTAATTTCACCATTTCTTTCAAAATCTCTCAAAGCATGATACTTTACTGGTATATGCTTTGTTCTTCCATGTTGGACAGGGTTTTCTGCTATTGATATAGCTGACATGTTGTCACAATGAATAATGGTTGCTTTTAGTTGTTCTTCCTTCAAATCCAGCAAGAGTTTTCGTAGCCAAATGGCTTGATTCGACGCAGCAGAAGCTGAAATATATTCAGCTTCAGCTGTTGATTGAGCAACTGATGTTTGTTTCTTGGAATTCCAAGAAAATGGTCCTGAACCAATGTTGAAAACATACCCGGATGTGCTCTTCATATCCACTAAATCTCCAGCCCAATCACTATTTGAGAATCCCTCTAAAATACACTTTTCAGACCTGTGATACCACACTCCATAATCAGTTGTACCTCTCAAGTATCTCAATATTCTTTTTCCAGCAGCATAATGAATTTGTGTAGGTGCATGCATGAATCTAGAGAGAAAACTAACTGAAAACATGATCTCAAGTCTTGAAGAACACACATATAGTAGGCTGCCAATTAAACTTCTAAAAAAAGAAGCATTAACTAGACTAGAACCATCTTCCTTGATAAATTTTTGGTTTTGTACCATGGGAGTTGCAACTGGTTTGCACCTTTCCATGTCAAATTTCTTGAGCAAATCTTCAATATACTTTCTTTGAGTGAGAAAAATACCTTTGCTGCCTTGAATAACTTCAATTCCAAGAAAGAACTTCATTTCACCTAAATCTGTCATCTCAAACTCTTTTTTCATGACATATTTAAATTTTTCTATTCTAAACTCATCTCCTCCTGTCACCAATAAGTCATCAACATAAAGAGACACTAACATTAAGCTTCCATGGCTGTTTATGTAGAGAGTGGGTTCATTTTCACTTCTATGGAATCCTTGTTTTAGCAAATACTCATCAATTCGACTATACCAAGCTCTAGGAGCTTGTTTCAAGCCATACAATGCTTTCACCAATTTATACACATTGCTTTCACTTTCTGGAATAGTGAACCCTTCTGGCTGCTCTACATAGACCTCTTCCTTCAAAAAACCATTTAAGAAGGCAGATTTTACATCAAGATGAAATACCTTCCAGCCTTTTTGTGCAGATAATGCCAACAGCAACCTTATAGTTTCCATTATTGCCACAGGTGCAAATGTGTCTCTAAAATCAACTCCATATTGTTGAGCATAACCTTTCACGACCAATCTTGCCTTGAGTTTATTTACAGAACCATCCGTATTCAATTTTGTCCTGAAAATCCACTTAACTCCAATGACAGATTTGTGATTTGGTCTGTCAACCAGCACCCATGTCTGGTTTTTTTCAATCATTTGAAGTTCTTCTCTCATTGCTTCCTTCCATTTTTCACTTTGGAGAGCTTCTTCAACACTAGAGGGGTCACTCAAGGCCATATTACACCTGTCATACACCTCGGTTAAAGGTCTGGTGCCCCTAATTCCAACAGCATTCACATCATCATCTAAGAGCTCCTCTTCACCATCAAGATGAGGGAGAGGTTCTCCCACTTCTTTTTTCTCCTCATGAACTTTCTCTTTTCTCCAATCCCATGAAGCTTATTCATCTACAACAATATCCTTGCAAACAACAAGTTTCTTTGCATTCACATCATAAACTCTATAGGCCTTAGAAACCAAAGAGTAACCCATGAAAATTCCAACAGCAGCCTTTTTGTCTAACTAGCTTCTCTTAATTTCAGGTATATGCATGTAACATATACTCCCAAAGACTCTTCAATGATCAACTGAAGGCTTGGTTCCATGCCACATCTCATAAGGGGTTTTGGAATCCAAAGCTTTGCTTGAAACTCTATTAAGCAAATAAACTGCTGTGTTAATAGCTTCTGCCCAAAAAAATTTTGGCAGACTTTTCTCATAAATAAGGCATCTTGCCATCTCCATTATAGTTTGATTTTTCCTCTCACTAACTCCATTTTGTTGTGGAGTGTATGGAGTAATGAATTGGTGAATAACCCCTGTAGTTTTGCATTGAATCTCAAATGAGCTAGCTGTATATTCAGCTCCATTGTCAGACCTTATCATTTTAATGCTCATTTGTGACTGATTTTCAACCAAAGATTTGAACTCCTTAAATTTTGCAGCAACTTCAGATTTTTGTATAAGAAAATACACCCAACAATATCTTGAGTAATCATCTATGAAGATTAGAAAATATTTACTTCCATTCAAGGATGCCTCACTCATTGGTCCACACACATCTGTGTGAATCAACTTCAATTTCTCATCAGCTCTCCAAGTTGCATTTGAAGGAAAAGGCAACCTTTTTTGTTTACCAAACTGACATGTATCATAAACCCCCTCACTTTCTTTCACCTTAGGTAGGTCTCGGACCATTCCTTGATTATGCATAAACTTCAAGGAGCCATAATTACAATGGTCAAATCTTTTGTGCCATAGCTGAGAGTCACTCTCAACTTTTGCCTTAAAAGCAGTGTGCATATTCTCTCCCAAATCAACTACAAAGCTTTGTCTTTCATTTTTACACACAAGACTTCCTTTCCTTGAGAATCATATATAACACATTGATTTTTTGAAAAATTTAGAGAATATTGTTTCTCTAACATTTGAGCAACACTCAATAGATTTTCACTCATTTCTGGAACAAGTAAAACATCACAAATGATTTTAGTACCTGTTGGTGTAGTGACAGCCACATCTTCTCTTCCAACAGCATCCACTAAAGCTCCATTGCCGATTCTGACTTTTGTATGCTCATCTCGGTCTAACCTCACAAAGAGTTGCTCATTGTGAGTCATATGACTAGAACATCCACTATCAATTAGCCATTCTCCTTTGTTACTCACAGCTTTGAAACAAGAAGCTGAAAATAAATTTTCTGGTTTCTCTTGGATCTCATCCGGCACTTGAACTTGGTTAACATGTTGGACTTGTTCTCTTTTCTTCTTACAAACTTTATCTATATGGCCAAATTGTTTACAATGCCTACATTGGACATTTGGCCTAAACCAACAAAATTTGGCAGTATGTCCATCTTTCTTACAATGGAAACATGGCCCAAATTTCTTCCTCTCCACATCTCTGCTTGAACTCTCCTTCCCTTTCTCTTTCCTGTCTGGAAATTGCTTTTTTGAGGTAAAGACAGCACTTTTACCTTTCTGTTTCACCATCATTGCAGCTTCAGTTGCTTCCTCTTGCCTAATATCTCTCCTTTGTTCTGTGGCTTGAAGTGCATTCAACAATTCCGAAAGAGATATCTCACTAAGATCTCTTGATTCTTCAAGAGAAGAGATCTTAGCTTCAAATCTCTCAGGTAAGCTCACTAGAACCTTCTCCACCACTCTTTTATCAGAGAGTTCTTCTCCAAGAACTCGAATCTGATTTACAACCTTCATCATTCTTTCTGTAAAATCTTTCACCTTCTCAGATTCCTTCATCTTGAGAGTTTCAAACTCTCTCCTCAAGTTGAGGACATGCATTTGCCTTGTCCTAGCACTTCCTTGGAACTCTTCTTTGAGTTTGTGCCAAGCCTCTTTTGCTGTGGAGCAGGCCATTATCCTTGTAAACATAACATCTGAGACTGAAGAATGGATGGCAGCCAAGGCTTTTATACTTCTTAGCCACTTTTTCACTGTGTTGCTTCATTTGAGCAACTGTTGGATTTGCTCTCAACGGTTCTGGTTCCACTCCTTGATCAGTGACCTCCCAAAGATCAAAAGCTTAGAGATAAGCTTTCATTTTGATAGACCAGATGCTGTAATTTTCACCAGTGAAAACTGGTGGTGATGGAGCTGAATATGAAGCCGAAGCCATTTTTGAAAGGAAAAAAAGTTTGAAGCTTTTCTGTTTTTTTACTCTCTGGGGTGTATGACCCTTTTCCTCACTTTCCTTTTGTTTTACAAATGAGTTTAGCCCTCTCAAAGATCAGAAAAAATGGCTCTGATACCAGATTGTGAGAATAACCTGAAGTTTCAACAAAGAGAGGAAGTAGAAAGAGGGGAAGTTGCAGAGAGAACTTTTGAGAAAAAACAGTAAAACTACATTTCATTTTGAATTTTTAACAATACATATACATTTCTGACAAAAGGTCTGGAGTAGCTGCTGTTTTGCCTACTGCAGTATGCAAAGCTGTAAAATGCAAAGCTGTAAAATGCAAAAGTTGCAGTAACTTTTGCACAAATATCAAAAAAATATCCCTGCATTTTGACAGTAGCTAGTTACATTACAAAGTAACTAAAATGGCTGCTAAATATGCAATAACCATTATAAACTAACTAGAATTCTAAACCAAAAACATAAACTAAATTTGTTCTCCACAGTAGCTTGCACATAGAAACTTGCAGCAGCTTCTTCTTCCATTCTTCTTTTTTTGAGTCACCAAAAATGTCATCTTTTAACAAAACTAATGAGCAGAAGGAAAGAAAAGAGTAAAAAATAACTAATACAAAGACCAAAATTATGGATAGCTATATATGCTCCAATAAAAATAGTGATGATAAACATAAACATAACAATAAGCTTTCCAGCGAAATCCCTCTGTAGTTTACTAGTCTCACGTTTCTTGAATAGATGAACTTTTCTAAAAATCAACTTGCAGGTCCAATACCACAAGCTGGACAAATTGGGACATTTTCAAATTCTTCTTTTGGGGGAAATTGGGAATTATGTGGTCCTCCAATGTCAAAAAAGAGTGCAACTCTGCTACCACCTTCGTATAAGTAAAATATGGATGATCTTAATTAATGTGATGTTTTTTTTTTTTAACCTCATTAGTGATGGTTTTCAGGGGTGGGACAGCATGAAAAAGCTATTTGATTCCTTTGTTCAAATTAAAACGCATATAATTAAATTTTCTCTTGCAGTGTTTCTTCCAAGTCTTCTTTGATTAAAGTGGCCTACATATATCTTTTGTAATAGCAAAATCAGCACTTTTTTTCTGTTTACATTATAGAAATTACAAATATGCTCTGCCACTCCCTGTGAAAATTATTTCCAATATAACCAAAAATATTGGATGAGTCCTTGGTAATTTCCTGGTTGCAACAAGAAAAAGGCTCCAGAGTCTATATGTAGTTTTTTTACAAAGTCTACTGAAAGTCTATCATCGCTAATAATACACGTTGTAGTGTCCTGGAGATAATTCTTTACACAAGTCTTCGTAGACCAAAGACTGAAAAAAGACCCTTTTAAAAAAAAAAAAAAAACAAAAAACAGACTAAAAAAAGACCATAAAAGACCTTTCAATATTATCACCTGAAAAAAAATTAATAAATAAATGTTTCCAATTTATAAATACTACTGAAAACACAAGGAGAACATACCTACAAAGAACCACCTAGAATACTACTGAAAAAGATCTTTAATTATGGTCTTGAGCTTACCAAATTTGGAGAACACAGTAGAGCTCATGCTCGTTGGACAGTCTTTTTTAACACACCTTTTTTTTTTGTAACCTATTTGTAGATAGAATAAACTTTGTTAATTAGCTTATTGAGTAGTAGCTAGTCAGGCATTTTTACATTCTTATAGCTTATTCATTGGCATGTTGGAAGCTTGATGGGCTCATAAAATAGAAATTGAATCACTAAATATATATTGATAATAAAATTTAATACAAGAACAATCTCACACACGAAACTATTACAATAGTTTTTTCTTCTCACAATAAAAACAAAGTGTTGCAACACTTAACTTTTTCTCACAATGAGCAATTGCTCTCTTTCCTTTTTTTTTTTTTTTTTATCTCAACAATCCTTATCTATTTATAGGCAATTACAAAACAATCATACGGCTATAAACGCTTCAATCTTACGGTAGAGATTAGGTTTCTAGAATTCTCCACATAAATATCTAGGTTACTTGTACAAATTGAATTCAAAGTCTTATCCATAAGTTCCATGCTTATCCTTATCTAGATAAGCTTTGACAATTCCACACATATCTAGATAAGGTTGGATAAGGTTGGATAAGCTTTTATAACACACATGTTACTAATAGCTCATAATAGCATACCATAACTACTTAGCCATTAAGTTTACTTAATCTAGAAGGAGGGTTTGTATCTTCTAACATGGCAGACATTCAATCCTTGCATATTTACATAAGACAATTAATTCTTAGTAATTGCAATATGCAGAATTTCAGCCCTGATAGAGCTTTGGCACATGCGACTACTGAATTGAGTTGGCACAAAAATTTGACTCGCGACCTGCAGCTTTCTTTTTCCAATGCAATCATTAGGAGTGATAATATTGTGGCTGCATCACTGCCTACAAATCCACAAAACATATAGAAATTGACTTGCATTTTGTAAGAGACAGGGTTCTTCAAAAAGAAGTTGAAGTGAGATATGTATGTGCCTTCTAAAGAGCAGATTGCAGAGGAGACTGTAACCCACAATGGACAAGTGGAGACTTGCAACTCAGCATTCAATTTAGTTGGTAGTTGAATAGCTGGCCAATGAATTTAATACAAGTACGAGAGTCTGTTAAGTTTGTCAAGTCCGCTAATCAGTGTCATCTTGAGCGTGATTACTTTTGTATAGATAATTCTCACATCGCTGATGCATTTTAATTTAGTTTCTACGTTTTCTTGATACCTTTCTTGTTTCTTTAGTTTTCCTTGTCCAAATTTCAAACTTGATAGAAATGAAAATTAATTGGATTCACCAACAATATATATTTACCTATTTACCTTGAGGTAGAAACAAAATTTGAACTAGATACACTGCAAGAAAGAACAAAATGTTTTGTTAAAATTTATTACTCAAACAAATATATGTATATATGATGGGAAGTCTTAATGGTAAATTCTATATTCAAGTCAAAATAGGCGTGTCAAATTACTTGTTAATTTAGTATGGAGAATAAAAGTAAGTTAAGCACATATTGCATGCTAGAGAAAGAATGAAGAACCACTTTGCTCTTGACACAACAATATAATATGTGAATTATATATATATATACAGCAATACTGTCAGTGCCAAGCAAGCTTCACATACTTTGAAGATAAATGAGAGGCAATTCATAGTACTGACAGAGCTGAGAATTTGGAATATTGGTGAAGTGAATTGGAAAAGTCTCTTATGGCCTTCGATTTACTAAAGTTGAAGCATATAATAAAGCTCATATGCTGGTTGGACATCTTTAAAGGTCAGATGTTGACTTCCTATAGGGATAAGTATCAGTATAAATACACCTTTCTTTATGTTAAAATAAAAATTGAAAATTAATATTGCAGCATACCAAAAGCAGAGCATCCTTAAGTTTGGCTTTTTTCTAGTTAAAAAGCTCTACTTGGAGAGCTATAAGTATTTATGCTAAAAAAATGAGTTTTTGGTGCATAAGTCAATAAATGTTTGTTCATCAGAAAATAGCTTTTTTAAAGTCATTTTGGAGAAACTCAAATTTGAAGCTTTTTCAAAAAAAAATTTTTTTGAGTTTATACAGATAAACTGAGCAGAACATTAAATGCACTTTTTTTACTACCAATTTTTCCCTTACTATTATACTAAAATTCCTACTATATCCAAAAACAAATAAAACTCTACAAGAAAGAGCATTAAATGCTCTCTTTTTTAAGGATCATAGAATGTATTATTATCATTGCATTGATTGCTCATAGTTATTATTTCATTCTTTTTTCTTTCAATATATAAAAGTGTTAAATATATGTGATATATAATAATGAGTTCTAAATCATTATAAAATAATAAAAAAATTACATTTTAAACAATAGAATTCACATACATTGATCTCTAAATATTGCACTTTTTATATTAATTTTCATTTAAATTGTATATGAATTAAAATAAGTATGTCTACTTATAAAAATATATGTTATTGCAAAAAGATAAAAAAAAATGTTAGTTAAATAATTTATGTATAAGTACGAATTAAAATTATTTTTTAAGTTATATTAGTCAAACGGTCTCCTAGAATTAAGTTAACAGCATTTTTTTAAAGTAACAACCAAACAACTATTAACTATTTAATAAAAGTTCACTACGCCAAAAACCCTAATAGGCGACGTAAAAATAGCGTCGCTAGTTGTAAACGGCGAAGTAAATTCATGTGTCGCGAAAAGGGGAGTCGCCGAAAGTACAAAAACATTCGCGACGTCCAAATTGCGTCGCCGCAAAATAAGGATTAAGGCGACGCAAGGCGTCGCTGATAACCGTTATACATTCGCGACTCTAGTGTCGCAGTATCCTCATCAAATCGGCGACACAAGTGTCTCCGTTTCTCATTGTTTACGCGCACTTTTGGCCTAGAATCGGAGACGCGTGCGTCGCCTTTTTTCATATAATCGGAGACGCTAGCGTCGCCTTTTTTCATATAATCGGAGACGCTAGCGTCGCCTTTTCTCCTATAATCGGAGACGCGTGCGTCGCCTATTTTCCTACAATCGGAGACGCACGCGTCGCCTTTTATCCTACAATCGGAGACGCTCGCGTCGCCTTTTCTCCTAGAATTCGCGCACTTTTCTCCTAGAATCGGAGACGCATGCGTCGCCTTTTCTCCTACAATCGGAGACGCTCGCGTCGCCTTTTTTCTTAACCATTTTTTGCAAAAATTATTGGCAACGCAATTTGTCACTAATTAGACAATTGTTTTAAAACCGCAGCAAATCCCTATTTAAGACGTCGCCGGATAATTCAAATTTATTTTTACTGACTAATTAAACGATTTTTTAAATCTTATTTGAATATTAGAAATTTAAATGTATAAATATAAATAATTAAAGTTAAACAAATTTAAATGGAATTATGTATTATAAGCAATAGAATGATGGACGTAAATTTAGTAAAAATGAGAATCAGTAGGCAAGCTAGTGATATAACAAATTATATAAGAAAAAAGAAATATTTTCAAACAATGCAAACAACAAAATTACATATATATGTACAAATAATGCGAACAACAGAATTACAAGCAGTTAAATATTTCCATAAGTATTATAATTAAATGTGACATTGTTTTGTAATGTAAAAGTATGTATATACAAGTGGAACTACGTACTATATATATATATATATAACTTACTACGATATGAGTGGGAGTAGAGCAGCTGTCCATTCGGCTCTAAAATGGTCAACATATTGCTGGGTCCAAGCACTATCTTGGAACTGCACATACATACCAAACATGCAAGTAATTAAAAAAAGTATTAACTAATAATATACATTCTTACTGAGTGTAAAAATAGCATAATTTTGATTACCATGTCCGCCAAATTTTCTCGAGCAACATTATTTACTATAATGTCCCGCATGATCATCATCACATAATATCCGCATTCGGTATTTCCTGGTTGTTTTATCGTCTATACAAAAGTGATACAAAAAAACAAGTTAATCATTATATTAAATAGGTAAGTAATATTTTGTTAGACAAACAATATTAATATATATTTATAATTATTAATAAATACTTATGTGTAAAAAGCTTAGCCAAATTTATGTATACAAATGTTATTGATGTACCTTTGTTTTAGGCCATCTAAGTTTTTCGTACCGAACTTTCTTTTGGCCATCGGATGTACAGTTCCAAGACATGTATGTGCTATATAAATCACCAAAAATAAAATCAGCAATTAATTATTAAATTTTATTAATAATCATCCACATATATAGTTAATTATGCATACTTACCTATCCAACAAACTCTTAAAGTCGGCCATTCTTTGACGGTTGTTCTTCGGAAGCGCATCATGAAACCATGCAACTGCTAAGTATGGGTCAACAACACCCAACATCCAATGGTCTCTACAAAATGTATTAATTACAAATGTTTTAATAAAAGTCAAATAATCCATTGCAATATTAGACAAGTTATAGTACCTTGACCAGTACGGAAAAAACCATAGCTGACCCCTTTCTGCATCTCTCCATCTCATCAAAATTTTAAGTTCTCGCTCATCGGGATTTCTCCTTTCTACATTTGCTATATCATCAGGTAGCATAAAACAAAATTTCCCTAGTTGTTTCATCAGGGAGCATAAAACAATATTTCCCTAGTTGTTCACCCATAAGTCGGGAATCTAAATGCCTAAGCAGTGAATCATCATTACATAATTAGTTGTATGTAACAAATATAGCAATAAAATATTTTTCAATTAATGCAATAAAGTTGGAATTACATACCTTATGTAGAACAAAATGCAAGACTGTTGCAACTCCAGCATGTAACAAAAATCTATTATATCTTTCTTCAAAATAGCTATCAAGACTTCGTGGCCCACAACTGTCGGTGGCAAGGAGGTCATCCACATGTGATCCATGTCGAAAGGGTCGAGCCGCCTTAACAACTTTATAAGTGCAGGGCTAAGGTTGTATGAGCCGATAGCATCAACTTCATCAGCTGCAGCAAGATCTGCCGGCTCGGCCTCTACTGGTTGGGACCTATGTGAGCCACTTGATCCTGCATCAACCACCTGTTTGCCCTTTGATTTTCTCCTTTTCCCAAAATCCTGAAACCAAAATAAGAAAAAACATCTTAGTATCACAAATTAGCTAACATATATATGGAAACATAACAAGTCGGTTTTGAATATATATATATATAATATTATATACCTCATCGGATGGTAGAATAACAAGATGACGAGGCCACGCCACGAATGATCCTTCTGCCTCTTTAACATATAGCACGTCAAAAGAAGGTACTGGTAACAATGCAGTAAGATCAATCACTTCATTCAGTGAGACTCTAACGTTGTACGGTCCCAACTCTATACCATGGCAAACTGAACTATCGGCTGTCAAAGTCCCGGTTGCCACAACGTTATCTCGTGTCCCTTGCACAAGCTCACATACAATATCCTGCATTTCAAAGACATGTTGGAAAACGTCATCGGGTTATAACAATAAAAATTAAGAATATATAGTAACAATTTAATAATGGTACACGTAGCTCGGTGCGATCACCGCTAGAATGATCTGCTTCATGACATTATCCCTGTGTGGGTGACTGCGGTGGTATGTCAAAGCCGCATGCAGCAGTGAGATCACATACTGACAGGACCCAACCCTACTGGATCCTGCCTGCGTGACTTAATGTTGCCACTAAGCCACAAGCAGTCGATAAAAAAAAAATCCGTTAAACTACTATTCCAAAGCCGACAAAAAACCAGCAGACTAACAGAATTTCTCCACAGTCGGAAATTTTACTAGAAATTCCGGCATCATTTCGACTGTTTCTAACACTCCCCAAAAATGCTAAAAGCCATAAACCTGCAGGGAAAAGCATACCCACACAATACCCATTCTACCAGCACACATTATCCAACCAAACAAATTCATCCTTAAGTAAACATCTCAATACTCAAACAAATATATTGTTTAAGTAAAGCGTAGCTAGACTCGGTATAAAACCGAGCTGCCTACATACCCCTTTTTTAAAAGGGATCAAGCTACCTGTAGTTCACTCAGCATATTTACACCACATATGCTACAGTCAATCACATTCACAAACTTAATTTCCATCACGGCTTTTCCAATAATTTAAATAAAAATAATATCCATAACTTGGCGGCATGGTTCCTCGCCCAAGCTAGCCATACCCTACTTGGCGGCATAATTCTTCGCCCAAGCGGTTCTCATCCGCACAATCACATCCAACATTTATTCCAAAGAAAATAACACAATATATATAATTTTCCACAATTTAATATATAAATTTCACACATCATTTACTAACAATTTAATATCGCAGACAATTCAATACATACACAGTCACAGCAATTTATTTACAATTCTCACAAACCCAATTTTGTAATGATTAAGACACAATAAATCAATATAAATATTCACCGACCAAATCCACAATTATTTCCTTAAAACCAAATCAGCTTTCACACAACCAAACTGCAATTCAGCTAATTTCAACCCACAACGATTTAATATAATTATTTTTCGTAACAATTTTTCATATTCACGACACCCGGTCACACTCTCACACCCTGTAATAAACTCTCGGCATGTCAATGCGTTCCGCAGCAACCACCAAACACAAATATACACATTTGTATCACCGATTGTCTACAATTCCTATTTAACCTTTATTAATAACATCGTTTGAAACCGGATAATTTTCAATATTTATCTATAATACCCGAATTATATATCGACACGAAGCTCGTAACCAGTAGAATGCAACAGAGAACTTACCCCGTCCAACTGCCGCCGGTGGTGGCTGGAAAGTGGCCGGAAAGCGGCGGCCGAGCACCCGTAATTCACACTGCTTACACGACTGAGATTTAGGATGAACGGGTGCCGGAATCGAACTCATGAGGCTCAAAAGAGGGGGACCTTACCGGTTTCGTCGCCGGAAACTGCGGGAATCCAGCGACCGGAGGAGCGGGGTCTCGCCGGATTCTTCATCGATCCTGGCGTTCTGCGGTGTTTCACGGCCAACAGCTGGTGGGGAAAGGGAGAGGAGAGTCCGGCGAAGCTTTCCCAGGCAGTGGGCTGGTCAATTTCTGCCGGAATCCGGCGATTGCACAAACCAAGCTGACCGGCTTTCTCTCATTTTCCGGCGATCTGGGCTTATTTCCAGCAAGCCATCGGTGCCAAAGAAGAGAGGGGGTTGGCGGCGTCATTTCCCGGGTAATTGCCGGCCTGATCTCACCGGAGATTGGCCGTTGTCTGCTGAAAAGAAGGCGCGGGGTGGGGGGGTTTTTCTGCTGCGCGAGGGAGACCATCGAGGGGGGGGGGGTTGATGCGGGCATCATAGAGTCATATTCTAGCATTGAAACAAAAGATGATGACATCATCTTACCTAGTAAACCAGTGATGCGTTCTCGTGTTAAGAAGATCAAAGAGGGAATGCTTGGACTTGTGAAAATAATTATGGATGAAGATCGATTCAAGTTTCCAAATGATTTGAACACTTTTCCGAGGCCTAATGATGATTAAAGCATGTTATTCAAGTAAGGGATGAAAATCGTAATGATGCTCGAGAGTTGCGGAGACTAAACAACGTCATTTTAAAAATAAACAACTTAGAATGGCAATTTCGTAATTTTAGCTATTGTCGGATTATAATGGCAGTTTCGTAATTTAGTTATTTTCGGATTATAATGGCAGTTTTGTAATTTTTGCTATTTTCGTTTTTAGGGTTAGTTTTCAACCTTAGGATTACTTTCTTAATATTTAATGGTTTAGATTGATTCTTGATCTAACCCTAGTCCTTATATAA
>QANX01001784.1:44044-55573 GCA_003254975.1 Ochetophila trinervis | reverse complement strand
AAATAAAAAAAAAAAAAAAAAAAAAAAAAAAAAAAAAAAAAAAAAAAAAAACCGTAATCGCACTACAGGCGCCTGAGGTTGCACCTTGGGTCACGCTTGGGCAGGTCTGTCCACAAGGCATTCCTGAAAAAAAAAAAAAAATCCGAATTTTGTTTGTTTTTTCTTTTTCTTTTTTTGCTTAGGGTAATATTTGCTTTCCATTACTCTAATTCTTATTTTTGCTTTTCTTTTGATCTAGTTTCTTTCGTTGGTTAGGTTTTGAGATTGTGATAATTGTGTTTCTTGCTTTGATTTGTTGTGTTTAACTCTAAAGTGCAACTTGATTCTGGAGATTGTGAGTGGTAAAAGGCTTGAGTGGTGAGCACATTGAGGGTAAAAGCCAAAATTGTGTGAAACACGAGCGTAGTTACCATTAAAAAGAGTGAAACACGTGAAGGAGAGAAGTAAGAATTTTCGTTTTACTAATCTTGTCTTGTAGAAACTAAGATGTCAACAAGAAAAGGAAAAGAAGCTCATTATGAGGAAAAGCTCGAAAAGGAGATGACACCGGATATGATGCGTTTTTACAATGCCTTCAAAGGAGAATTTCAGAGGTTGAACAAAAAGATGAATAAGCTAAATGATAAGGTAAGTGAAGTCTTTTTGACCACCACAAATAACCCAAAGAAAGATGGGTCGCGAACTAGATATATAGAGCCATCGAGTTCCGAGGATGATGAAGTCTCAAATCTGTCCATGAAGAGACGTCCAAGGAGAGAGGAACCAGGAGCTTGGAGACATGAGCATAATGAAAAGAAAGTCACACTTGCACCTTTATCTCCGATGGAGGTGTATTCTGAACAATTGAAATTATCCAAAAGTTCATATGGAGATTTGGAAAGTGAGACAAATAAAAAAATTGAGTGTAAAGAGGCCAAAAGTGAAAATAATATAAATAAAGGCCCAATGGTGAGTGATTGCACTAGTAAGAAAAATAAAGAGGAAAGTGCAATAGAAAACAGTGAGATGAGTGAAAAGAAAAAGAGTTTTAATGCAAAAGAGAGAGAAGTCAATAGTGCATTTTTAGGCAAGAGAGCAATATTATTAGTGAAGTTTCTAGAAGTTTTGCTTTGTGAAACTAATCTTAACCCCAATTTGCCTAGTGTTTTTATCTCTTTATTGCAGGACTTTGATGTGAAATCAAAATTGCATGGCGTGCCTAGAACTATTAAATATGATAACGATGAGGAATTTTTGAATCCCTTTGGAAAAGTTTTATGTGATGACACGTGGAGGATATTCAAACCAGGAGATTGGGATTGGGTATATTTAAGGAAGAAAAGGTTTCCTAACCTTAGGAAATCAAAGTTCGATGCTAGAGGAGATAAACCGTTTCAAGTGCTTGAAAGAGTCAATGACAACGCATACAAAATTGCCCTTCAGGGGGAGTACAATGAGTCCGCTATTTTCAATGTTTATGATATTTTTGCTTTCGATAAGGATTCAGATTCGAGGACGAATCTTTTTGAAGAGGAAGGGAATGATGCGGGCATCATAGAGTCATATTCTAGCATTGGAACAAAAGATGATGACATCATCTTACCTAGTAAACCAGTGATGCGTTCTCGAGTTAAGAAGATCAAAGAGGGAATGCTTGGACTTGTGAAAAGAATTATGGATGAAGATCGATTCAAGTTTCCAAATGATTTGAACACTTTTCTGAGGCCTAATGATGATTTAAGCATGTTGTCCAAGTAAGGGATGAAAGTCGTAATGAAGCTCGAGAGTTGCGGAGACGAAACAACGTCATTTTAAAAATAAACAACTTAGAATGGCAATTTCGTAATTTTAGCTATTTTCGGATTATAATGGCAGTTTCGTAATTTAGTTATTTTCGGATTATAATGGCAGTTTTGTAATTTTTGCTATTTTCGTTTTTAGGGTTAGTTTTCAACCTTAGGATTACTTTCTTAATATTTTATGGTTTAGATTGATTCTTGATCTACCCCTAGTCCTTATATAATGGGGGATCAAATCTTTTGTAAGAGAGATTTGAGTTTTTAATCAATTGAGAGAATTAATTTTCCTATTGCTCCCAGGAGTGTTCTTGCAAGGTGAGGAATCAATTTCTTCTTCTTGTTGCATTAGGAGTTGAATTATCTTATCAAAGTAGAAATACTTTGTGGCGATTATTCTTCTCTTTCCCTAGCCTTCTAATCCACGTTTTTAGATACAAGTTATCTAAGGGTTTGGTAGGGCGGGTTCTTGTTTCCAATTACTGTTCAATATTTCTTGTGTGTTTGGGGTTTCGGATTCTTTAATCTTGGGGTTCCGCATCAAGGGTTCTGGTCTTTTCCAGACCCTTCTCCAATATTTAAATATTAAAACAAGGGCAAAATGGTCATTTTGCACTATTTGCAGAATTACCAAAATACCCCCTCACAGTTTTGAACATAACATCTCGGTCTTAGCTCCGAATTTTTTAATCAATTGAGAGAATTAATTTTCCTATTGCTCCGAGGAGTATTCTTGCAAGGTGAGGAATCAATTTCTTCTTCTCGTTGCATTAGGAGTTGAATTATCTTATCAAAGTAGAAATACTTTGTGGCGATTATTCTTCTCTTTCCCTAGCCTTCTAATCCACGTTTTTAGATACAAGTTATCTAAGGGTTTGGTAGGGCGGGTTCTTGTTTCCAATTACTGTTCAATATTTCTTGTGTGTTTGGGGTTTCAGATTCTTTAATCTTGGGGTTCCGCATCAAGGGTTCTGGTCTTTTCCAGACCCTTCTCCAATATTTAAATATTAAAACAAGGGCAAAATGGTCATTTTGCACTATTTGCAGAATTACCAAAATACCCCCTCACAGTTTTGAACATAACATCTCAGTCTTAGCTCCGAATCGAGCGTACTACTAGTCTATGAACTCGTATCGACTAGCTCTACGCAGCGGCACCTTAGTCAAAGCCAAAATACGCTCACACAAAAAGTCAACCCCGAGCCCTTTCTTGGTCAAACTTGGTCAACTTTGAGAAATTTTCAATATCTTCCCGGGACGGGATGTTACAATCTACCCCCCTTATAAAAATTTTGTCCTCGAAATTGTATACTCCAAGTGTGATATAACCGCAACCACACTGATCACAATTACTCAAACCTCATTACACTTCCGTTGCGCAACTCTACCCACTATCATTAACCTTCCAAACAAAATCCAATCCACCAACGGATTCATCTCCACAACACATTTTATTTATTGCTTGCTTTAGCTTTGAAATTTCTACGAGTTTTGTACGCATCTTTGAAGTTTCATCCTCCGAAATACACAGAGTTAAAACTTCCTAACCACTCCTATATCCTCAATTTCCTTACCCCTTCAATGTCTCAACAACTTTTGCTTAATTTATAGATGTTTCCAAATCAAATGGGGTTACCCATTAATTCTTATCATTTGAAAATTTTTTAACCGTCGTTGCTAAGTCTCCCCTCTCTTTTTCACCGACCCAATGTAAACCATCAATCACCAGTTACATATATTTTTCCTTTAACTCAAATTTTCCAAATCATCCTCGAAGTGAAAAGGAAACAAATCTTACTCCAGCGAGGCAGATACGGTTATCTAGCATCTCCAACCTTTTTCTATGTATTGAATTTACTAACGTATTCTTCTCATATCAACCAATGTTTACCACAGAATTACATAACCAACTGGGGTCACTACTTCTGAAATTCTTTTTATCCAATTGTATGGCCAACACCATACTTCCGTTGTGAGAATTCTTGAACATCCACTGATAATCATAGAGGCATCCATATAATGTTCAATAGACTGGTTGATCCGATCAACATAAATATCTCTTTACGAAGCCTTTGCCATATGCGCCCGGGCATATGCAAGATGCGCCCTTAACTCGCTCTCAAATAACTCGTCAGTCAAGTCCAACCTTCATTCTTAAAAACATTCAATCTATCTGTTGTATTATTTCAAACATCAATTCACAATTACTGTTCTCGACTCCTTTCATCCAACAGACATCAGTTATCACCATCACAGGGATTCTTCCAAATTAAGATATCCTTATTTCGGTCAGTCCTGACCTCTCAATTTACAAAATGTTCTTTCCATACTAACTTTATCACCTCTTACAAGCTGTTTAATATATGCCTGAAATTGATTATTCACTTTTATCATGATGCATGAGGCATATATTGCAGCCGAGCATACCTAGGTAGCAAGTTCAAATTCTTCTCCTTTCCTAAGCTACCTCAAGTATACTAATTTATCAAAGGTTACCTTTCCAATCTCACCAAACCAAATTCCCACCTTGAAGATCCTCTGCTATTTGTTTTGCATTGTTATTCACCGTCTCTGCGAACATTTTGTTTGGTATTATGCCTTCAGACTTCTTTTTAACAACAGTTCTACCCTTACTGCTTTTTAAGCCACACCATACCAAATAAGAATTTTCCTTTCACGCAGTAAAGACAAATCATCTTTCATAACAAAAACCATATGTCGAAACACCCAACGAATACAAATCCCTGGGCAATTCAGGACTTCCATAAAAAAACTTCTTATTCATTCCTCGGAATAACTCTCGTTAACCCAGCGTTCGACATCCCACAACCCCTTCAATAAACTCTTTGGGGTTATAAAGTCAGCAGAATTGATTATCGAAATAAAATTTACTACGTCGTTTCCGTCTCATCCACCAACAAACAGCGAAATTATATTCCAGATCATACTGGAACCATATTCCAATTTGTCTAACTACCAAGAGCCATCTTCTATGATTTTTACCGCTCTCTCATGCAATTCGACAATCAGATTATCATAAACAAAGCCCTTTAAGTTTTATTTCAAAAGAAAATCATTAAATCATTATAACCCAATTTGGGGCGAAAACATAATTAACATCACTTAAAACAAATCTCGCATCAATCACCAATATCATAAATAAATTACTGTAAAACACTTAAAATCATTTTGATTTAACAGATGCTCAAAAGATACCAAGCCGAAGGGCCACAATCCGAAAAATCAAGTACTTGGGCCATAACCCGTAAAATCAACTAAAATCATCAATCATACATCATATCTCAAAACCGGTACCATAAAATATCAATAGAATGGGTCACAACCCGTAAAATCAAATACTTGGGCCACAGCCCAGAGTTTCAAAACCATCCATCTAAAACCATAAATCATATATCATATATCGAACGAGTACCACACTCTAGTATCGTGCCATGTGACCTTCAGCGTCCTGATGGCGTCACAGGCGGGGGGAGGGGGAATAACTCATCACAACAAACCAGCGTCCTAAATCCGTCATGGCAGGATCCTCATCATCTCTCTCCCGACACGTGTCCGCAGTAGAGGATGGCATAATATAATAATAATAATAATATAATATCATAATAGTATGCCGTGTGCCCATCAGTGTCCCGACAGCGCCACAGGCGGGGGGAGGGGGAATAACTCATCACAACATACCGGCGTCCCAAATACGTTGTGGCAGGATCTTCATCATCTCTCTCTCGACACGTGTCCGCGGCAGAGGATGTCATAATATAGTACTAGCGTGCGCAATAACCAACATATCTCAATCAACATATCGATACCGTGTGGTACTCCTCAAAACCAAATCCAAAATCATCCATCATCGAATTTTACCTTTAAAAGTATCGCAGTAAATTCAACGTTTTCCAAAATCTTTTTATTTTTGAAATTCTCCAAAAACAAATCAAATCTTTCAGTATTTAGAAAAAAAAATTGCCCCAAACTTTAATAAATTCCACAAAAGCTAAAATTTCTTTAAAACCACCAATTTCCGCAAGATTGTAAAATATCAAAGAAATTTCAAAATTTGCTAAACAACCAATGAAAACACAATTTTTCATATTTATTCCAAATAAATATGAAATCCATCAAATCATAGAATCAACTCATGCCAATATTTAAATCATCATAAAACACATTTAATAATTCAATGTAAATGCATAAAGAAAATTCAATTCAAACCTTTACTTGAAATCCAATCAAAACACATTTTTATATTCAAGAGGTGGCTCAATCAAATTCCGACGAACTATACGCATAGGTGAAACTAACCCGCTTAACATGTATAATTAACAACCAATTTCCAAGGTGATACTTAAGCTCTCCCGAGTGAGATCTATAGCCAGGCTCTGATACCAAGTTGACAGGACCCAACCCTACTGGATTCTGCCTGCGTGACTTAATGTTGCCACTAAGCCACAAGCAGTCGATAAAAAAAAAATCCGTTAAACTACTATTCCAAAGCCGACAAAAAACCAGTAGACTAACATAATTTCTCCACTGTCGGAAATTTTACTAGAAATTCCGGCAGCATTTCGGCTGTTTCTAACACTCCCCAAAAATGCTAAAAGCCATAAACCTGCAGGGAAAAGCATACCCACACAATACCCATTCTACCAGCACACATTATCCAACCAAACAAATTCATCCTTAAGTAAACATCTCAATACTCAAACAAATATATTGTTTAAGTAAAGCGTAGCTAGACTCGGTATAAAACCGAGCTGCCTACATACCCCTTTTTTAAAAGGGATCAAGCTACCTGTAGTTCACTCAGCATATTTACACCACATATGCTACAGTCAATCACATTCACAAACTTAATTTCCATCACGGCTTTTCCAACAATTTAAATAAAAATAATATCCATAACTTGGCGGCATGGTTCCTCGCCCAAGCTAGCCATACCCTACTTGGCGGCATAATTCTTCGCCCAAGCGGTTCTCATCCGCACAATCACATCCAGCATTTATTCCAAAGAAAATAACACAATATATATAATTTTCCACAATTTAATATATAAATTTCACACATCATTTACTAACAATTTAATATCGCAGACAATTCAATACATACACAGTCACAGCAATTTATTTACAATTCTCACAAACCCAATTTTGTAATGATTAAGACACAATAAATCAATATAAATATTCACCGACCAAATCCACAATTATTTCCTTAAAACCAAATCAGCTTTCACACAACCAAACTGCAATTCAGCTAATTTCAACCCACAACGATTTAATATAATTATTTTTCGTAATCATTTTTCATATTCACGACACCCGGTCACACTCTCACACCCTGTAATAAACTCTCGGCATGTCAATGCGTTCCGCAGCAACCACCAAACACAAATATACACATTTGTATCACCGATTGTCTACAATTCCTATTTAACCGTTATTAATAACACCGTTTGAACCGGGTAATTTTCAATATTTATCTATAATACCCGAATTATATATCGACACGAAGCTCGTAACCAGTAGAATGCAATCGAGAACTTACCCCGTCCAACCGCCGCCGGTGGTGGCCGGAAAGCAGCGGCCGAGCACCCGTAATTCACACCGCTTACACGACCGAGATTTAGGATGAACAGGTGCCGGAATCGAACTCAGGAGGCCCAAAAGAGGGGGACCGGACCGATTTCGTCGCCGGAAACTGTGGGAATCCGGCGACCGGAGAAGCAGGGTCTCACCGGATTCTTCATCGATCCCGGCGTTCTGCGGTGTTTCACGACCAGCAGCTGGTGGGGAAAGGGAGAGGAGAGTCCGGCGAAGCTTTCCCGGGCAGTGGGCCGGTCAATTTCGGCCAGAATCCGGCGATTGCACAAACCAAGCTGACCGGCTTTCTCTCTTTTTCTGGCGATCTGGGCTTATTTCCGGCGAGCCATCGGTGCCAAAGAAGAGAGGGGGTTGGTGGCGTCGTTTCCCGGGTAATTGCCGGCCTGATATCACCGGAGATTGGCCGTTGCCGGCGGAAAAGAAGGCGCGGGGTGGGGGGGTTTTTCTGCTGTGCGAGGGAGACCATCGGGGGGGGGGGTTCTGGTCTTTCCCAGACCCTTCTCCAATATTTAAATATTAAAACAAGGGCAAAATGGTCATTTCGCACTATATGCAGAATTACCAAAATACCCCCCTCACAGTTTTAAACATAACATCTCGGTCTTAGCTCCAAATTGAGCGTACTATTAGTCTACGAACTCGTATCGACTAACTCTACGCAGCGGCACCTTAGTCAAAGCCAAAATACGCTCACACAAAAAGTCAACCCCAAGCCCTTTCTTGGTCAAACTTGGTCAACTCGGTCAACTTTGAGAAATTTTCAATATCTTCCCGGGACGGGATGTTACACATACGTCGTCCACTGCCCCTTTCTTGCGGACAACGTCGAATAGAGTACTCAAAACCTGCTCCAATTTCTCTATCCTCGCTTTCTGCCTTTGGATATTTGCATCTACATCGAGTTCCTTCTTGTTCTTTTGCGTGCTTCGCCACGGTGTTTTGAAAAAATTCTTGACCGTGTACCCTTGTCCATTGCCTCGAAGCCGACCAGGATACTCCTCGGACCCGAGGGCTTGTGTAAGCACATCATTTGGAGGAGAGGCATCAAGAATGCCTTGAGTGACATTCTGCTGTAAAGCATGCTACAAAAAACAAAAATGCATGAAAAAATATTAATATGGTTAATTATGCATAATTATTAATTATAAATCATATGACCACTAATTTTGGTAATTATATAACTCACAATGTTGTCAACAATTGACTGAACCTCCGGATTGTCTTCCCGTCCATCTTTCTTTGTTCTTGCACGGATCCATAGCTCTGCGCGCTCGATCGGTTCTTTTGTGCCTCTCTCAGCTTGCTGCAAATTTAGACATGCATTAAATATATGGACCTATTAAATATTCGATATTTAAATTAAACTTACTCTTATACTGTGTGCATGTATACATATTTATAAATATTACGTACCATCTGCACCTCCAAACGCGGATATCCTTTACACCCAAGTCGATGGGGATATTTGTTGCCTTGCCGTACTTCTTTTCGATCCGCACTTAACTTCTGTAATTATTGTTGACATAATATATATTTTAATATTAATTAATGTCTTATAAAATATGTTTGACACATGCATACATATATAATTAAATTCTATACCAATTTTTGTACCAATTTTTACCTTGAAGTCAATGCCAAGCCTGTGGCTGAGAAATAAATCCCAGTCTTCTTGTTTGATGAAAGGATACTTGTCAGTCGGTGGGTGCTTGAACAACTAGGGGTATTTCAAGTATGGGGTCACATACTTCTCAAACAGTTTGTGCTTAAACCTCATCCACTTCTCAGCGCAACTTCTAAGAGTCTGGTCCTTATGAGAGTCATCTTTCTTCGAATAACCCTATAACAACATCAATGTAGCATTTAGTAAATAACTCTATAATATAATTCGGGTTTAGTTATATATGCCATTGTATATTACCTTTAATGCTTGCCATAAGTTATCTTTCAATGCTGGAGACACATCGTTCCAGGGTTTAATGGAAATTGGTACCGTGGAACGAGTGATTGAGCCCATCAAGTTGACCATCCTCACAGCTTCCTTGTTTAGGGGAGCTCCATGCTCATTAAACTGTAGGTTCAATTGCTTTGCGTCGGCCTCCTTTCTAAACTCTTCTAACATTGTAGGTCCTCGACCTTTCCGCTTAGGAATTGGAACACTTGCACCGGCTTCATCCTTTGTGGATAAAGGCTCATCGTCCGGAAGAGTAATATCATCTTCATTCGGATCCATTAATCTGTAACACACAACGTCGAATAAATTCGTGAACCATGCATAATATGTTAAACGGTCCTAATTTAAATGCGTCGCCTATTGCTTATAAACTTTAAACGGTGCACATATGTCGCCTAATTAAATTGTAGTTGTTGATGTCCTAACTCACATACTATCGATTACATTTTAATTTAATGAATGAATTGACAAAGAAAAACATTGACGCGTTGGAAAATTTAAATGCGTCGCCTATGCTAAATGCGTCGCCTATGCTTATGTTTTAATGCTCTACATATGTCAATGTTGTCAACAATGCATCTCCTAATGTATACATACAGTCCGGCATATATTTAAAAATGATTAAATGTGCATACTAATAAATTAAATTAAAACCGTTAAACCGTATATACTTTTATCTACATTTTCATGTTCACCTATATATCAACAAACCGTATACATTTGTATCCATAAATGTATAATAACAAAAGTCATGGGATTTATCATAGTATGACAACAAAACTCATAGGATTTATTTAATTTATTCCAATCAATTAGATCATAAAAATTCAAACACTCAAAACCGTATACAACATCCCTTTATATACATTCAATAAACATACAAAGAATCATATTAAATACAATATTTACTTATTCTAACATAACTGAAATTTATCCATCTTTTAGCAAAGATATTAACAACAATTTGGTAAACTAATTAATATATGAGGTGCATACTTGTTTGAGAGAGGCGGCGGCGGTAATGGATCCCAACAGTCCGGCGGGGAGAAAGTTTGAGAGGAAGAAGTGGCGGCGGCGGCAATGGAGCCCAACAGTCCGGCGGGGAGAGAGTTTGAGAGGAAGACAGTGGCGGCGGCAGCAATGGAGCCCAACAGTCTGGCGGGGAGAGAGCTTTAGAGGGAGACAATGGCGGCAGTGGCGGCGGCGGCGGCGGGGGCTTGTTTTTTTGACATATATTGTTGTTCGGTGGATAGATAGGTAGAGAGATAGATAGATATGAGAGCTGGCCGGTTAGATGGGGGGGAAGTGGGGTGAGAGGTTGCCATAAATTTTGGGTTGGTTGGAAGTTGTCCCGCCATAAATTTTCACCAAAAAATTGAATTCTCATTTCCATAACTTTTCGTACATGGTATATTATTTATAATTATAATACTACAATTAGATATATAGCCTGAAGATATTAATTTATTAGAATTTGATATCAATTCATGCATACATTAGAATGGAAGACTGTTGCAACTCCAGCATATACATTTTAATTCTTAAAATTACATATTGTAGATGAAGAGATTAAATTAGTTGACAATTAAAAAAAAAAAAAGAGTATAGGCGACGCTGGTGTCGCCAATAGTACACTATTGGCGACACCAGCATCGCTAATACTACAGTATTGGCGACCCCAGCGTCGCCAATAATACAGTATTGGCGACGCTGGCGTCGCCAATAACCCCATATATTTTTTTTGTATACTTTGTTTATAATGTTATATATGTATACATATGTATTTCTTTTTGTATACATTTTAATTTTTAAAATTACATATTGTAGATGAAGAGATTAAATTATTAAAAAAAAAATAGTATAGGCGACACCAGCGTCGCCTATAATACATTATTAGCGACGCTGGCGTCGCCAATAGCCCTATTTTTTTATATACTTTGTTTATAAGTTCACATTATTGTTGAAAAATGTAAAATCAATAATATATGGAATCATCATATAAACATAAATATATATGTATAGTGCATACTGAACACAACAATTATGTCAATTATGGATGCATGTAACTTGAAATATACAATAGCTTTAAGGAATTTGCATGCAATATCCATACTTAATTTGTTTGCATAGTTAATAAAAATTATGTGAACAAATTGTCTTGTTGTATATGTTATATATATATATA
>QANX01001784.1:0-43176 GCA_003254975.1 Ochetophila trinervis | reverse complement strand
TTTTTTTTGTATACTTTGTTTATAATGTTATATATGTTTACATATGTATTTCTTTTTGTATACATTTTAATTCTTAAAATTACATATTGTAGATGAAGAGATTAAATTACTTGACAATTAAAAAAAAAAAAAAAGAGTATAGGCGATGCTGGTGTCGCTAATAGTGCACTATTGGCGACATGAGCGTCGCCAATAATACAGTACTGGCGACGCGAGCGTCGCCAATAGCCCTTTTGATTTTTTTTATTGCATTAATTATAAGTTCACATTATTGTTTAAAAATGTAAAATCAATCATATATGGTATTATATAAACATAAATATATAGATTAAGGCTCGGCAAGATGTATTTCATTGAGATTAAATTACGACATATAATTATCATAGCCACATCCCTTCACAATCTTCACGAATATAAACTTCGTCCCTATCTTCGTCACTATTAACATCAATGTCGTGCTCCACACATGGGAGACGATCTGAAAAGGTGTTATGATTCATGGGAGCGTCTTCGTTTTCATCATCTTGTTTAACATCATCAACAAATACATCACGTTGTGGTGGAGATAGCACTACTGACCAACGTGGATCAACCTGATCCTTGACGTAAAAAACTTGCTGCTCTTGTGAGGCCATGATGAATGGTTCGGATATGTGACCTAACTTATTAAAGTTGACACATTTAAAGCCTAAATCATCAGTTTTCACACCCGTATTACTGTCAACCCAATCACACATGAAAACAGTGACGAGGAAACGAACGTAATTGACATCCCAAATTTCTCTTACTTTACCATAGTAAGTCATATTCGCTAAAATAGGATTATTGTCTTTTGCTGTTGCATAATGCATACCTTGGGCTACTATCTTCACTCCACTGTTTTGTGTGACACGTTTATTGTCCGTTTCCACAATGTTGAAACAAACCCCTTTAATGACATACCCTTCATGCTTTGTTACCACCCACTGTGGACCCTGTGCAAGCCACCTCAATGTGTCATCCACATTACAACTCGGTATACATCGCTCGGCATCAACCTATTAATGCCATGATATATATTGGAAGTAATTAGAATTTTGAGGAGCATTAAAAAAATTGTTGACATCATAACGGTCATGCACTAAACAATTATAAATTCACATTTTAAATTAGCTATACCTTATCAGCATATATGTGCGGTTGTGCTCGTCTTGAATCCATTTTGCCCTCTTTCCTCTGTTTCTTTTATCGGCTTTTAAGGCTTCCAAATGAAAACTAAAAACACACACAATTCACAAAAAATGAAAACCGTATTTTCATGCATATATGTATGTACGTGCAATATGAAATAGATATTGACAATAAAAATCCATACCTCCTATATGGCTCCACCTCCGGGGAATTTGAAGAACGGTCATATGGACTTGCTCCCAAAGCTTTTGATCAATTTGGTACATCTTTCCACCTTTAATAGGGGCACCAACATCCTCACTGTCATTCAGCCTTTGATATCTGCCAATAGGGTTCCCAATTGTGTCTAACCCTTGTTGGTATTCACTACAAAACTCGATTGCTTTTTCAGCTACATAACTCTTAGCGATGCAACCTTCTGGTCGGTTTTTGTTGCGAACATAACTCTTCAATAGCTTCATGTACCTCTCAAATGGGTACATCCATCTGAAATGCACTGGACCACACAATCGAACTTCTCGTACAAGGTGCACATTTAAATGAACCATTACATCAAAAAAGGATGGTGGAAAGAACTTTTCCAGCATGCACAATGTCCTCACAAGATCACTATGTATGGCATCAAGGGATGCAGTCTCGATTGATTTTTTACATATTGAATTAAAGAAAAAACAAAATCTAGCAATTGCAGCTCGTACGTTGGTAGGAAGCACCGGACGTATTGCAAGAGGCAATAGTTGCTGCATCAACGTGTGATTATCATGGGATTTCATCCCTACAAGCTTCAAGTCATCCATTTGCACAATATTACGAAAATTTGATGAATAACCATCAGGAACTTTTAGCTCTGCCAAACAACGACAAAATTGATGTTTCTCTTGTTTGGATAACGTATAACATGCAGGAGGCAAAAAAGTTCGTGCTCCATGTACCGACGGAGCCAATTCAAGCCGAAGGCCCATATCTACTAAATCCAGCCTCACATTTATTCCATCTTTCATTTTACCTAGAATATTAAGCAATGTACCTATTATACTTTCGCAAACATTTTTCTCAATATGCATCACATCCAAGTTGTGGCGTATATGGAGATATTTCCAGTACTATAAGTCAAAAAATATTGACTTCCTTTTCCAACAGTGTTCAACCTCATATCCGCAAAAATTTTTACCTCTCCCTGTGTCGTCAAAACTACAAGCATTAAGCTTTTCCAAAATTTCCTCACCAGTCAATGGTATCGGAGGTTCTCCAAATTCTTGAAACCCATTAAAAGTCTTTTTTTGCTTTCGGTATGGATGATTATGAGGCAGAAATCTTCTATGCCCAACAAAACTCATTTTCCGGCCATGTTGCAAGCGAATAGCAAAAGTGTTATGACTGCAAATTGGACATGCATGGTATCCCTTCGTTGCATGACCAGCTAAGTTGCCATAAGCGGGAAAATCATTTATTGTCCATAGCAGCACTGCCCGTAAAGTGAATTCCTCTTTACGATAAGCATCAAAAGCCTCAATGCCCTCGTCCCACAACAATTTCAATTCTTCGATTAATGGCTCCAGATATACATCGATACGGTTGCCAGGCTGTTTAGGTCCAGATATTAGAAGAGTCAACATCATGAATTTTCGCTTCATGCACAACCAGGGAGGAAGATTATACACGACACTGATAACAGGCCAAACACTGTAGACACTACTCTGTAAACTGTGCGGGTTCATTCCATCGGCTGCAATACCGAGTCTAAGGTTTCTAACTTCTGCGGCGAAGTCTGGCCAATAATGGTCTACCAATTTCCAAGCTGGAGCATCTGCTGGGTGCTGCATTTTGCCTCATACAGTCTTTCTCTCATTTGCATGCCACTGCAAATACTTAGCTGTCGAAACACTGTGGAACATTCTTCTAAAACGTGGAACCAGTGGAAAATACCATAAAACCTTCGATGGGATTTTTGTAACTGTGTTATCTTTTCCAATTTTCCATCTGGATGACCCACATTTAGGACATAGCATTAGATCCACAAACTATTTTCTAAACAAAATACAATTATCAGGGCATGCGTGTATCTTCTCGTACTTCATTCCCAAAGCAGTTAGTATCTTTTTAACATAGTAAATAGAAGTTGGCAAGACATTATCCCGCTGCAGCATCTCAGATAACAACTTCAGCAGTGCATCAAAGCTTTTGTCAGAATGCCCATATCTACCCTTCAAGTTATATAATTTAACAACAGCCGATAACTTGGTAAATTTTGTGCATCCTGGAAACAAAGGTTTCTCTGCCTCTTCCAATAGACTTGCAAAATGATCAGGATTTTTGGGAATATCGGAATGCATATTATCGAAGGCATCCCGAGTCATTTTGATGTTGTTGTACGCCACATCTTCTTCGCTATCGCTGTCCTCTTCATCGAACTCTAAATCTTGATTAACAAACTGTGAAGACGCCTCGCCACCAGCTGACTGGTAGGAAGATTCACCGTGCCAAACCCATTGCCTATAATTGCTATCGAATCCGTTCCAATATATGTGACCTTTTATGTCCTTCATAGAATGCAATGTCATATTGCCACATTTCATGCAAGGACACCGAACGGCATTACGATCACTTACATTTTTCGCCGTAAATTCTAAAAATTTGTCCACACCTTTGGCAAAACGTGTGGATCGTCTATTCGAATATATCCATGACTTATCCATTCGACAAAATATTATTTGAGTAACTAATGCAGTAATCTTTGTATTGCATCAGCATATGAAAGTAACCAAAAAACAAACCAGAATAAAATATTACAAAACAAAAACACAAGTATGCAGCAATATTGCGTATTAAACGTTTAAATAAAATGAAATTCGAGTTTACGTGTAAACTTACTTGCAACGTGCAACTTTGGTTGAGTTTGTGTTCAGCTTCGTAGGATGTTTCTGCGCATGGAAAAATGATATATAAATCGACAAACTAAAACTAAATTAATAACATAAAACACAATGTTAAAAAAAAAAACGTAAAATATAAATATAATTTATTGCAACTATAAAGGGGTGGATGGACAATATTAAATGAGGCATTCATTACAAGTTGGTAGACAAAGAATTTAAATTGGACAGGCGATGCAAACGTCGCAAATGAAATGAATTATTTTGTGTATATATAAATTAAAGTTTAAATGTTTCATTAATGAACAGTAGTATTTGTTTTTACTGAATTAATTAAGCTTGTTAATTCAACTACTGTAAAATCAATTGTTTAATGAACATATTAATTTATATTTATTTATTTGATCGTTTATTAATTACTTCTTAAACGGTCCTAATATCTTAAGTATTATTTAATTAAATTATTATTGTTTTTTCTATATTTTTTTGGGGAATAAATTATAAGGATATTTCATATATATATAGCTAAAATATATACATATACATATTATATATACAAAACAATATCCGACCAAATATATGAAATATTTTTATTGATATTACACAAACATGTTTATATAGATCATAAATTATCCATATATATGAATCTCGAGCATATCATTATCAGGTTTACATTATTCTGCATATCTCGATCGACATATGAAAAATTAACCGATGGGAGCAGAAGCAGAAATGCATCGCCTTGTCCAGATATTTGTTGCCTTGCCGTTCTATGATACTGGACAAGGAAGCCTCCTCTGTATGACAATGAAATATTTGATTTAGAGATAGGTGATCTACCAGAAGAATATACGACATTTTGAAGTGGGTCGAAAACCTAAAAGGGAGTAAAAATCATAAATATTTCATCGTTTCCATATATTTTGAAATAGTATCAGCTAAAAGATAATGAAATCAAGAAGATCAATATTTCCATATTTGCTTTTTTTTTTCCGATGGTTCAAGAATATTTCATTCTTTCCTTTTATTTTGAAATAATTTCAGCTGAATAATTGGGCATAACAGCTGAAACTATTTCAAAATATAAGGCAAAAAAGACATATATATATATGTAAAAGAGAGAAACAAATCATGAAATGTGGATTTTTAACTTGAGGATGTGCCTATTTATAGATACATAATGGTTGGTGCAAATTAAATGTTAGTAGATAGGTTGGAATTAAATACGGTAGCGAAAGTTATTGCGAATAAAGTTATTGGCGACGCATGCGTCGCCATTTTGAAGTTATGGGCTAACATTGAATTAAATAGTTATTGCGAATAAAGTTAATGGTGACGCTAGTGTCGCCATTTTGAAGTTATGGGCGACGCTCGCGTCACCAGTAACATTTTGTTTATTTTTTTTTCCGAATATTATTTCTTTTACAGTGCTAATTAATGGTAGGTGCAAATTAAATGTTTATATATGTTGAATTAAATAGGTTCGGGTATATATGTTTTAATCGATGGAGGGGTAGCTATTTGGAAGTGCTAATTTGAAACAATTTGTTGTTATGGGCGACGCTAGCGGCGCCAATTTGTTGTTATGGGCGACGCTAGCGTCGCCAATAAATTTTTTTTTTCATATATATTTCTTTTACAATAATAGATGAGTTGATTACAAGTACTTCAATATGTTATAAATAAAATACTGATCGATAAATTAGCAAACATAAGTTTTTCAACCACGAAATAATTTAACTAGTTTATTAAATAATCTAATTTAGTTTATTAATGTACGAGTCAGCATCTTGACTTACGTACGTTCTTCGTAGCTGCTCCCACCGATGATGCCCCTCTTCGCACCCCCATTTAAAGAAGATAGAACGAAACCCTTAATATGTATGAAGGTGAAGTACCTGAAGTGTATGGATCGACGATTTGTAGCTGATCGATCATATAAGAGGAGAGTTGGTTAAAACTTTTTTGACATTTCCATATATTTTGAAATAGTTTCAGCTAAATCGAAGAAAAAAAAACATAAGAATATTTATGCATATGTATAATTTTTTTCCTTTTCTTGATGATTGTTTCTTTTACAGTAATAGATGATTTTCTTTTATAATATAGATACGTATTTATAGATAGAGAATGGTACGTCGGTGTGAATTGATTATTTTGGTATTTTGAAATAATTGTGGTAGGCGTTGGCGCGTAACTATTTCGCCACACCTGCTTCAATGGGTGTCGCTGAATGTGAATGCCGCGTATATTTTCCGCGACACTTTACGAATGCCCGTCGCAAAAGTATTTGGCGGGCAGATTTTGGGCGACACTTGCCGAATTTGTGTCGCCGAATATGCTTCGCGCCACATTTTTTTCGACGGTTTTCGATCGCGAGGCGCGATATATGATTTCACGCACATTTTAGCGACGTGCGTGCGTCGCTATTTTGTTCAAATAAAGGCGACGCACTATATTTGTGTCGCCGTTAGTTTATCGCGATGCAAATTTTTTGCTTCGTCGCGCATTTAGTGTCGCAAATTAAGGTTTTTGGCGTAGTGAGCTTTGTCTAATATAAATGTCCAAAGCGCGTCTTCTCTGTACTTAGTCTTCTTTTTTCCTCCATTGATGTAAACTGTGAAGCTGTGTTTTCAGCTTAATTGGTTATTGAAAACTAGTCTTCTTTAGCTCTTAGAATCCTTATCTGAGTTAACTAGTTAGGTTCACTTCCTTTTCAAATTTGCTTTTATGAAGATGTTCATATTTCTGTTATGGTCAATTCCAATGGAGGTAGCAGCCATGCTAACAGAGGCAATCCCAAGCATGAAGACCCTATGCGCAACAGAAGACTGACAATCTTACACTTGGAATTTGTCAAAATTTACGATCCCCAATTCAAGGACTTTTGGTGAACCACCCATTGACTGAAAGTAAAGATGGTGTGTTTGCTTACCTTTCCCAGCTATTATTCGAACTCCATACCATACACACCAACCTCTTCAAACTCATTCAGTCAGAACTTTCAGATCTTGTAGATCTATCTCCACCATTCTATACACACACTACAACGCATAATATTTATTACAGCATAAAGTAATGCTATCTATGATATAAGATAACATCTACATAATTGTTGAGATATGAGACGTTATTAAAAATTGGGAAAGATGAAGTAGAATTTTCAGCTGATATAAAAACAGCTATAATACATGTTGAATTTATAACGTTTTCTTGATGTTATTATTTATATCATAGCTATTCATTACTACTATCCACGACATTTGCATGTGTTATGAACTATTTTAATAGCATTTGTTAATTGTTGTAATATGAATAATTATATAGCATTAACAATGCTATGGTTGGTGTTTGTTGTCTTTACTACTGAATATCATAGCATTTTCCGTAGCTAAAATATGATTTAATGATGCTATAAATATGATATGTAGATAATACTTTTTTTTATTTTTTATTTTATTTTTTTTATAGAATTTGTAATATGCAATAGTTAATAAGCTGTTTGAAACATAAATTTATAATTTTTTTATAAAATTTGTCTATAGTAGCAGATTTCATACATTAAAGTCTCAACTTCATATTAAATTCTTCATGTTTAAACTTAACATGCTGTAAATAAAAATTAAAACAAGATTTTAACTATCAACTGCATCTGCATTGGTATTGTGGTTGACCAAAAATTGTAAATGATCATATGCTATATCTAGTTCTACATAATGGTTTTTGGCAATTCTTCAAAAAAATGTACATGTATCGGTATCGATGGAAATATAAAAGGTTAAAAATATAGAAATATCGATGGAAATATCGATAGAATATCGATATCGATAACAATTTAAAAGAAATAGCGGAAATTTATTAGAAAGCATGAAAATTTTTAATGAAACTTCATGATATGCTTATTTATTAAATACTTTATTAATTTAACTATAAAAGTTCGAAATAACATTGAGTGAAAATCATGTTTCTCATAATCAAGAAGGTTATAGCACTAGTTGACAGTAAAAAAAATATTATTATTAAGTGATGAATTATTCATTTATTAACATAATAATACAAATACATTACTTAAATATGATTAATACCACCATAGAATTTGTTAGTGGTTAAATTTTTTACTTTCATATTGAGAAAAATATTGATCAAAAGACACATCTCATTCATATGCCAACCATATTAATATAATATTACATGTGATTGTTAATATTACTATTGTTATTTTCTACAACAAAAGCCTATATTTTCCTCTACACAATACCTTCCAGATGACAAAACTCACTCATATTATTACTAGTTTACTATTAAGTAATAATTTGAAAACAATGATGAAACAATTGAACAAATAAAACAAAAAAAGATGAAAATAAGACAAAACAATTATTACAATTTGATGACAAAAGAAAAAAAATTATAATTTTAAAAAAATATTAAAAATTTTGACAGAAATTATAAAAATTATATCCAGGCAAATATGAAAAAAAATCTCGTGGAAATTTTGTAAAACTTATAGATTTTTTCATCCATGTACATCAAAAGGTAGCATCAGAGTTGCATGTGTACCTGTCCATCTTGATCACCTTGGCTTGAATCATACCATATATAGCTTTGTTGTATAGGTGTCCATCAGAGTAAGATGGGGAGACAAGAAACCAGAGGAGGAAAAAAAATAAAAAATTGGATGTGCGCTGTTAAAATATAAAAATAAAAGAGAAAAGAAACCAGATGAAAAAAAAAAAAAAAAAAAAAGAGAGAAAAATGTGAGGAAAAAGAAGAAGAAAGAAAACAAAATAAGACAAATGAAAAGATGTACTGCAGAAATATTAATTTTTTTTTAATGTGTTTTTTCTTCTTCCCTCTTCATTAATATCTGAATTTTGCAGAAATTTTATATACGTCTTTGAAGTGAAATTTTCTTTAAGGCTAAAACTTTGATAATTTTATTTTTATTTTTCTTCTTTATTTTCTCTAATGATAACTGCGTATTCTTTATTTGGTTTCTTTTTGGTCTTGGTTTAACGATAACTAGGGCTTTGTTTTTTATTTTTTATATTTTTTATTTTTGTGTGGAACCCAAGCATGGCTGGTTTTAATTCTTCTTGAGAGTTTGGCCATATGGCAACAAATAGGGTCGAGGTTTCTGCACATAGAAAGTCTTTTTTTGTTACAATTTCTGGTGCTGTTCCAGTTGCAGTTGCTGCTAATGTGGTGACTTCGGCTAAGAATATAGTGGCGGCGGTTTCGTCTAAGGATTTAGTGGGGGGATTGCTGCTACGGTGCCAGTGGTACGGGCTAATTGTTAGCTACTGAAGTTATGGCCTCCTCTTCTGGTAAGTCCTATGCTGCTGCTCTTGGTGGTTAGTCTTTAATGGTGTCTATTACTTCTTCAAGCATGGTTTCAGTAATTGGTGATAAATAGTCGGTGCAACTAAATGAAAAGGCATTTGAAGAATGAATGGTTTTATGCTGTCATTCACACATTGCACGGGTTGGCGAGAAGCCGTGGACACTTTCTGCAGATGTCTAGGCAATTTATTATGCTTAACAAATTGGGAGGTCGATTTCTGTTTATTTGGAGTTTGAAAACCTTCATGCTTTTTGTTCTTCTTGCAATAGTATGGGTCATGTTATTGCTAACTGTAGATGTCTAGATAAACGAGATCCGGAAAACCCTACAAAGGATTCGTCAGTTTATTCAAAGGCTAATAAATCTAAGCCAATTTTTGTAGCGAAGAAGCCTATTATAGGTTCTGATGTTGTTGGCTGTGGAGTCGACAAGAGTTCATCATCTTTTGTGGATAAATTGGATAAAGGTAAATCCGTGGACACGGATATGGTTTTTCTTCTAGATGAAAACATGTTTGCTTTTTTGATACCAGATAGTGTTGAGAAGGAAAGGTTGATGGATGACGTTCGTCAAAATATTTCTTTTCGAGTGAATCCAAAGGATCTAATAGTTGCTGATAGTCTTAGAAAATAGGCTGATGATGAGGTTTTACGTTTTACATGTTGGTAGTGATCAGGAGAAGTATGATGTTAACTTAGTTGATAAGGCTTGGGTTTTCGATGATGCTAGGCAGGGTGTTACTTCGGAGATTATAGAGAGGGTTGACCATGATAATACATTTATTCAAGTTTCGGTGGATGATGTTAACAAGCAGTTTGTGGTGGCTAATCTAGTTAGTGGTTTTGAATCTCTGAATTCTGATACTCTTTGGGACGAAGTGAGGAGCAAGCCAAGTAGGCCTCCTAATGATGAAGCGAAGCATAAATGTCAAACTTCTTATGTAGTGTATAGGCTCTCGGGCAATTTAAAAGCCCGGTTCTCATGTTTAAATTCCTTTTATGGAATTGTAGGGGGTTAGAGAACTCGAATACTCAGAGAGTTCTCAACATTTTGTTTGTTCTCATAGACCTTTATTAACTTGGTCTAGCTGAACCTATGGTAGATTTTCAGTCTATTGAATCTTTTTTTTGATATTCAATTAATTTACGTTTGGTTGCAGTTAATGGTAAACTTGGATCTCTTCCTTCTTTGTGGGTTCTTGCTGCTCAAGAGATTTCTTAGATTGATATTTATTCATTGGGAACCAGTAACCCTTTCCTTTTCTATTTTGGATTAGATATACTTTTTGACTTTTGATTATGGTAGTATTTCCCATAGTGAGAGGATAATTTTATGAGATTTGCAAAATATTAGTTTGTCTAACATCATGTTGCCCAAAGAGTTTTATACAATGATTTAATATCGTCGTATTATGCATTGTCGTAAAATGATGTTAGGCTTAGATTGATATTTATGATTTTATACAATTTTATGGTTCTATTATTTGTTGGTTTCAGCTTCGCTGTTATGAAAAATTGTTTATTTGTGTTGAATTTACAATTTAGGTGAAATAAGGAGAATTTGGTGAAAACAACCTCAAAAATGGATCATTTGGCATTGAAAATGGTAGGAGGCAAAATCTAGGCTTGAACAAATAAAGATTCTAGAAAATTCTAAAATGATTATTTGAAGATTCTCTAAAGATTTACCTAAGCAGAAGATTTCTAAGTGTCCCACAATTAAAAAAATTTGGTCAGATTTTGATTCTGGGACAAGTACAAAAAAACTGATGCGTTCAAAGGTATTTATGTAAGTTTGGAATTTTTAATCTTCACCATTAATTTTAGGGCATCAAAGAGAAGATCTAAGAGTCATTGTTGGGACAAGTGGCAGCTTGAGAAGATATTCAAGAAATGATGGCTAAGCTTAAATGAGAAGATCCAACAATTTTAATTTATCTTTGATGAGGCACATGTCATATCACGTGTTTCATTAAAGTTAAATTAGACTAATTACAAATCTTTTTAGGAGAAATTAAAAAAAAATGAAAGTTATAAGGAAGCAAGCATAGTTAAAAATGTAGAATCCTTTTATTATGCTAAAAAATGCGTCTTACAAGAGTCCCATATTGAAAATAAATGGAGAAAAAGGTCTCCAAGGCTTTATATATATATATATATGTATACAATCAAGCTACTATCATGTATACCTGATTTTTTATATATTCAGGTACAAAATCTGACGGTTAAAATTGATGGCTTAGATGGCTAAAATGGCTTAAACAGCTAAAATTCTAAATTTAGCTAATAATTTTGACTTAGATTTTCTCGTTCAATCTTTCTTCCCTCTCTTGCCTATCATCTGTATTTTTTTCTGTTAAAATTCAAAGAAATCAAAAATCAAAATCTATCGCATCTCAGGTACTAATATGTATTTTTCGATTTTTTTCCTTTCTGTTTCTGGTACTTGATTTCTAAAATATTTTTTCTTAATTTCTTTGACTTCTCTTTTCTTCAAAGAGAGGGAGACGCACGCCGCACAAAGCTTTTTTTTTTTGGTTAAAAGCCTATAGCTTTCTTGCACTACTGATCACGCACTAAAGACACTCTTTCACACATTTCGAAAAAGCTATCTCTACTCCTTCCATAAAAAGCTCATTCATCATACTATCTTATTTCCTCTTGATTCACTTGTTCTGAATCTACTAGCAAGATATATATAATAAACAAATCACTCTCTCTCTCTTCTCTAACTCCTAATTAGATATATATATATATATTTGGAAAAAATCAAGGAGAAGCTTTTGGATCTCAGCCTAGCAGTTGTATCAGATTATTCAGATTTCATTATATATATTTTTTAATTTCTTCAAACAAAATGATGTTTTTGTTTGTTGAATCATAAAAATCTTAAGAATGTAGAAAACTGATGTTCATTATGTTTTCAATTTCTCCTTCTTCTTTTTTGGTGAAATTTTCAATTTCTCCTTTGAATCATAAGAATCATATGTTTTTAATTTCAATTTTTTTTTTGTTCCAGATTTTTTGATTTTATACTCTTTTTATTCCATTATGTTTCTATTATTGATGTTCATTTATTTAATGGTTTCTTTTACTAGGTTAATTGTCTCTATGGATTCTGTTGAAGATATAGAAGGTCAAGAATCTTCGTTGGCTGGTAATGTTTTTATTCCTCAATTGTCAAATGATCATACACCAAAGTTAGGTAAAGAGTTTGAGTCTCTAAATGATGCGTATGAGTTTTACAATAGATATGCAAAAGAAGTGGGGTTTAGTGTTCGAACTAATTATTCCAAACAAGATAAAGATACTAATGAATATAGAAGGAAAGAGTATGTGTGCTATAAAGAAGGAACTCATAAGGGTAAAGAAGCTTGTGAGAAACAAAGACGCCGAGGGATAACACGAGAAGGTTGTAAAGCAAAACTGACTGTTTTGAGGTCAAAAACAGGAATCTATGTAGTTAGCATATTTGTTTACAGTCATAATCATCCATTGACAACCCTAGAAGAGTGCATTTGTTAAGATTCCATCGTACTGTTTCAGAAACAAAAAAATCATTAACCCAACAGTTTTCAGCCGTGAATATTCCAACATATCAGCAAATGAGTATTCTTGAATTACAAGTTGGAGGGTTAGAAAATGTAGGATCCACATAGAAGGACATTTATAATTATCAAAAGACTTTGCGTTGTGAAATGAAAGGAAATGATGTAGACGTGTTGAATGATTATTTTATGTCAGAGCAAGAGAAAAATTTAGGATTTGTTTTTAAAATAGAGGTAGATAATGATAGTAAATTAACTCATTGTTTTTGAGCTGATGCTACACCAAGGTGTGCTTATGTATATTACGACGATGTGATTGTATTTGATACAACATATAACACCAATAAATATAGCTTGATATTCGTACCTCTTATCGGAGTTAATAATCATGGTCAAACAATTTTATTTGCTTGTGCATTCTTAAGTGATGAGACAGTTGATTCCTTCATATGGTTATTTGAAGAGTTTAAAAAAATCAAGTCAGATAGTCCTCCTAAAATGATTATTACAGATCAAGACCCAGCAATGTCAAGAGCCATTTTTCATTCCTTTCCTAATTCATTTCATAGATATTGTATTTGGCATATAGTGGATAAGTTCTCTATAAAGATTGATGCTGTCATCTATAGAGATCATTATAAAGATTTTCGAAAATGTATATGGGAGTCAGAAACTTGTGTGGAATTTGATACTAATTGGATGAAAGTTAGTGAAAACAACAACTTAGTTGACAATAAGCGGTTGCAATTAATCTGTGATATAAGATCAAAATGGGTTCCAGCATATGTGAACCATATATTTTCAGCTGGAATGTCTAGCAGCCAATGTGCAGAGAGTTCTCATGCATTCTTCAAGAGGTATGTTTCTAAATAGAACACATTAATGGATTTTATCACACAGTTTAATAGAGCACTTGCACGCCAATGACATGATGAGTTAGTTGCCTATCATATTGATATGAATGAGAAGCCTTTGTTGAAATTGCTGTTGGATATTGACTGAAATTTATACTCGTAAAATATTTTACAAGTTTCAAGATGAATTATGGAATAGCTTGGCATATGTAATTGAATTACAGAATGAAGATGACAATCATTGCATGTATGGTGTCTGGAAGAAAAATGAAAAAGAAGGTAAAGTTAGAAAAGTTGTTTATGATTAATGTATGGATTTCGCATCGTGTAGTTGTAGGAAATTTGAAAGTGAAGGAATCCCCTGTAGACATGTTATGTTATGCTTCATAAAGATGCAAATTTCTACATTATCGAGTCAATATATTCCAAATAGATGGACAAAAAAAGCAAAATCTAAGATCGTATTTGATGGGGAACATGCGGTAAATGGTAGTTCAAAGAATTCTATACTTTTTAGACGAACTAGACTATTGCAGGTTGCTTCAGATATAATTGAAAAGGCAATTAAAAATGATGAGGCATGTGCATTTCTAACTGATAGTTTAGAAAAATTGCTTGAGAAGATCGGACTGATGATTGAAAGTTCTAAAAGTGGAGTACTATATGGGAAAAAAAATTCTGAAATAACTAGTATTATGAATGATCCTCATCTTAATGAACCAAACCATGTTAGAGCAAAAGGATGAGGAAAAAGGCTAAAAGGAGGGAAAGAGAAAGCTCGAAGTAAAGCTAGGCGCTGTAATGGATGTGGAAAAGTTGGACAATCACATGACAAAAGAAATTGTCCAATGCTTTGTAATCAGTAAGTATGTTTAATATATATTTAATTATGTCTTTAAAGATGCTACAATATTTGATATATTTTGCCTTATTTGCTTGCAGAAATACTCCAGTTGAAAGCAATACAGTAGAAAATAATTTTGAAGATGAATCTGATGCTTCAAAACAGTTGAGTTAGAGTGTTAGTAGTAGCATAAAAGAGATTATTTATTGGCATCATCATGAAATTTCTCTATATTATGAATCTGTCTTTCAAAGATGTTATGTTTATATTTATGACAGAACATTTGTTCCCTTTTTGTAAATACGAGTAGAAAAGTTTTCTGCAGAGAATGCAACCATTTTTCTTTGCTATGGTGCTGGTAATTATGCCAGACTTTTAGTTACCTAAATTTGGTTTTGGATCTAGAAAAAGTTCAATACTATTGGATCTGTTTTCTTTACCTCTAAGGTTGTCTCTTCTGCCCTATGCAAGATTCCTTGTTGATGAATATTGCATATTGCTATTTGTGTCTTTGTTAGTGGAAAAACTCTCTGTAGCACCAGAAAATTGACCTATGCTTTTCAATGCTGCTTTGTAATATTTCAGCTTTTGCACCAAACAGCAGGCAACTTTGCTAATATAATAGTACTACTTTTATATGCCGAAAAGCTATTATTTTTGCATCATTGAATATATAAAATCATATTTCCATAGACAGCAGTTTCTTGCACAAAGTTGTTTGTTGTTGGTGTTGTTAAGCTTAAACTTAGCACAAGCATAAAGAACACCAACAACCCCATATTATCCTTTCCTTCTTCTTCTTTTTTTCTTTTTTTTTTACAAAACTTCATATTTCATTTTCAAGTAAATAGTAGGCTTCCTGGAGTTATTGTAGCATTACTCTCTCCCATGACAGTTGTTAGAGCCATTTATCTCTCTTGGATACGTTTGAGCTCATGAACAATTATCAATTTTTGGGTGCCTTCTTCCTGGAAAACTCATACATTGTAGTGTCAACCTGATTAAATCCCTTATCCTTTCTGCAATAAAACTTCCAGCTAGCTGGTGGTCCACAAAACCATTTATGCTTAGTTGAGTTTCCACCTTCACACATGGTAGCAAAAAGCAATAGAAGCCATAATCATTGTCTAAACAAAAGCTGTTGGACAAAACAAAATAGGGTAATGAAGTGCATAAAAGAAAGGATAACAAAGATCCAAATTGTGGGCAAAAAAGTATGGAAGAAAAGGGTAAAAAATAAATTTGACTCCTACAATTCCCATTTAATTCAGACTTTGAAAACTAAAAACCACTACATCAGAAAAGACATGACTAGGGCATAGAAAGCGATCCAAAATTAGTCCTTTTTGACTTTTAAACAAGTGGAATCCGAAGGGATACAATTTAAAATTGTATTTTATAACATTTTTGTCAGGAATTCAAAATTTCTCTTGTGTTTAACTTACCCATTGAATTAAGCTTTCATTAGATCCCAAGTAGACATTATGTAAAGCCTTATGTCCAGTTATAAGCTCCAAAAGAAATACACCAAACATGTACTCATCAGATGCAGTCCCAGATGATCCTACTCTAAATATTGTCACAGATTGGCAGATTGAAAATATCAATGAAAATATATTCTTTGGACAGTAAGAATAATCTGCAATTGAGAAGAAATTAAATTAACTTACTCTAGATCTTGGAAAACATTGACACTAGATGTGCTGGATGAGACTTAGTTTCTTCAATCTTTTCATTGGAAAACATTCAATCTTACTGTTCAGATGTGCTGGACACCAAAATGCCCCATGAGACCACCACTATGTGACACTCTAACAAGCAATTCTCTAATCGAACAATTGGGCACACATATCCTATGTCCACGAAACAGAAATCCTTCATATTTATAGAATTTACGAAAAGCACCATTTTCACATGCAGCATATATTTCACCAAAATCATCATCACTAGCATACATGTCTTTTAATTGTTCAAAACCCAAGAGCTTAGAAGTAAGAGTAGTGATTAAGGCATACCTCCGAGACAAAGCATCGGCCACCACATTCTCCTTACCTTGCTTGTAACAAATCACGTATGGAAAGGTCTCTATGAACTCAACCCATCGTGCATGCCTTTTGTTGAGCTTTCCTTGCCCCTTGATATGCTTCAACGACTCATGATTAGTGTGAATCACAAATTCCTTCGGGAACAAGTAATGCTGCCACACCTTTAAAGCACGGAAAATGGCATACAACTCTTTGTCATACGTCGAGTAGTTGAGTTGAGCTCCATTCAATTTCAAACTAAAATATGCTATGGGACGTTTTTCCTGCAATAAAACAGCACCTATACCAATCCCAGAAGCATCACATTCAATTTCAAAAGTTTTGTCAAAATTAGGTAATACAAGAATATGAGCAGAACATAACTTATCTTTTAGAGTTTGAAAAGCTACCTCTTGGTCCTTACCCCATTTAAACCCTACCTATTTTTTGACAGTCTCATTCAATGGTGCCGCTATGGTAGAAAAGTCCTTCACAAACCTTCTGTAGAACCCAGCTAGTCAATGAAAACTTCTTACCTCAGAAACACTCTTAGGTGTGGGTCATTCTCGGATAGCCTTCACCTTTTCCTCATCAACCTCAACACCACGTGCACTCACAACAAAGCCAAGAAATATTAGTCGATCAATGCAAAAAGTACACTTTTTAAGGTTGGCAAATAACTTTTCCTCCTTAAGAACTTCTAAAACTGCCCTAACATGCTCTACATGGTCATCTAGATTTTTACTATAAATCAATATGTCATCAAAATAGACAACCACGAATTTCCCTATAAAAGTTCTTAGGATATGGTTCATTAGTCTCATGAAGGTACTAGGCGCATTAGTCAAGCCAAAAGGCATAACTAACCATTCATATAAACCATACTTAGTCCTAAATGCAGTTTTCCATTCATCCCCAGGTTTCATCCTAATTTGGTGGTATCCACTTTTCAAGTCTATTTTAGTGAACACACAAGAACCATGCAATTCATCCAACATGTCATCTAACCTAGGTATAGGGAAACGATACTTTACCGTAATCTTGTTGATGGCTCTGCAATCCACGCACATTCTCCACGTGTCATCCTTCTTAGGAACCAACAACACCGGTACAACACATGGGATTAAGCTTTCCCGCACATATCCTAATGCCAATAGCTCCTCCACTTGCCTTTGAAGTTCCTTCGTTTCCTCAGGGTTGCTTCTATATGCCGGTCGGTTTGGAAGGTTCGCTCCAGGCACCAAGTCTATTTGATGTTCAATGCCTCTTATTGGTAACAAAGAAACAAAAACACTAGGCAAACATGGGTTAAGGTTAGCTTCAGAAAAATAAAACTCCCTAAACCTCACGAGAACTAGGGCTCTCTTGCATAAGCATGATCCTTTTACATCTCTCATTTTTGCATAGAAATTCTTTTTCTTTTCACTCCTCACTTCACTCATGTTTTTCTCACAAGTGTTTTGACTCTCCATTGGGCCTTTATTTTTATTTTTTTCTCTCATGGCCTCTTTTCCCTCATTCTTTTTGTTATTCTCACTTCCCATATCCTCATTTGTAGGTTTATTCATCTTCAATTGATCAAGGTACACTTCTTTTAGAGATAGAGGTGCTAGGGTGTGCTTCTTCCCTTAGTACTCAAAAGCATACCTATTCCTATGCCCATCATGAACAACTCTCCTATCGAATGGCCACGGCCTACCCAACAAAATGTGCCCGGCTTGCATAGGTACTACATCACACACAACCTCATCAATATACTTTCCAATTTCGAAAGCAACCTTCACTTGTTTGGTTACTTTCACTTCCCCACTGTCATTCAACCATTGTAACCTATAGGGATTAGGATGCTTCTCACATTTCAAGCCCAATTTCTCTACCAAAGTAGTGCTAGATACATTGGCACAACTTCCTCCATCCACTATCAAACTACAAAATTTTCCACCCACCATACATCTAGTGTGAAAGATATTCTCCCTTTGCTCTAGACTCTCCTCCTTAACTTTAAGGTTTAAGGCTCGCCTAACAACTAGAGACTCTCCCCTCATAGCATACTCTATGTTCTCCTCATCACTAGAATTATCCTCCAATGGTGGCACCTCGTTATCACTATCATTCTCAGACTCTGAAACAATTTCACTGCCCTTCAACAACATAGTCTTCTTATTAGGACATTCAGAAGCAATATGTCCTAACCCTTGACATTTAAAAAACTTTATCTCCCTATGTCTAGTAGTGGTAGTAGAAGAAGAAGAAGAATTAGGAGTACCTTTAGGTGTGCTGGCACTCTTATCCTTATTCTTGAAATCGAAGCTCTTCTTTTTGTCCTCAGGTTTCTCCCACTTTAAAGTCCATTTAGAGTTGGAATTTGAGAAGCTTCGAGTAGTCCCTTTTCTTTTAAGTTGCTTTTCCACCTTGATTTCCTTGTTCACCAAGTATTCTATCTCTACATATGGATGTAGTTCCACAGTGTCGGTAATCTCTCTATTGAGTCCACTTAAGAATCGAGCCATGGAAGCCTCTCGTTCCTCATCTATGTTGGCTCGGATTAGGAGCATCTCCATCTCCTTGTGGTACTCTTCTACCATCCTTGTTCCTTGGGAGAGCCGCTGCAACTTTTGGTGTACCTCCCGGTATAAGAAGATGGTACAAATCTTCTTCTCATCACCCTTTTCATCTCACCCCAAGTTACAATTGGATCTTCACCATATCTCCTCCTAGTCTGCAATAATTGTTCCCACCAAACCAAAGCATAATCGGTAAACTCTACAGCGGCGAGTCTTACCTTCTTCTCATCCAAGTAGTTGTGGTAAGCGAAAATTAGTTCAACCTTGCTTTTCCACTCCAAATATGGTTCAGCGTCATGTCTCCCCTTGAATGGTGGTATTTGCATCTTTATGGAGCTTATGTTGTCGTCCCTCATTTCTCTCGGCTCATGTCTCCTAGCCCTTGGTTCCTCCCTCCCTGGATGTCTCCTCATTGAATGATTTGAGACTTCATCATCCTCGGAAACCGATAGTTCTATATCTCTAGTCCGTGAACCATCTCTCCTTGGGTTATTTGTGGCGGTCATAGAGACTTCATTTACCTTATCATTTAATTCATCGATCTTCATGTTTAACTTTCGCAATTCTCCTGTGAAAGCCTTGTATAGGAGTTTCATGTCCGGTGTCATCTCCTTTTCGTGCTCTTCCTCAGAATGAGCGGCTTCTTTTCCTTCTCTTCTTGACATCTTAGTTTCTACAAGACAAGATTAGTAAAATGAAAATCCTTACTTCTCTCCCTCATGTGTTTCACTCTTTTAATGGTAACTACGCTTGTGTTTCACACAATTTTGGCTTTCACCCTCAATGTGCTCACCACTCAAGCTTTTTACCACTCACAATCTCCAGAATCAAGTTGCACTTTAGAGTTAAACACAACAAATTAAAGCAAGAAAAACAATTATCACAATCTCAAAACATAACCAAAGAAAGAAAGTAGATCAAAAGAAAAGCAAAAAAATAAGAATTAGAGTAATGGAAAGCAAATATTACCATAAGCAAAAAAGAAAAAGAAAATAAAACAAAATTTGGATTTTTTTTTATTTTTATTTTTTATTATTTTTTAGGGATGCCTTGCGGACAGACCTGCCCAGGTGTGACCCAAGGTGCAACCCCAGGCGCCTGTAGTGCGATTAGGGTTTCTTTTTTTTATTTATTTTTTATTTATTTATTTTTTGTACTGTTCTCTTCTTTGAATAAAAATAACACCAAATCAACAAGATAAAAAAATGACGCATGGATCAAACACAACTTTTTTTTTTTTTTTTGGAATCAAAGTATTATGAACGAAGAACACAAAGAAATTGAAAACAAAGATAGATAGGTACTTATCTCAACCAATGCTCTGATACCAATTGATGCGGAACCCCAAGATTAAAGAATCCGAAACCCCAAACATACAAGAAATATTGAACAGTAATTGGAAACAAGAACCCGCCTTACCAAACCCTTAGATAACTTGTATCTAAAAACGTGGATTAGAAGGCTAGGGAAAGAGAAGAATAATCGCCACAAAGTATTTCTACTTTGATAAGATAATTCAACTCCTAATGCAACAAGAAAAGGAAATTGATTCCTCACCTTGCAAGAACACTCCTGGGAGCAATAGAAAAATTAATTCTCTCAATTGATTAAAAACTCAAATCTGTCTTACAAAAGAATTGATCCCCCTTTATATAAGGATTAGGGTTAGATCAAGAATCAATCTAAACCATTAAATATTAAGAAAGTAATCCTAAGGTTGAAAACTAACCCTAAAAATGAAAATAGCAAAAATTACAAAACTGCCATTATCATCCGAAAATAGCTAAAATACGAAACTGCCATTATCATTCGAAAATAGCTAAATTATGAAACTGCCATTATCATCCGAAAATAGCTAAAATTACAAAATTGCCATTCTAAGTTGTTTATTTTTAAAATGACGCCGTTTCGTCTCCGCAACTCTCGAGCATCATTACGACTTTCATCCCTTGCTTGGACAACATGCTTAAGTCATCATTAGGCCTCGGAAAAGTGTTCAAATCATTTGGAAACTTGAATCGATCTTCATCCATAATTCTTTTCACAAGTCAAAGCATTCCCTCTTTGATCTTCTTAGCTCGAAAACGCGTCACCGGTCTACTTGACAACGTAATGTCCTTATCACGAACATCCAAGCTAGAAGAGCGCTCAATGCCCACATCACACTGGTTATCTAGAGGTGCTATAGGGCGGGTTTTTACCAAGGGTTTGTTCCATATCATCTTGTGTGTTGGGATTACAGTTTTTTTAAGCTTGGGGTTCCGCATCATAAAGGCTTGAAGATCACTTGTCATTTGAATTAATGATGATGTTTACTTTTATAATTATGAACTGAGTTCATAATTAAGGTTGTGGATTAATCCCTTGTTATGAAGATTTACTTCTATTGTGCAAGATTATTTTTGGAGTGTTTTAAATGATATTTGAGTATTTGTGTTTTCTAATAATTCTAAAAACTATCTAGGACCTAAATGCTCATAATTAAATTATGGATGATTCAAGCAATATGATTTAAGTTGTGTTGCAATTCATTAGATAGTTTACACTTTTGCGCCCCCCATGTTAGTAAAGGTGCCAATAATCTTAATCAAAAACTCAATGGAAACGCATGACTTTAGAGTCTTAATTAAGGAGTTTACTACTAGTTGAAATAGATACTAGTTCTTAGTTTTTTTTGTATTGATTGAACGTGGTTGAATTATTATTAAATACTCTTATCATTCTATTCTTGCATAATAATTAGTGAATTGGATTAATTAGCAGTAAATTTCATAGCCCTTATTCATCATCATTGGTTGAAACTCATTAAAATTTGCTCTATGCTATTCTTTGCTTTTATTTAAGTTGCTTTAGTAGTTTAGTTCTTAATTTAATTTCTTGCTACAAAAATAAATTTGGGCATTTAAGTTAGTATTTAGATTTAATTAGAATAAGTAATTCAAAATTTCTTTGGGTTCGATACTTAGTTTACTCTTAAAACGACTTTATTTTTACTTGAAAATAATTCGTATACTTGCGAATTGATTTTATCACAACAAGTTTTGGTGCCGTTGCCGGAGAATTTTCTTTATTGCTTTTTCGAGTTAAATTCTTGGTAGTTTAGTAAATTTTAATATTATTTGAGCATTATTTTACTTGCATTTTAACTTAGCAAATTTCGTTTTTGGAAAGTTTAATTTAGGAAAGCTTACTTTTGGATAGTTTAAATTAGGAATTTTTTTCAAGTAGTTATAGAGTTAATTTTCTTGTTTGTATTTTTAGTTTCTACTCTCTTAATTGTTATTGTTCACTTCTCTTAGGCCCTTAGGTCTTAGGCATCATATATTTATTTACACAAAAATAAAAATAAAATAAATATATATGTAGTTTATTTATCTTTATCCATAATGCTTCAAAATTTATTAGTTGGAATTTATGTTTCAGAACTATGGGCAACAAAGCTTATTGGAGTCAATTTGGCAACTGTGGAGGCCGACCTATATTATGCCACTTATGTGGAGGAAATCATTCAAACTTTGATTGCCAAGTGGGAGTTCCCTTTGCTTCGGAAGATTTATATGAGGATTTCTCATGGCATCACAATTCTCCTCCTAACACATACGGTTTCAAGTGGCAGGCTCAACAAGAATATTATCGGTATAGTACCTCAAATTTTCCATAATATCAAGAGAAATCATCATTAGAAAAGGCTATGGAGAGACTTCAAGTGACTACTGCTGAAGTCTGTCCATGAATTAAAAAAATTGAGTGATGATCAATTTGCTATACTTAGAAATATTTCATTACAAATAGAGCAAATTGTGTCATCTTTCTCACAAGGAACGTTAGGCGAATTGTAGAATGATATGGAACAAAATTCTAGTGAAAAGTTGAGGAACATGCACACTTTCAGGAGCTATTATATGAATAACATAAAAATGAGTTTCTAAGGAATGAATTACACCAATGACCTTTAATTGAGGATCATCATAAGGAGTTACGGCTTAATCAACCAAGTAGATACTTTAAAGAACGAACCAAGTGAAAATTTAGTCAACTATGAGGAGAATGAAACCAAGGCCGCATGTCATGAAGTTTACAAACCCAATGAGGTCGAATATGAAACTATGAAGCTAGTTATTTACTTTTCAAGGAGCCAATATGTCCATATAAGTTTCCAAGAAGCTGTTGAGACCGAGTGCACACCACAAGAAGGAAAATGAATCATTTGTGCATCTAAAGATGTTCAACCTACCATAGATTAAGTGCAATGCAAATTGGAGGTTTATATGATCAAAAATGTCAAAAGCTTTCAAGGACAGCAAACATATGCAAATATTTTATGTCCAACGTTTGGCCAATTCGATGCGAATGACATTTTACACACACACACACACACACATATATGATTTGGATTGAGCTTTAGAAGGGGTCAAGCTGATGGCCTAAAAGAAGCTCTATTGGGAGGAACCTAAGTTTTCTATCTTTTTCATATGTTCTTTTAGTTTATTTTTTGAATTTATGTTTTAACTCCACTATTTGGTTTTGTGTTTGCTAGTGCTCACAAGAGCAAAAGAAAAAATTCATGGAACATACATAACCGAGTTTGGAAACTGAGTAAAGATTTGGTAGTTGGCCTTAGCTCATCTAGCTTGGGAGCTCAACTTGTGTAACTTTCAGATTTTGGAGCTTGGACGCATTGCACCATGATCAAGGGAGTTTTGTTTTGAATCTTTTATATTCTTTATTCTAATTTAAACATTGAGGACAATGTTTGATTTAAGTTTGGGGTGGAGAAGCATACTTTGCATTAATTATTTTGATCTTGTGAATTTAGTAGTTTTTATGTATTTTCTATGCATAGTTAGTTTGATTTTATATGTTTTTGATAAAATTTAAAAATGCAAAAAGATTTTTCTATTTAGGTTAGTTTTCCAAAATTCAAGGGTTTGACGAAGTTATGTGGTTTTTGAGTTTTTTTCAAATTTTTGGCTGTTTTCTTAAGTACTTTGATAGGTCAATGATAAAGAAGATAATTGAAAGTAAATTGGTTCTTAGGTAGTGGAAGGGTGTTATGTTGACTTTGATGCCAAAAGTTAAATTCCCATGTTTTTACTTTCAAAACTCATTGAGCACTTGATAAATTTTGCATGAATTGGATTATATTTTGGAGAAGATTTGCATTATATTAGGGTACATTAACTCTATTGAATGATAGAACTTGCATGATTATTTGTTGAGACAAAATCATGGATTGATGAATTATTGAGAGTATGATATAAGACATGTTTGATTTTGAGTTCGAGCCTTTCTAGCTTACCTTGAAAATATTTTTTTTTCCACTAGTACCTAGTTTTGAGCCTTTAGGATGCATTAAAGATGCATATTAAAACATTTGTTTCATAAAACCACATTTACTTATCCTTTATGAGTCTAAAAAAAAATAAAAATTACTTACCTACCTCTTACAACTTATAAATAGAGCTTGAATATAGATTAATATGAATATATGCTAGTGAATTTATAAATGGTGGAGTTGAAAACACGTTTGTGGTTTTTTGTTGTATAATTATTAACTTTGATGTGTGTATTTTTTATGTAAGTGGAAGTTTAAATATTTGAGTGAAAAGAAATAAGTTATGGGGTTTGTGGAAAGAAAAGAAAAAATTAGTAAAAAAAAATGAAGAATAAATTTTAGCAAAAGAAAAATAAAAAGCAAAACAAAGTTAAAAGAAAATAGAGTATTCTTTAAGAAAGACATAATAAAGATAAAGAGGTATTGGAAGTGTTTGATTTATAAAGTTTTGTGAAGTTGAAGGAAGGAAAGATGACAAGAGAATTTCAATAAAGAAAACAAAATTATGAGCATTATACTCTGTCTTTGTTCATTATTTCCCTATCTTTTTATTTCTTTAAACAATTATACCTTCATATTACAAGCAAATAATGCCTTAATGATTCAAGATAAAAACATTGATTTTGATACGGGCATCATAGTGTCATATTCTACCATTGGAGCAAAATATGATGTTTTAAGCATGATGTCGAACCAAAGAATGAAGGTGGTAATGCTGCTTGGGAGTTGCAGAGACAAAACAAAGTAATTTTAGCTATTTTCGGATTACAATGGCAGTTTCGTAAGTTAGCTATTTTCGGATTATAATGGCAGCTTCGTAATTATTACTATTTCCAGATTATAATGGCAGTTTTGTAATTATTTCTATTTTCGGATTATATTTATTTAGGGTTAGTTTTTAGCCTTAGGATTACTTTCCTAATTATTTTATGGTCTAGATTGATTCTTAACCTAACCCTAATATCTATATAAAGGGGAGGTTACTAGCTTGTTAAAAAAACAACTTTGATTATTGATTATTGAGAATCTACTCTTGTTTTCAACAAGACTTGTGTGTTCCAAGAGAGGATAGTTCTTTTTCTACTGGTTGCATTTGGGAATTGATCTTCTTATCAAAGGTATTTACTTTGTGGTGAATTTCAATTTCATTCTTTGCCTTCTAATTAGTGTTGCTAGATACAATTGTTATCTAGAGGTGCTATAGGGCGGGTTTTTACCTAGGGTTTGTTACATATCATCTTGTGTGTTGGGGTTACAGTTTCATTAAACTTGGGATTCCGCAGCAGATTTGCATTAGTAGAGAGTATTTAATCATGTCAAGCATAAGAAAGTTCAAACTTTATTTTCAATTTTTAATTAATGTAGCTTTATTCAAGTGAATGATATTTAATGTATTAATTAATCTCATACGCTCACTTTGAAAGTAACAAATATGTTGAATGTAAGATCAATTGAGTTACATGATTATTTGAAAATTACCTTTGAGTTGACCTATTCGACAATCTTTGAGGCACCCCATCAAAGTATTTATTTATGTTTTTAGAAGTTTATATTGTTATCTTGTTCTCTTGAAGATTCCCTAAAGATTCACCTGACATATGATTTTTAAAGGTCCCACAATTTCAAAATTTTGGTCAGATTCTGATTCCGAGATCCATACAAAAAAGTTGATGTGTTCGTATGAGAGTTTTAATTTTCACCATTGATTTAAAGGCATCAAAGAGAAGATCTAAAGGTCATTGTTGTGATAAGTGGCTAAGATTAAATGAGAAGATTCAACAAGAATTGATGGCTAAGATTAAATGAGAAGATCCAACAATTTTAATTTATCTTTGATGAGGCACATGTCCTATCACATATTTCATTAAAGTTAAATTAAACTAATTACAAATCTTTTTAGGGAAATTAGAGAAAATGAAAGTTGTGGGAGAGAAAGTATATGTAAAAACGTAGAACTCTTTTATTAGGCTAAAAATAGTGTTTTACAAGAGTCTCTCATTGAAATAAAGGGAGAAAAAGGTCCCCAACACCTTATATATATAGCCCCATCTTCATTCAAATAGAGATACACTTTTAGACATAATACTAGAGACAATTTTAGAGAGCTTTTGAGAGACATTTGAGCTGAGTTCTAGGAAGATTAAGAGAGTAGGGTAGAGAAAACTTTGGTTGAATGTGACAGGACCCGCCCTGGAAATCCCTCCGGATTATCCGGAGAGGCCTCGCCTGAGGAAGATTCCACCGGAACCCTACGGGGTAGCCAATAGAATCCTCCTTCAAAAGAGGGTTATAACACAAATAAAACAATATATAAGACGAAATATGTAAATAAGATATGCATCGCAACAACAATCTACTAGTCGTACCAAAATAAATATTAAAACAGCTTAGGAAGTAGGTGGGAAAGTCAGAGCCACTAAATGAGATAGACAGAAAATATAAATAATACAAGTCCGAGAGTAAACAGAATAAAAGAAACAGAGTTTATTACATAAATAAGAAGCAGTATCGGAAGTCGAGTGCTGATGCGATGCCGACGGTAGCTCACGAGAACTTGTAGCTAGGACCTAGGGAACGAAATTAAAATACAAAACGTGAGATATGAATATCTCCATGAGTGCTCCTAGATAACTACAAAATATAATACAACAAGTAAAATTCTTTACTCTTAAACCTTATGTCACTCTTTGAAAATCATTTCACAAAACCTTTAGTTTGACTCCCAAAAAATCATTAAATCAATATAACACAATTTAGGGGCAAAAACCTAATTTTTTAACCACTTAAAATTTCGCATCAATCAGTAGAACCATAAATAAATCCCATAAAACATTTAAATTCATTTGTCAAACATAGTCTCATAAAATGCCAAGTAAATGGGCCACAACCCATAAATCAAATACCATGGGCTACAACCCACAAATTCAAAACCAACAGTCTAAAACCATAAATCAACAGTCATGTATCAAAATTGGTACCACACTATAGTATCGTGCCGTGTGACCCTCAGCGTCCTGATGGCATCACTGGTGGAGGAAAGGGGTATAATTCATCACAACGAACAGGCGTCCCAAATACGTCATGGCAGGATCCTTATCATCTCTCTCTCGACACGTGTCCGCAGCAGAGAATGACATAGTATAATAATAATAATAATAATAATAATAGTGTGCATAATAATCATACATCTCAATACTGTGTGGTACTCCTCAAAATCACCTCTCAAATCATCCATCATCGGATATCATAAAATTTCCAAATCCTTTTATTTTAAACAATTTTCCAAAATCTTCTATTTTTGGAAAATTTTACAAAAACAATCAAATATTTTGAATATCTGAAAATAGCCCCAAAAATTCTTAAATTCCACAAAAGCCACAATTTTTCTTTGAAATTACCATTTTTTACAAACTTGCAAAAATATCCAACATTTCATAAATCACCAATAACCATTTAAAACACAAATCTCATATTTATCCCAAATAAATATGAGTTCCATTAAAATCACAAATGCTTAAATCATCAACCATTTAAATCAGTATATAATATATTTAATAAGCATAATTTAAAAGCGCAAGAAAATTCATTCAAAACAAATCATATGCAATTAAATCATAATAATATATAATCCCAAAATGTTTAGAAAATAAATGCACTCACAGATCCGAAGCGTGCTCCTGCTAGATCTCTGGTCCAGCCCTTGGTCGTGCACGAACATCTAAAAGAATTATAAATTTCTAAAAAGTCTTTTAAATTCCTAAAATTAACCAAAAGGCTCAGAGAAGTCCTCTGAGTCTCCAATTACAAGATTAAAACACTAATTACAAAAATTGCCCTTCAATTTCAGTAATTACGAAAATGCCATTAACGGCAAAATCCCCAAAATTCAGATTATTCCATTTCAAGTCTGATTTCTACAAACTTTATTCCGAAACCAAATTAATGATCCAAGGAACAAGAATCTACCTTTAATTTGAAGATTCGTCGCAGCCCATTATCGGAATCAGTCTCGAAAAATTGAACCTTGGCCGAAATTTGATCAAATTGACGGTACAGCAAGCTTGCCCACGACCCTAGGAATGCGTTGGGATGGTAGTGAGCACCCACTGGCCACCGTTTGCTTCGCCGGAGGGGTTGAAGTTCCGGCCAAAGCTTAAGTCTGTCGGGGGTGTTAACGGTGGAGAAGGCAAAAGGTAGACCTTGAGTTAGTTTCACCGGCATAAGGGGAGGCTTTCTGGATGGGTGGTGCACCACCAATTGCCGGTGGTGGAGCAGATCGGCGACGGCGCGTAGAGACAGAAGGTGGAGGTGTGTTCGATGAGTTGGAGAAACGTCGGAACTCAGGGAGGTGCAGATTAGGTCCCCGGTGCGGTCTGAACCTTGTGGTGGTGGCTGTGTCGTGTCACTCGCTGGAAAAAGGAGCAGATCTAAGTGGTGGTGGTCTTTGCCGTAGATGGTTTTTTTGAGACTTCGAGGCCATTTTCCGACGTGCTCCGACGATTCTCCAGGATCAAACTTTGTACCAACGCGTAGATCGTCACACCAGCTTCCCAATGGTACAAAGGACACGTCCTAACTCCACCGGACGAAGAAGATATGGCCGGCCGGCCAAAGGTGGTATCGCTACAGTGCGAACCCCCCCTCTCTCTCTCTCTCTCTCTCCGCGCCTCTCTCTCTCTAAAATTCAAATTGTGCCGTCTAAAGAGGGTGAAACCCCTAATTAAAGACCCCCAAGATCCACAACAATTATTAGTAGTTGAAAACAACCATAAAGTACCTTCATTTGAATTAAAGTGCTGAAAAGTGTCAGTTTACAGATAAAAATAAGTACCCTATAAAAACAAATTGTTCAAGAATTTAAAATACAACTTTGATTGATCATAAAAAAAAAATCTATAACTCAGATTTTGGCGTGCTGATAGTCTACAGACTTGTGGCGACGTCCTCTATGCCAAGCTTGAAAGGGTTCGAGTAAAAAGATGCCCGAATAAAAAGTCAACATTAAGCCCCTAAATGGTCAACCTAGTCCAAATCACAAAGAAGAAGAGTAAGCAAAAATTTGGGTCGTTACAGAATGACACAACAATTAGCTTCATTGTTTGTTTTCATTGGTTTGCTACTTGTTGATGTGATTGAAGGTTTGAGATTAAAGATTGAAGGCTTGAAGATTACTTGACTCAATCAAACCTCGTGGCTTCATTATTTTCTTCTTCTTTATTTGTTTATTTCTTTCGATCATGTCTTTTGAATTAATGATGATGTTTTCTTTTATAATTATGAACTAACTTCATAATTAGAGTTGTGGATTAAGCCCTAGTTATGAATATTTACTTCTAAAGTGAAAGATTCGTTTTGGAGTTTTTTAAATTATATTTGAGTATTTGTGTTTTCTAATAATTCTAAAATATCTAGAACCTAAATGCTCATAATTAAATTATGGATGATTCAAGCAATATGATTTAGGTAGTGTTGCAGTTCATTAGATAGTTTTACACTTTTACGCCCTTATGTTAGTAAAGGTGCCAAGAATCGTAATCAAAAACTCAATGGAAACACATGACTTTAGGGTCTTAAATAGGGAGTTTACTACTAGTTGAAATAGACACTAGTTCCTAGTGTGTTTGCATTGATTAAGCTGGTTGAATTATCAAATACTTTTATTATTCTATTCTTGCATAATAATTAGTGAATTAGATTAATTAGTTGTGAATTCCATAGCCATTGTTCATCATTATTGGTTGAAACTTATTAAAATTTGCTATCTATCATTCTTTGCTTTTATTTAAGTTGCTTTAGTAGTTTGCTACAAAAACAATATGGGTGTTCAAGTTAGTATTTAGATTTAACTAGAATAAGTAATCCAAAATTCTATTAGGTTCAATACTTGGTTTACTCTTAAAACCACTGTATTACTTGAAAAAGATTTATATATTTACGAGTTGATTTTACCACAACAAAAGTCTATAGAAAACACGATGCACAATTTCTGTCGCATTTGTATCAACCACGACGTTTAAAGATGTCGCATATAATGGGCACATGGCATAAGATGCATGTGAAAAGGATTCAAAGATGACATTCAAAGTGCGTCGTATTTGATAATCTGACTACAGTGACAGGACTCGCTCTGAAAATCTCTCTAGCTTATCCAGAGAAGCCCTGCCTGAGAAATATTCCATAAGAACCATTTGGAGTAGCCAACAAAATTCTCCTCCAAAAGAACCCATTAAACAAGTAATCAATAATTAAAATATAATTTGTGAAACAAAGCATGCATCGTGTTGTTATATTGATAGGGTATACAAAACTGTTAATTTATTTTGGGAAGTAGGTGGAATGTCAGATCCATTAAGTGAGATAAGAAAAAATTATAAAATAATACAATCCAAAAGTAAAACTGAATAAAAGTAGCAGAGTCTGTTACATAAACTATGAAAGAGTATTGGAAGCAATGTAAGGATGCGATGCCGATGGTAGCTCACGAGGACTTGTAGTTAGGACTTCGGGGACCGAGGTTAAAATACAAAATATAGGATACGAATATATCAATGAGTGGTCATAAGTAACTAAAATATATATGTCTATTAGGTGAAATTCTTTACACTCGAAACCTTACGTCACTCTTTGAAAAGTTCTCCGTTTTGAAAATAATATCATGAAACCCTTAGCTTTATTCCCAAAATCATTAAATCATTATAACATGATTTAGGGAAAAAAAAATGTAATTTAACATAATCACTAAAAATTGCAGATCAATCACTAGAACTGTAAATGAAATTTCATAAAACATTTAAATTCATTTTTGTTGAACAAATTCTCATTAAATGCCAAGCTGATGTGTAACAAATTCTCATTAAATTTTCAAGTTTGACCATGAGAGGCTCGGGGTTGACTTTTTGTGTGGGTACGTGTTGGCTTTGACTAAAGTACCGTTGCGTAGACCTAGTCGATATGAGTTCGTAGACTAGTAGTACGCTCAATTCTGAGTTAAGACCGAGAAGTTATGGCTGAAATAACATGAAGGGCATTTTGGTAATTTGCTGTGGCAGGGTGAAAATTACTATTTTGCCCCTGCCTTTATTTGTAAAATGTCCAGAAGGGTCTGGAAGGCATGCACGCACACATGCAGCCCCCCCCGATTGTCTTCTTTCTCCTTCCGTCACCATGCCCGTGGGATTTTTGCCGGAATTGGCCCGTTTCTGGTGCCGATCAGCTGTGCCACCTTCTGGGCTTGGAAGCCCACTTGTCCGGCCACCTTCCCCTGCCGGCGGCAGTCCGTGAAGTAGCTCAGATCACCAGAAATCGAGCTCAAACCGGTTAGTGGGAAAATTTGATATCTCCGGATTCCAGCGAGGCTAGGCCGCACCACCACCCGGAAAAGGTAGCCCACGTCTCCTACGTCATTTTCCCGTCAACCCCTGCCCGTGGAAACCCCAGAATTCGTCGAAAAACATGGAGGAACCGGCGGACCCGCGGCACCTCTGGTTGACGGATTCCGGCGGTTTCTGGCGATGAAATTGGTTAGGTCCCCCTCTTTGGATCTCCCGAAGCTAATTCTGATGTCCGTTTATCTTGAAGCTCCCTCGTGTGGATGGTGCGATTAAAGGATGCTCGGTCGCCACTTCTCGGCCACCTTCCAGCCACCACCGGCGGCGGTTGGACGAGGTAAGTTCTCGATTACATTCTGGTTACGAGCTTCGCGTCGATATATAATTTGGGTATTATAGATAGATATTGAGAATTACCCATTTCAAACGGTGTTATTAATAACGGTTAAATAGGAATTGTAGACAATCGGTGATACAAATGTATATATTTGTGTTTTGGTGGTTGCTGTGAAATGCATTGACATGCCGAGAGTTTATTACAGGATGTGAGAGTGTGACCGAGTATCTTGAGCATGGAAATGGTTACGGGGTATATTGTATATTTAGCTGTTATGAGTGAGAGTTGAGGGTTTGTCGGTTAAGAGTTGATTTTGGTCGTGTGTGCAAGCTTGATTATATTGAATTAATTGTCGTTGATGGTTTGAGAGCCGATTTGGTTTTATGGAAATAATTGTGAATTTGATTGGGTGATTTGAAATTCGGGAATAGTGAGAAATATTGCAGAATATATTACATAGTTAAATCGTGTGTTAATCACTATGTGGATTCGGTTGTGTAGAATTGATTATGTTGTGGATTGATTATTATATTAATTGTGAAATGGGTGATTAATTACGTTGAATTGTTGTGTACGTGAGTTTTGGTTATGAATAAATGTATGGATTTGATTGTGTGGACGAGAACTGCTTGGCGAGCAATTATACCGTCAAACTGTGGATATTATTGTTTGTTAGGATGTCGGAAATAAGATAATGGATTTAAGAGTGGCCAAATTTGATAAATGAGATATTTGTATAAAAAAAAATTAAAATAAAATAAAATTTGAGTGTGATTGTCAGTAGCATATTCCGGCATAAATTTACTTTTGGAACTACAGGTAGCTTGATCCCTATTTAAATAGGGTATGTAGGCAGCTCGGTTTATTTTAGACTGAGTCCAGCTACAGAGAATTTTACAGTTAATGTATTTTTTATTTGAGGGCTGAGTCATCCTCTGAGTTGTGATTACTGTGGGGAATGTGTGCTGATAGAATGAATACTGTTTAGGAACGCTTTTCCTTGCAGGTTATAGACTATTTGCTTTTGGGGAGTGTTAGAAAACAGCCGAAATACTGCTGAAATTTCTAATAAAATTTTCGGTAGTAGAGAAAACTTTTCGGTCTGTTGTTTTTTTTTTCGATTTGAAAAAGTGACTTATTGAACTTTAACGACTGCTTGTGGCTTAATTGAAACATTAAGTCACGCAGGCAGGATCCAGTAGGGTTGGGTCCTGTCATGATGGGCCACAACCCGTAAAATCAAATAGATGGGCTACAACCCGTAAATTCAAAACCAATCTAAAACTATAAATTAACAATCATGTAACATCCCGTACCAATAAAATATAGTAAAATTTTTAAGTTTGACCAGTTTGACCGTGAGAGGCTCGGGGTTGACTTTTTGTTTGAGCATGTGGTACCGTTGCGTAGAGCTAGTCGATACGAGTTCGTAGACTAGTAGTACTGATGCGGAACCCCAAGCTTAAAGAAACTGTAATCCCAACACACAAGATGATATGGAACAAACCCTAGGTAAAAACCCGCCCTATAGCACCTCTAGATAACAATTGTGTCTAGCAACACTAATTAGAAGGCAAAGAATGAAATTGAAATTCACCACAAAGTAAATACCTTTGATAAGAAGATCATTTCCCAAATGCAACAAGTAGAAGAAGAACTATCCTCTCTTGGAACACACAAGTCTTGTTGAAAACAAGAATAGATTCTCAATAATCAATAATAAAAAGTTGCTTTTACAAGCTAGTAACCCCCCTTTATATAGATATTAGGGTTAGGTTAAGAATCAATCTAGACCATAAAATAATTAGGAAAGTAATCCGAAGGCTAAAAACTAACCCTAAATAAATATAATCCGAAAATATAAATAATTACAAAACTGCCATTATAATTTGGAAATAGCAATAATTACGAAATTGCCATTATAATCCAAAAATAGCTAAATTACGAAACTGCCATTGTAATCCGAAAATAGCTAAAATTACGTCGTTTCATCTTTGCAACTCCCGAGCAGCATTACCACCTTCATTCCTTGCTTGGACATTATGCTTAAAACATCATCTTTTTCTCCAATGGTAGAATATGGCACTATGATGCCCGTATCAAGTACGCTCGATTCTGAGCTAAGACCAAGAAGTTGTGGCTGAAATAGTGCGAGGGGCATTTGGTAATTTTGCAAGGCTGACTTTAAGGAGCTTGAAATGACTAATTTGCCCTCACCTACATCTTTTAATTTTCCAGAAGCTTCTGGTTTGAGGAGGGAAGCCCGACGCCAACCCCTTTCCTTTTCCCCCCCGTGAGGCATCGTTGCCTCCCTCGCCAGCAACGGCAATTTTCCTGCCAGATCAGGCCAAAAAATACTTGGAAAATGAAGCTTGCGACCTCCCCTCTCCGATGGTACCGATGACTCACCGTGGAGAAGCCTAGATTGTTGGAGATCAAAGGAAACGTAGTAGCCTCTTCGGTTGCAATCGCCAGATTTTCGGCAGAAATTGATCGACCCACTGCTACGAAACGATGGCCCGGGTCCTCCTCCACCTTTCTCCATGGAGCTCTAGCCATGAATCGCGGTGGATCGCCGGAAACGACGAGGAAGCCGGCGGACCCGTTTCTCCTCCGGTCGCCGGATCCCGGCGATTTCCGGTTGCAGGGCCGATCCTTTCCCCCTCTTTTGGACCTCCTGAGGCTGATTCCGGCATCCGTTTGTGTGGACAATACGAGTGGAGGATGTTCGGCTGCAACTTAGCGCACATTTTCCGGCCACCACCGGCGGCGGTTGGACGAAGTAAATTCATGGTTGTATTCTACTCTCTTCAGGCTTCGTTTTGATATATAATTCGCATATTATAGTTGCATATTTGGAATTTACTTAATTTTGAGCTATGTTGTCAATAAGTGTTAAAATAGGAATTGTTGATGATTGGTGATATAAATATGTATGTAAATATGTTTTGGTAATTACTTTAGAATGAATTGGTATGCTGAGACTATAGGATTTGATTGGGTGATTGAATTTCGTGGTTATAGATAACGGTTACGGAATATATATTATGTGATTATTTTACTGTGAATTTTAAATAATTGCTGGGGGAATTGTGGCTTGAGTTTAGCTGTATTGTTGTTTGACCGTTTGAAAACTAATTTGATTGCATATGTGGATTTTGGTTTATGAATGATTATGTGGAAATAATTGTTGTGAATCTTGGTTTGTGAATGTTTATATTGATATGATTGCGTGGTTAAGAACTGCTTCGGCGAGGAATTATGCAGCCAAGCAGGGGTGCTGCAAGCTTGGGTGAGGAATTATGCCGCCAAGCTATGAATTTATCTTGCTAAATTTACTTAAAAAGCTTTGACAAGGTTAAAAGTGGTTAAGAGATGACAAATGAGAATTATATGTTGAATGTGTTGATATGAATGGCATTGGCATGTTCAGTGCAAATATGCTGTGGGAACTACAGGTAGCTTGATCCCTTTTAAAAGGGGTATGTAGGCAGCTCAGTTTTACACTGAGTCCAACTACAGTTTACTTAAACAATATATTTGTTTGAGTGTTGAGTTAATTACCAAGGCGTAGTTTTATTTGATTTGGATATGTGTGCTGGTAGAGTGAACACTGTATATAAATGATTTTCCTTACAGCTTTGTAATTATTTGTATTTTGGGGATGTTAGAAAAACCGACGAAATGTTGCTGAAATTTCTAATAAAATTTATGGCATTAGAAAAAATCTTTCGGTCTGTTGGTTCTTATCGTTTTTGATTAATGGCTTGACAAACTTAAACAACTGCTTAATGGCTTAATAGTAATATTAAGTCATGCAGGCAGGATCCAAGTGGGTTGGGTCCTGTCAATCATATATCAAAATTGGTACGACACTTTTGTATCTGGCCATGTAACCCTCAGCGTCCTGACGGCGTCAAAAGTGGGGGAGGGGGGTATAAATCATCACGACGGACTAGCATCCGAAATACATCATGGTAGGATCCTCATCATCTCTCTCTTGACATGTGTCCACAGCAGATGATGGTGTAATCATTACAATAGAAAATATGTCATATACGATGTCCCTTAATTTTATATGAATGTCGGTGTTCAAAAATCACCAACGTTGATCCACTAAAACAATGGTTATTAACTTTGGGAGCAATAAAAATGATGGTCGTCGTTGTTTTTGTAGGTTATAAATGACGGTTTCTTTTTGGAACTATTGTTTATAATCCATCAGACACATGGATGACACGTGTCTTGATTGGCTTTTATACATGTCGATTTTTGAAGGAACCAACATATTTGTCTTCTACATACACGTCAGTTTTCATATCAAACCGACGTGTATGTTGATTTGTCCACTTGACGCTCTAAGATTGAGCCTACAATGCCATTTTAAACTGTTGCAAAAATAGCGGTTGTAAAAATATACCCATTGTAATTTGTTGACCTTATATACATGCATATTCTTCCCAATCAAATTAACTTATAATTAATAAAAATTCTTTTCATTTGTCTTATAATTTTCTTTTAAGTTTTTTTAATGGTGATTAGAAATATTGAAATACCATTCATTCAAAACTTTAGCCATCAATTTGTTGAGATTGAAGTTGATTGTCGTTAAAAAGTTCACCATCGAGGTAAGTAATTTTATACAATTAATTACATTAAGTATTTACGTAATTGCATTATCATTTAAATTAAAGTAGTTATATAATTTTTTGCACTTTTTTATAAATTAATTATTTTAATAATTATTAGGTTATGTTATATTTAAATTCCTCAATCATATATATATATATGTTGTGTTTTAATTAAATTATTTTGCTTGTATAAATATTAGATATGTTAATCTCATATAGTATTATTGTTTATTGCATATTTATGTTGTTGTAATTAATTTTAGAATATAGTAATATATTAATATTAATTTGTCTTATATTTATTGTTGTCTCTATATTTATTTATTTATTGTTGTCTATTTATTTATTATTGATTTGCTAATTATTAAATGTTTTTTAAATTATTAGTAATATATTATCTATAATCAATTTTAAATAATTGTTGTTTAAATTAGTTCCAATTAATTGTTGTTCAAATAGATAAAATGGACAAATCATGGATAATGATGGATAGGAGAACCGATGCATTTAAGAAGGGTTTTGAAATTTGTTTAGATTTTAGTGAGAAAAGTGTAAATAAATATAGTAAAATTTGATGTCCTTGTATGGAATGTGTGAATTTATTTTTTATCACTATTGAAGATGATGTGGGCATCGAGCGCTCTTCTAGCATGGATGTTCGTGATAAGGAAATTACGTTGCCAAGTGGACCAGTGTCGCGTTCTTGAGCTAAAAAGATCAAAGAGGGAATGCTTGGACTTGTGAAAAGAATTATGGATGAAGATCAATTCAAGTTTCCAAATGATTTGAACACTTTTCCGAGGCCTAATGATGATTTAAGCATGTTGTTCAAGCTAGGGATGAAAGTTGTAATGATGCTCGAGAGTTGCAGAGACGAAACGGCATCATTTTAAAAATAAACAACTTAGAATGGCAGTTTAGTAATTTTAGCTATTTTATGATGATAATGGCAGTTTCATAATTTGGCTATTTTCGGATGATAATGGCAGTTTCGTAATTTAGCTATTTTCGGATTATAATGGCAGTTTTGTAATTTTTGCTATTTTTGTTTTTAGGGTTAGTTTTCAACATTAGGATTACTTTCTTAATATTTAATGGTTTAGATTGATTCTTGATCTAACCCTAGTCCTTATATAAAGGGGGATCAATTCCTTTGTAAGACAGATTTTAGTTTTTACTCAATTGAAAGAATTAAATTTCTTATTGCTCTCAGAAGTGTTCTTGCAAGGTGAGGAATCAATTTCTTCTTCTTGCTGCATTTAGAGTTGAATTCTCTTATCAAAGTAGAAATACTTTGTGGCAATTATTCTTCTCTTTCCCAAGCCTTCTAATCCACTTTTTTAGATACAAGTTATCTAAGGGTTTGGTAGGGTGGGTTCTTGTTTCCAATTATTGTTACAATACTTTTTGTGTGTTTTAGGGTTTCAGATTCTTTAATCTTGGGGTTCCACATCAATTGGTATCAGAGTATTGGTTGAGATAAGTACATATCTACCTTTGTTTTCAATTTCTTTGTGTTCTTCGTTCATAATACTTTGATTCCCAAACGAAAAAAAGAAGTTATGTTTGATCCTTGCGTTTATTTTTTATCTTGTTGATTTGGTTTTTTTTTATTTAAAGAAAAAAAAAACCCTAATCGCACTACAGGCGCCAGGGGTTGCACCTTGGGTCACACCTGGGCAGGTCTGTCCACAAGGCATCCCTAAAAAAAAAAAAATCCAAATTTTGTTTTATTTTCTTTTTCTTTTTTTTGCTTAGGGTAATATTTGCTTTTCATTACTCTAATTCTTATTTTTGCTTTTCTTTTGATCTACTTTCTTTCGTTGGTTAGGTTCTGAGATTGTGATAATTAATTTTTTTGCTTTGATTTGTTGAGTTTAACTCTAAAGTGCAACTTGATTCTGGAGATTAAGAGTGGTAAAAGGCTTGAGTGGTGATCACATTGAGGGTAAAAGCCAAAATTTTGTGAAACACAAGTGTAGTTACAGTTAAAAGGAGTGAAACACGTAAGGGAGAGAAGTAAGGATATTCTTTTTTTTACTAATCTTGTCTTGTAGAAACTAAGATGTCATGAAGAGAAGGAAAAGAAGCCACTCATTCCGAGGAAGAGCATGAAAAGGAGATGACACCAGACATGAAGCTCTTATACAAGGCCTTCACAGGAGAATTGTGGAGGTTAAACATGAAGATAGATGAGTTAAATGATAAGGTAAATGAAGTCTCTATGACCGCCACAAATAACACAAGGAGAAATGGTTCGCGGACTAGAGATATAGAACTATCGGTTTCCGAGGATGATGAAGTCTCAAATCATTCAATGAGGAGACGTCCAAGGAGGGAGGAACCAAGGGCTAGGAGACATGAGCCAAGAGAAAGGAGGGACGACAGCATAAGCTCCATAAAGATGCAAATACCACCATTCAAGGGGAGACATGACGCTGAAGTATATTTGGAGTGGGAAAGCAAGGTTGAACTAATTTTCGCTTGCCACAACTACTTGGATTAGAAGAAGGTAAGACTCGCCGCTGTAGAGTTTACCAATTATGCTTTGGTTTGGTGGGAACAATTATTGCAGACTAGGAGGAGATATGGTGAAGATCCAATTGTAACTTGGGGTGAGATGAAAAGGGTGATGAGAAGAAGATTTGTACCATCTTCTTATTACCGGGAGGTACACCAAAAGTTGCAGCGGCTCTCACAAGGAACAAGGATGGTAGAAGAGTACCACAAGGAGATGGAGATGCTCTTAATCTGAGCCAACATAGATGAGGAACGAGAGGCTTCCATGGCTCGATTCTTAAGTGGACTCAATAGAGACATTGCCGACACTGTGGAACTACATCCATATGTAGAGATAGAAGACTTGGTGAACATGGCAATCAAGGTGGAAAAGCAACTTAAAAGAAAAGGGACTACTCGAAGCTTCTCAAATTCCAACTCTAAATGGAATTTAAAGTGGGAGAAACCTGAGGACAAAAAGAAGAGCTTCGATTTCAAGAATAAGGATAAGAGTGCCAGCACACCTAAAGGTACTCCTAATTCTTCTTCTTCTACTACCACTACTAAACATAGGGAGATAAAGTGTTTTAAATGTCAAGGGTTAGGGCATATTGCTTCTGAATGTCCTAATAAGAAGACTATGTTGTTGAAAGGTTGTGAAATTGTTTCAGAGTCTGAGAATGATAGAGATAACGAGGTTGACAGGACCCGACCCACCTGGATCCTGACTGCATGACTTAATATTTCCATTAACCTAATAAGCAGTTTTTATTCCTACCAAGCCATTAATAAATAAAATTCATTAAACGGGGAACTCTCTACTGCCAGAAATTTTATTAAAAATTTCGGCAGCATCTCGTCTGTTTTAGTAACATCCCCAAATACAAACAGTTGCAATTACTGCAAGGAAACATTCCTATACAAATTCCAATTACCAACACACATATCCCAGTCAAACCAATACAATAATTATATAGTTCGTAGCTGGACTCAGTATGAAGACTGAGCTGCCTACATAACCCTTTTGCTAGGGATCAAGTTACCTGTAGTTCTTTTTGCATATTTATACCAAATATGCCACTTCAAATACAATTTCTATTCCGAAGTCAACTTGACAATTTGATGCAGAATCCCAAGATTAAAGAATCCGAAACCCCAAACATACAAGAAATATTGAACAGTAGTTGGAAACAAGAACCCGCCCTACCAAACCCTTAGATAACTTGTATCTAAAAACGTGGGTTAGAAGGCTAGGGAAAGAGAAGAATAATCGCCACAAAGTATTTCTACTTTGATAAGATAATTCAACTCCTAATGCAACAAAAAGAAGAAATTGATTCCTCACCTTGTAAGAACACTCCTGGGAGCAATAGGAAAATTAATTCTCTTAATTGATTAAAAACTCAAATCTGTCTTACAAAAGAATTGATCCCCCTTTATATAAGGATTAGGGTTAGATCAAGAATCAATCTAAACCATTTAAATATTAAGAAAGTAATCCTAAGGTTGAAAACTAACCCTAAAAACGAAAATAGCAAAAATTACAAAACTGCCATTATAATCCGAAAAATAGCTAAATTACGAAACTATCATTATCATCCGAAAATAGCTAAATTATGAAACTGCCATCTTCATCCATAATTCTTTTCACAAGTCCAAGCATTCCCTATTTGATCTTCTTAACTCGAGAACGCATCACTAGTTTACTAGGTAAGATGATTTCATCATCTTTTGTTTCAATGCTAGAATATGACTCTATGATGCCCGCATCACAATTATATATAGTCTAACCCACTTTCAATCACATCAAATATCCAAACTAAGCTCTACTAATTTACCAGAAGCTTAGCCGAAGTAAAATACATAAATGTCGATATATTCATCATATTCTGCAATTTCCATACAATACATCCATAAACCAAAATCCACAAACAATTCCAATCTCACATACAAATCAGTTATTCACATTACAACTCAAAGAAAATCATCAAAACATGAATACATACATATTTATACCACAACTCATCCATTCAGTGTATATAAACATGCACATTTACAGATATACATCACCATCATAATACATTTACACATTCAGTATATATATATACACATTTATATGCAATTATATAAAGATATTACATTCCTCCAAGACCATTCCAACCCCTAATTCATGATACACAAAATCACCAAATAATTATTATTTTAACAGTTATCACCAACATATCTCAAAATTAAGTAAATTCTAAATACACAACAACAATATACCAATTATAAATCAAAATGAAGCTTGAGGAAAGTATAGTACAGTGGTCAACTCAACTTACCCGATTCCTACCGGCGGTGGCCGAAATTTGGTTCAAAACTCACGGCCAAAAGGGGTTTTCCCCAATCTATCTAAACTAGGGGGAATTACATTAAATTGATGACAAAATCAGGTTCCTATGGTCCAAATTAGCGGAAAAGGAACTAACCCGTCGCCGAAAACTGACCGGAATCCGGCGAACAGAGGCAAAACTCACTTACCGGCTACTTGCATTTTTCGGCGATCTGACAGTGCCACGAGCGCTTGCCGGCTAGGTTAGGTACAGGGAAGGATCGGCTTCAATATCCGGGTGATGGCATTGAGCACTCTTAATGTGGGCATCGAGCTCTCTTCTAGCATGGATGTTCGTGATAAGGACATTACGTTGCCAAGTCGACCAGTGATGCGTTCTCGAGCTAAGAAGATCAAAGAGGGAATGCTTGGACATGTGAAAAGAATTATGGATGAAGATCGATTCAAGTTTCCAAATGATTTGAACACTTTTCCGAGGCCTAATGATGATTTAAGCATGTTCTCCAAGCAAGGGATGAAAGTCGCAATGATGCTTGAGAGTTGCGGACACGAAACGGCGTAATTTTAAAACTAAACAACTTACAATGGCAGTTTCGTAATTTTAGCTATTTTCGGATGATAATGGCAGTTTCATAATTTAGCTATTTTCGGATGATAATGACAGTTTTGTAATTTAGCTATTTTCGGATTGTAATGGCAGTTTTGTAATTTTTGCTATTTTTCGTTTTTAGGGTTAGTTTTCAACCTTAGGATTACTTTCTTAATATTTAATGGTTTAGATTGATTCTTGATCTAACCCTAGTCCTTCTATAAAGGGGGATCAATTCCTTTGTAAGGCAGATTTGAGTTTTTAGTCAATTGAGATAATTAATTTTCTTAATGCTCCCAGGAGTGTTCTTGCAAGGTGAGAAATTAATTTATTCTTCTTGTTGCATTAGGAGTTGAATTCTCTTATCAAAGTAGATATACTTTGTGGCGATTATTCTTCTCTTTCCCTAGCCTTCTAATCTATGTTTTTAGATATAAGTTATCTAAGGGTTTGGTAGGGTGGGTTCTTGTTTCCAATTACTGTTCAATATTTCTTGTGTGTTTGGGGTTTCAGATTCTTTAATCTTGGGGTTCCGCATCAAACCATATTTAGTTTACAAGGTATTAAGAAAGGGGCATATTAGTTGCAAGATATAGATGGCGTACAACATTCAAATCCTATAAATGGTCTGATGCGGAACCCCAAGATTAAAGAATCCGAAACCCCAAACACACAAGAAATATTGAACAATAATTGGAAAACAAGAACCCGCCCTACCAAACCCTTAGATAACTTGTATCTAAAAACGTGGATTAGAAGACTAGGGAAAGAGAAGAATAATCGCCACAAAGTATTTCTACTTTGATAAGATAATTCAACTCCTAATGCAACAAGAAGAAGAAATTGATTCCTCACCATACAAGAACACTCCTGGGAGCAATAGGAAAATTAATTCTCTCAAT
>QANX01001782.1:0-69077 GCA_003254975.1 Ochetophila trinervis | reverse complement strand
ACATGGTTTAATAATTGTTATTTTTTCAAATATTTGTGGTTTCCTTTTCCTTGTGGCTCACTAAAATGAAGAGGAATAGAATATGAAACTGGCACTTCAACTGAAGAAGAGAGAGAAAAGAAATAAATTGTCAGTCTCTGATCTCCTTTGGAGAAAATCTTCTTGCATCGGTGGTATTTGAATGTGGCAATTTTTTTTGTATCGCGTGTGTTTGTCTGATTCGATTTCTGATGTTATTTTGAAATCTGGGTATTTTTTGTACAATAGAGAGAGTCTTAAATAATTTTTTTATGCCATTTTTAATCTTGTGGCTATCTGGTCCTCCCTTTTAAATTTATCACTCTCTTTTTCCTTCTCCTACTAGAATTCTCTCTCTCCTAGGGTTTCTTTTACTGAAGAAAAATTCAGCTCGACTTTGTTGGATAATTATCTTTTTTGACCATTGTTCGGGTAGTTCATGAATTTTCAGTGTCAAATAATTTTGTTGTTTCATTAGCTTATAAGTTAAGACCAACACAGCCACGTGAGACAAACAATTTAGGAAAAGATATAAATACCCATGCAGTTAAGCTATGCTTAACTATGCTTCCTGGGATAGCCGAGTTGTTTGCTTTGTCGTGGGCCTTTGATCATGCAGTTAAGCTACCTTGCAAGAGCTTAGTATGAAACTGTGATGCCAAAGGTATGGTGGACCATGTGCTCTCCAACGCTGATCTTGAAGGCTGGCTCATGAAACATTCGGTCCTCCACATTCGAGAGACTTTGGCGGCTAATGTCTGGAAGCTTGCTTGGTCGTCTAGGATATACACTATGCCAAAAATTTTAATCGGCAACACCAAATGCGTGACGAACCAAAAAAATTATTTCGCGATAAACTAACAGCGACACAAACATAGTGCGTTGCCTTTATTTGAACAAACAGTGACGCAAACACGTTGCTAAAATGTACGTGAAATCATCTTTCTCGACGCGTAATCATCAAACGCCGCGAAAAATCTGGCGCCAAACATATTTGGCTATACAAATTTGACAAGTGTTGTAAAAAATAAGCGCGCCAAATACATTTACGACAAACAAATCAACGGATGAAAAATAAAAAAATCATTAAAAACTTTGATGGAGAAGAAATAGATAACTTCTCATTCCTAATTATAGCTACATCTTTGATATTTATCTAATAGTAATCATCATCAAAATATAATAATAAAAATAAAATTATTTCTTTTACACCTATATAATTTTAAATAATATCTTTGCTGTCAATAAAATTTTAATAATTTTAATGAAAAAATGTAAAATAGTCATTTAACTTATAAAATTGGTGAAATTGATTTTTTTCTCTCTCTTCTCTCTCTATTTTCTTCCTCTTTCTTTCTCTCTCCTCTATTATTTTTCTTCTCTCCTCTCTTTCTTTCACTCTCACTTTTAAAATTACAGCTCTATAAAACTATATATCATTGTAAAATCAAAACTAATAACCAATTTTTTCCCTTTAAAAACACTAATTTCAGCAGCTCTAAACCACTCAAATGTCCAAATAATTACCAATTTGAAATATACAACAACCTAACATAAAAAAATAATAATAATAATTAAATAATAGCAAAACTTTGAGAGTAGAGATCTTACTTGACTTGAAATTAACAATTTCAAAAACCGATTAAAAACTACAAGCTCAAACTCTAGGGCTCTAATGGTAATTTGAGAAATACTCAAACAATTTCACATGCATGATATAGGCTTTGAAGATGATGAAGAGAATAAACTTTGGATATAAAATTCTCGATGAGGAGAGGCCGGATTTTGAAAATTTTCAGCAAAAGTATCAGGCCAATTTTTTAAAAAGTTGGTATTTAAAGAGAGAGTTTTAGCTCAAAATAACCTTACCAAAATACTTAGAAGGGTCAAATCCTTTGGAAAAGCAAATTTATAAGGTATACATAAGAAAATTTGATGAAGTAAAAATTTTCTTTCTATGTTTGAGAGTTGCCGTCGGTTTTGAAGATGGAAAACAGAAAATTGATTTTGTTTTTGGGAGGAAAGGGTGTTGTTGATGTAGAGAAGAGAGAAAACAAATATTTACATATTTTTCATAAAATAAATTATTATTTTTTTATTTTAAGGGTGTTGTCAAATTAATGTTGCAGAGACAAAAAAAAATCTGGATAGGAGAGAGAGAAAGAGAGAAGTGCTGTGAGAGAAGGAAAAATAAAAAAATAAAAGAAAGAAAAAGAAGCAGAAAGAGAAAGATAAACTTTCGAATTTATTAATTTTGTTTTTATAAAAATCAATTTAATTTTAAATTTATTATTATTTTAATAAAATAAATGTATTATCATTTTTGAACGCTCTAACATTGTAAATACAGTATAAAAAATATATATTTGAAATATACATAATTTAAAAGTTTATTTTGAATTAAATTCTAAATACAGAAATTATAAATGAAATATCACTAATAAAAATAGAAAAAATTAATTTATTATTATTACACAAATTTTAATGAAGTAAGATAAAAAAAAATAATTTTTTTATATTTTAAAAATTGTTTAATTGCTCTTTTTTATATTGTTAAATTTAATAGTATTTTAATAATGGCATGAGTATATGTGAAATATTTTAAACTATAAAAAATTTGGTTGTATATGGTAACATCAGGGGATCTAGATAAAAATTTCTTTTTTATATTTTAAAAATTGTTCAATTACTATTTTGTTATTATATAATTAAATTTAATAGAATTTAGTAACAGTAAAAATATTTCAAAGCACAAAATTTATAATAAAATAAATATAAAAAATATGGATGAAATTTTACTTTATTATTATTATTTGGAAAGAGATGACGACTTCCTACAAATAGTTATAGAATAAAATTAGTAAAAGATAAAATAAAATAAATAAAAAATATTCTTTCATCATTATTTTTTAAACTTTAGGTGAATTTACATCTTGTTTCATATATATTTCTTTATCTAGCACTTATATTGCAGGAATTTAGTATACATTGGCAGTGTGAGTCTAAGCTTTCATCCATGTTAGTTCTGTTCTGTTAAATAGTATGTGCAATGCATATGATCCGTATTTTTTTTTATAACTTGAACGGTAAAATAATTATTTTATTATATTTTTCTTCTTAATTTTAAAGTGTTTGCACCATTGCTTTATGAATGTTGTATGGATTTACAAATTGTCCATTTGTATTTCATATGTAGCACATTTTCTATCTTAACTAAATAAATGTTAACTAAATAAATGTTAACGACATCAATTCCAAACCTCAATCCCCATTAGTTTTGCTATGTTAAATAGCATGTACAGTGTATATGACTCTATTTTCTTATAATTTAAAAGTTAAAATATGTATTTCATCACCAGTTTTATTGCCGATGAACATGTCTCCAAACTTAACGCCACCATGGCCGAAGAATGGTGGAGATTAATTGGCCTAGTAGGAAACTAAATTTGACAAATTGGTCAAGTGCAATGATTAGCGAGCCACGGTAACATGAAATCGTGATGGTAGTGAGCCAAAGTAACTTTGCTTTTATAATAAAGAAAAAAGATAATGATAAAATACATATTCTACTTTTCAAATAAAAAAATATAGGTGATGAGCATTGCATATACTACTTAACAAAGCAAAACTAATGAGACTGGGGCGCTGAAACTAATGTTGCAAACGTTTGTTAAGTTCATGAGATATAGTATAGATGCTAAATATGATATATAAAAGGACAAGTTGCAAATCTATGTAAAATTAAGGGGGCAATGATACAAACAAATTATAATTAGGAATTAAATGATGATGAAATACATATTATATAACTTTCAAATTATAAAAAACATAAAGTTAATGTGCAATGCACATGCTATTTAATAGATCCAAACTAATAAAGTTGAAAGTTGAGATTTATGCTGCCAATATTTATTAAATTCAATGGCATAATTGCTAAATATCTAAATATATTAGACAATTTGTAAAGCTGTACAAAATTTACAAAACAAAGGTGTCAACAATCCTAAACAAAAATATTTTTTTTATTAATATTAATATGAATATATGATCTTACAATTAGGAAAAAAGATTTTATATTTGCCAACCATGTACGAAGAAAGTAAACCACTGAGGTATAATTAGAGAGGAGAAAATCTTCAGTGCATCGGTGGTACCAAGTTAGCTGGTACAGCTCCAAATAAATTAATGATATGTGCTAAAAAATTACTACATCATAGCCAACTCACATCCCAATTTTATTTTTTATTTTTTAAAAAGTCATCTTTCATGTTTTCTCATCTAGCTCTCTCTCTTTACCGCGTTATTCCGAAGGCACAGCCATTGAACTTCAAATCGAATACGACAAAGACAAGGCACACAACGAGTATTTCTTCAAACCAAGATCTTTCTATTTGTNTTGTTATAATTGTTCACAACAACAGAAAGAACTACTAAAATTAAAAAAATAAAATATGAATTAACCTAATACATATGTGCTAGTATACTCATAAATGAAAAATAATTCGACTGGTAAATGGGGTTCTATATCTGCAGGCTTTAACAAGGAAGTTTGGTAGGGATACATTAAGTTTTTCGTTTGTTATACCAAAGTGTTTCTTTGCCAGCAATTGGTATAAAAGATGATAGAATGATAGATATTCTGTATCATTTCATCTGTTAAAACCAGTAGTCTTTATTGCCTTCTGTTTGGATTTGCAAATTGTAGCAAGCAAAGTATGAATTTATACATACTTTTTATTACTGTTTTTGTTACTCATTTTGCTTTTCTCTGCAAATCCAAGAGGACCGCTGCTATCAGTAGAGAGTGGAAAGAGTGGATTAGTATGTCTAAGCTCCACATTTCTTTACTTTTTGCGAAATAGTGGATTATTTTGTTGCTATCAGTAGAGATAATGGAAACTTTCTGTATATACTTTGCATTGAGGAAAAGCTCAGGCTGCCTTATATATATATATATATATGTATGTATGTACAGTTCCACAGCATGTTCGTGATATTAAATCAAGACCAAAGGCAGTTATGTCATGGCCCAAAAGAAATGCCTAAATATGAAGATCATGAGAGTATAACCACTTCTTGGGCCAGAAATGGGTACCAATAATAATGTTGTTGGTTTTTTTTTTTCACTTGGACAAAAGTGATTTTTAAAACAAGATTTTGTCCCTCAAGCAAGCTTTACAGTCCACTCGATCAGTTTCTTATCACTTTGTTTCTTGTGACAAAAGCTGAATAATGTAAGTAGTGTGTGCTTTGGTGGCAATTCAGACTATCTTCACCACAACTTTTAGTGAGGTTTAACATTAGCTGAGTTCTTCAGCACAGGCTTTAGGTGTCGTTAATGCTGTGGAAACAGTCCAATGGAAAAACTAGCCTCATGACAACTTTTTGTAGAAACAGTCCTGCTATCAGTAGGACCGTTGCTTTTCTTCAATGCAAAGGCTTTTCTTTGGGATGTTTAGAGGCATAATGATCGCTGAGTTGCTTTGGATTTGCTAATTGCACCTCAAAGCACACATTTTTGCCAAATGAGAAGCATGAGCATGGCAAATACTTGTTGCTTGGCATCAAATGTTACATGCATGGTACAGCAAAAAATCATCAATAATCATTTAGAGTAACCCAAAATGCAAAAACATGCAAGGAATGAAGTAGCCATTCAGAAAGTTCACAATAAGGTCAAATATAAATTGCTGCATTGCCTTAAACGACCTACTACTCCCTCAAGCAAAGACAATATCCCACACACACACACATAAACACCATACCTATTAATTATGAAGCAGTCATGACAGATGCAAGAGGCAAACAACATTAAACAATCCTTGGAAGCATCTATCCTAAAGGAGAGAAAATGATATTAATAGGATCCATATTTAGAACAAGATCTATCTCATATAGAAGCAATCCAGTAGTTAAGCCCAGTAAAGTTGCCAAAATTCACAAACAAACCCCATATTCATCATTAAACTTCAATCAAAATAGACCCAGATGAAAAGCAGAGCAACAAATAACATAACATTAAAAAAGCTATTCCTTACATTATAACATGAGCAAAATCTACTAATTAGACAAAATAAACGATTTTTAACCCCCAATAAAGAACAAAATAAAAAATCCAGTTACCACTGAAGATGAAATTAAAAAATTAGAAAAAAAACAACCAACGAAATTATTAGCATACATGAATGAAAGGTCAGATGGGGATAGAAGTAAAAAGAGGAAAAAGTGAACCTTGCAGATGAGGCAGCTGACTTTCAGAGCACCGGCTCTGGCTTCAAACTGAGACCCTTTTGGCTTTTGATTCTTCTCTGCATTTCATCTCTGAGCTTCGATCTTTTGATTTAGTGCAGCAAAACTTTTACAAGAAAAATAACATAAGGAAGATGGAGCAGCAGAGCATCAACATCATATGAAGGGGAAAACCCAAAAAAGAGAATCGGAACTGACCTTGTCTCTTTCTCAAGCACATCAGGTCAATTCCGATGCGCTTGGAAAACTCAGAAGGAGGAGCTCGGTTGGAATCTAGAAGAATCCGTGCTCAGTAGGTCGATTTGATGCGCAGGAAAACCCCAGAATGAGGAGCGGAAAAAACCCAGAAGGAGGAGCAGGATTGGATCGCAGTGGGGAAAACTCAGCGGGGATGAGCAACGTGACTTTGCGATGTGGTAGAAATCAGAGTCGGCGGGGACGATGAGCAGGGGATGAACAGCGGGAAAAACTGGAACGAAGAAGAGAGACCGATGGAATGCAACGTGACTGGGATGTGCGGGGTAAGGAGAAATTCGAGTCCGGTCTTCAAATCCCACAGGTATACACAAGATTAGAAGATAGTGTAAGTGGGGGAGCCGAATTTGATAACCGGATTTGTATCTCCTATCCTTTTGCACGCCCAAACACCTAATAAGAGAAGGATCCGGATTTCGAAATTCAATCATCCTACTTATCCGGTGTACCAAACGGGGCCCTGAGGTATAATGTAAGAGGAGAAAATCTTCAGTGCATCAGTGGTACCAGGTTAGCTGGTACAGCTCCAAATAAATTAATGATATGTGCTAAAAAATTACTACATCATAGCCAACTCACATCCCAATTTTATTTTTTATTTTTTAAAAAGTCATCTTTCATGTTTTCTCATCTAGCTCTCTCTCTTTACCGCGTTATTCCGAAGGCACAGCCATTGAACTTCAACTCGAATACGACAAAGACAAGGCACACAACGAGTATTTCTTCAGACCAAGATCTTTCTATTTGTGGTGTCTTTTTCTATTGCATTTAAACTTCAATTTTCGTAAGGAATTTATGACAAAGAGAAAGATAATGAGACATGGTTTAATAATTGTTATTTTTTTCAAATATTTGTGGTTTCTTTTTCCTTGTGGCTCACTAAAATGAAAAGGAATAGAATATGAAACTGGCACTTCAACTGAAGAAGAGAGAGAAAAGAGATAGATTGTCAGTCTCTGATCTCTTTTGGAGAAAATCTTCTTGCATCGGTGGTATTTGAATGTGGCAATTTTGTTTATATCGCGTGTGTTTGTCTGATTCGATTTCTGATGTTGTTTTGAAATTTGGGTATTTTTTTGTACAATAGAGAGAGTCTGAAATAAATTTTTTATACCATTTTTAATCCTGTGGCTATCTGGTCCTCCCTTTTAAATTTATCACTCTCTTTTTCCTTCTCCTACTAGAATTCTTTCTCTCCTAGGGTTTCTTTTACTGAAGAAAATTTCAGCTCGACTTTGTTGGGTAATTATCTTTTTTGACCATTGTTCGGGTAGTTCATGAATATTCAGTGTCAAATAATTGTGTTGTTTCATTAGCTTATAAGTTAAGACCAATACATCCACATGAGACAAACAATTTAGGAAAAGATATAAATACCCATGCAGTTAAGCTATGCTTAACTATACTTCCTGGGATATCCGAGTTGTTTGCTTTGTCGTGGGCCTTTGATCATGCAGTTAAGCTACCTTGCAAGAACTTAGTATGAAACTGTGATGCCAAAGGTATGGTGGACCATGTGCTCTCCAACGCTGATCCTGAAGGCTGGTTCACTAAACATTCAATCCTCCACATTCGAGAGACGTTGGCGGCTAATGTCTGGAAGCTTGCTTGGTCGTCTGGGATATACGAATAAATGCGTGGACTGTATTGGAACGTTTGCCTTATATTCTAGCTTTTCTTTTGGTTCTGATTGTTTTTTAGACTTGATTGTTTCAGAGCAGTTAAGTAGCATGGTGGTTATGGACAAGCTTGGTGCCTGCTTGTAATCTTCACTTTGAAGCTCATTTTAGTGCTAAATGCAGCTCTAATTTTCAAAAAAACAAAAAAAAAACCTCTAGCACTTGGTTGGGTTGGATTCATATATCTCATTAGATTGATTCGGTTAGAATCTAATACCACAACAAACTCGAATAGGGTTGAATTTTAGATAAACTCGACCACACCTCTATAAATGTATGCATTCAGGAATACTGTACAATCTCAAGTAAGATAGATATAGGCATACAACAATTAATCTAAACTTTAGAGAAACTTCTAAAAATTTCATAGCATAAATCTCATATTTTTAAGTAATATTTTGTCCATAATAAATAATATTTGTCTATAACGAGTGCTATTTTTTATAATAAAAAATATTGTATATAACAAGTAATATTAGTCTATTATGTATAATATTTTGTCTATAATAAATGACATTAATCTATAACGAGTAACATTTTTCTAAATTGAATAATATTATCGATAACGAGTAATATTTAATCTCTTAGGTGTAATATTTGATTCATAATGAGCAATATTTTTGAAAAGTTCATTCAAACAAAGGATTTCAATATATAAATTTTCAATTCTTTTTATTTTTATTTTTTGTTATGACCTTAACAAGCATGTTAATCCATATGACATGAGAAATGATACAAATTGAATCAAACCAACCATGTATATTAAGTTAAAATAACGTATATTTATTAATAAGAAACTCAATATCTGATAAACTCAATATATATATATATAAATAAGTATGACAACTCAAGTGGTGAAGGTAAAGATGAAGGTGAAGGAATGTGCTAAATCAATAATTGTTTTAGGCACAAAGGAAGAATTATTATTGAACCCAAAAAACCTTATAATATTCCTGCAATGTGATAAGAAGAAGCAATCTTGAAACGATGGAGTGTCTTTGTGCTCAATCAATTAAGCAAGGAATACAATTATGGCACAAAATGTAAAAGACAAGTAAGCTAAGAGCATATCTAATGGAATATGGATTGTTAAAATTAACATGTCACATAAGTACATATAGACATTATTTTGAAAAAATGTTATCCAATAGGAATGTCTATAATGGATGTCGAGCTGACGTGGCCTTGACATTATCAAGATGAATGTCTACTTCTTGAGGCTTTGTCAAATTTCTAAAACAGTAAAAAAATTTTAAAAATCTGATTTGCTCAAAAATTAAAAATACTTAATAAAATATATAATTAATTAATAACTATAAATAATATTTGTACACATTAACATTGGAAAACAATTTTTAAATTGATTATGTATTTATACAACATAAATTTAGACAATATCTATTTATATGCCACATATACAACATTTTACATTTTCCATTAGAAATGCTGTAAGAACATCTCCAATAGTTTTATATATTGGAGTCTATCTGGCATATTAAATAGCAAGTATTAATGCTGCATAATGTCTATTTGTAGACAGTAAATTTTAAAAGTTACTATCCAATGGTTTATGTTTAGAATATAATGTCAAATTGCTAAATGAAGCCCTCAATCTCTTCCCCATGACCTAACCTTGTATTGTGCTTTCTCTGACTCAAAAACTTTTATCCTTTCTTCTCCACGAAGGGATGTTGACCAAAAAAGCAAAGCTTTTTGCCTCTGGTAGTGAAAAACTAGTATTTGGTTAAAAAGACGACGGAATGAGGGCTGGGCGAATGAGGTCTATGGAAGAACCACTTTCCCAAGAAAGTAATGGAATAATAGAAGTGAGAATTCAAGGGAAAGAGAAAGGAGAAGTGGTTTGTTCCAGTTCGGAACTTACTGAAGAAGATGGTGTTTCACGGAGGAGTGAATTTCTCAAGAAATGGAAGGCAAAGTTGGATTTCAATCTTAATTATCCAATTATTGATGCAATTGCGAATGTTAATGGATATAAAATTGTCAATCATGTGATCACAATCAATTATGATAGCAAAGATGATAATTTGAATGGTGATGTTGAATCATACGGTGTATTGGATGTGGGAGAGAAAAGCTCTAAATTTGATATTGCAAAGTCGGAAAATAGCTCTTATGGGGAAGACAGTAGATTTGTAGCTAAGAAAATAAAATGTCAAAAACACGGCAAATTACTAAAAAGATTACCGTGCCAAATTAGTTTTATTTTAACAAAAATTAATACAAATAAATAAATTGATGAGTCACATTGTCTATCAGAGCTTCTAGAGATAGACATTCTTTTAAACAGTTTCTACTTTTTTTTTACCACATCAGCTTAACTGCCTTTCTAAAAAAAACCATTGGAGTTACTTTTTATATTACTCTGTCTACGTGGCTGCTCTAAGGATTTTTACAGCTGACGTGGAATTTTGTCCTAAGTGTATTTTTATTTTCAGAGGAAAACTTACGGAGTATTTTCATTTTGGGATAATTTTAGGAAGGGATAATTTTAGGAACACCCCCTGACTTTTAGTATAATATCAAATTAGACCCCCAGGTTCCGTATAATTCATAAACACCCCCTACACCGTAAAAAGTCAGTAACTCTGACAGTGTCAGAGTGCTAAATGACATTAATACCCTTATTCTAATAAAATAATAATAAATTTGAAAAAAAATTGATTTTTTAAAAAAATAAAAAAATTAAATTATCTCTTTCTTTCTCTCTCCTATATTTTTTTTTCTCTCATTTTCTCTTTTCTCTCCCCCTCATTCTCTCTCACTCTCTCACATTTTTTTTTTCTTTGGTCTGCACCGTTTCGAAGAACCAAGCCAAAAAAAAAAAATTATATTACTGTATTTATTAAAAAAAATTTGATATTAGTTAGTTATTAAACCAAAAAAAAAGAGAAAAAAAAATGTGGTGCGGGGAGAGAAGAAGAAGAAGAAAAAAATGAAAGAAAGAGGAAAAAAAAAAAAAAAAAGAGTTGGCCAAACCAGAAAAGGAAAGGGAAAAAAAGAGAAAGAGAGGAAAGGAAAAAAAAAAAAAGAACCTGGAGGGTGCGGGGAGAGAAGAAGAAAAAAATGAAAAAAAAGAGGGAAAAAAAAAGAGTTAGCCAAACCAGAAAAAGAAAAAGAAAAAAAGAGAAAGAGAGGAAAGAAAAAAAAAAAAAAAGAACGTGAGAAGAAGATGAAGGAGAGAGAAAAATAAATAAATAAATAAAAATTAAATTTATTTTAAAATTTTTATGTTAAATGACTATTCTGTTTTAAAATTAACCGAATTTCAGTAAAGATAAAGGTATTTAAAAAATTTTCAGAATCTGAAATTGAATTTAATATTATACTAAAAGTAAAGATGTTCCTAAAATTATCCCTTTCATTTCTCATTTTGCTGCGGTGGGTAACACTTAACAGAAAGAAAGAAAGAAATGCCCCAAGACCTAATAAATTATTCTATTCCCCCAAAACCAAAACCCTCTCCTTCCTACGAATACAATACGATGACGGATTCGGATTCTGCTCCCAAACCCAACAGGGACGCCGACGGCGGCTTCCAAACGGCTAGCGATGGAGATCGAGAGCAAGAACAACAACTTGTTGAGCTCCCTCAGGTTTGTTTTTTGTTTCTCTTTTTTTTTTTGAATTTTTTTTTTCCGGATTGGTCATTTCATTTTTCTTTTGTTTTTGTTTGTTGGTTTGAATTTGGAAAGAATAGTATTTTAATAACTTTTTTTCCTTTGTGCTTTTAGAGGATTTCTGAATGACTTTATTTATTATTTTCTTTTTCTTTTTCAAGTTGTGAAATTGGACGTGCAATAGTTAGCTGGCCATTTCTCTTTTCCAATTTTTCGTATTATATTAATTATGGGGTTTACTAGGTGATGAATAAATATCCAATGTCGGTGAGGAATTTGTAAGCAAAATAGTATGATTTCGTTGCTGAGACGGTGGGAAGAACCATCTGCTTTCTGTTTTGATAACTCCGCAGAATGTAGTGATTTTTCCAATCGAATCCGTTATAGCCAAAGTAAGCAAGAAGATAAATGAGATTGCGTTAACAAGTTAGTTTTCCTAGCATTTTGTTTCTTTATGTCTGGATCTAGGGTGTAATTTCTGGTGTCATTGTAATGTTACATATTTGCTTTTACAGCTCTTTGTCATGGTTATATTACGTGTTTAACAACTATAATGAATTCTGGCTTTTAAGCTTTCTGCTAATGTCCTACCTTCTTTTCATCTTAACCAGAAAGCATTAGCTCAAGCTAATGAAGCAAAATTACAAGGCAATAGACTCTATGTCGATGGACAGTATGAAGAGGCATTATCCCAGTATGAGCTTGCTTTACAATTTGCACCAGAGATGCCTTCATCTGTGGAGTTACGTTCCTCATGCTACTCTAATCGTGCAGTATGCTTTTTAAAGCTGGTAAGTTTCTCTATTCACATTGTGAAATACACTTGGTGAAATTTTTAATTTTTTTAAAAATTGATAATAACTTTTTTCGGATATAAAATGTTCTAAGCAATGTAGTGCATATGTATTATTTGCAGTAACTTTTAATTGATGTTATGTTTACGTGTTGGAAGCATGACACAATCGACTTTTATGATTTATTTCAACAATTTTAGTCGGTCCGGAATTTATAATAATAATAATAAAATTATGTCTCAACTTCTGGATCAAGTAACTAACTTAGAATATATTGTCAAAAAGCAGCAAATGACAGGACATATATCAGTGATGAAAACGCTACCATGGTGTGAGCTTGATTTAGAGCTGGACTTGGACTACATTGCTTTTCTTAATTTCTAATGAATACTTTTTGAAGACAGCTTATAATTACATTTGGTTGTAAATGATGCATCCACTTTGAAAAACAATGCTAACGGACTTGATAAATAGTGTTATTCAGGTTGACCTGTGGCTTTCAAGGGGTAAAATGCTTATAGAACATTTTTGCAAGGTAGTAAAAGTGGACAGTTGATTGCTTATCTTAAGTGAGTAGCAGATGTTAAACTTGGCTAGAATTCCAGTTAATGTAATCCACATGTTGTTTGATCATTTTTCATTTTCTTTTAAACCCATCCGGATAGTGTTAGGCCCAGTATATTGTGCTTCCATGTAGGTTAAAATACTAGGCTGCAATAAAATGTTGGTTATGTTGGTTATTTAGATTAATCATTATAGGAAAAGAAACAGAGAACTGTCCCTGTCCTTCCTCTTCTTGTAATTCTGTTTTCTCATTGTTATCTTTGTTAGAAATATTGCATGTTGAATCCATATGTGCTTTGGATTTAGTTTAAATTTTTTAACATTTTTGACTTTTATAATTTATTTGTTCATTTGTCTGTTGCATATCAAGAATATATCCTTTTATTTTTATCTGACCCTAAATTTGTAATAGGGAAAATATGAGGACACAATCAAGGAGTGCACAAAAGCGTTAGAATTAAATCCTTCATATATGAAAGCTTTGGCGAGAAGAGCTGAGGCTCATGAAAAACTTGAACATTTTGAAGAAGCTATTGCTGGTAAGTTTGGAATTCATTTTAATTTTAGACTAACATGTCAAAGTAACGATGTTATTTTCTTATGAGTTTCATTTTTATGTCTTTGAATTTTGTCGATCTATTCTTATATCTGGACTCTACTATTTTCTGCTTTTATGCTAATAGGAATTGAAGTTTAAACTTAGTTTTGCTCTCTATTGCTTTAGTGTTGTATCTTGTCATTTTTTTTTTTTTTTTTGTAGATATGAAGAAAATCTTGGAGATTGATCCCTCTAATGACCAATCCAAGCGATCCATTCGTCGCTTACAGCCTCTAGCTGAAGAAAAGCGAGAAAAGATGAAAGAGGAGATGATTGGTAAGATAAGTGCATAATCTCTTATGCATTATACGCTTTTGCTTCTTTTGAAGGTTTAGAATCTTTTAAGTTCTTAATGAAGCTGAGCATGCCTTCTCAGGCTTTAAAATTTTGGGGCTATCTGTCTGCCATTACCTTCAAGGTGTAAACAGTGGATAGTATTAAGTAAAATTTCTGTCCTGTGGGTATGGCAGATCATGAGAAAATTCATAACGAATTAGGAAAGGACCTTGGGGGTTTGGTATCTAAACACAGTCTCTAGATAGTAACCACTAGTTTGAAGACTCAAACATTGTTCCCTCAAATTTTTTTTTTTTAATTTTATTTCCTAATACATTGGCATATGCTGACTTGAAAAAGCTGTGACGAAGTACTTTGAAAATTGTAATTCATCATTCATGATCTGCATCATGCATTTATGCAAACCCAAAATAAATGATTACTGAGAAAGCAATAGCATTATTAAAATTTTCATAGGCTGTTTCGCTTATTCTGGCTTTAGCCTTCAGACTGTTTCAAGTAATTCATGGAGATAGGAAAATATTCTAGGTGACTGAAGCCTGTAATATCCTGGAGAAAATTATGAACTGCCTCACTTTTAATACTTAACGAGGACAAATCAGTGGATAATAACTCCTATGGGAGATTCCTTGTAAACTCATGAAGTGCTCAGAGTAGGCCATTCTTAAAACTGCCATCTAAGGAGATATAAGCAGCATTATCTTTGAGTTTTCACATTTTTTATTATTAACAAGTTTTTTTTTTTTTTTTATTGGCTTATTTACAGCTTATAGCCTAACTAGTTTTTTTTATTGGCCTTCTTACAGCTTATAGCCTAACTACTTGTTCATGTTTTATTTCCAAGGATGACATTTTAGGTTATCTTAGAGACTAGTTGATGTTTTCATCCTCATGAAAAAGACATGCACGCTACTTGTTCCTGTTTTGTTTCCAAGGATGACATTTTAGGTTATCTTAGAGAGTAGTTGAAGTTTTCATCCTCATGAAAAAGACATACACACTAGTTCTAAGGTTATGTAGCTTAGTCACATGGATATTGGATGCTTTTCTAGTTACAAGTTGAGTATCTATGAATTGGTTATATGTTTCATTCCTTGGGTGAATAATTCATACCTGTGGTGGATCTAAGGTAAACAAGCAGTAAAATTGTTTCTTGTCAACAGGGAAGCTGAAAGAAATGGGCAACTCACTGTTAGGTCGGTTTGGAATGAGTGTTGACAATTTCAAATCCGTCAAAGATCCAAACACTGGCTCCTACTCTATTTCATTCCAACAATAGATTTTCTGCATGGTGTTTCTACATCCACAACAAGGTTCCCAAAGTAGAAGCTGTCTATACAATTACACATATAACTAGAGTTGCGCTTTCTTCTTTGCAGGATAAATGATACAAGTAAATGAAGTTGACAAATTATGGAATTTGTGTAAATAGTTTTATTTTGTCAATGAGAGGGCAAACTGGAGCCAATCATATTTAAACAAAAAACTTTCATGAGAGAGTTTCAATTAATATGGATTGAACTTGTATGAATGGCATCTTTTACTAATGAGAGTGATTCCGTAATTATTTATTTATTTATTTATTTTGCTTCTTTTTTTAGTTCAAATTTGGTTGGCGCCTTTGATTATGCATCTAGCCTGGTTTTGAATGCAAGGTGTTTTATTCGAATTTTTTAAATCCTAAACTTTGGTGTCTAAAAACAGTTTCGATCTAGTACCTATTGGTCAAACATGTTGCCCTTGCATGTAATTCAGACATGCAGCCTAGCCTACCACCAGATGAGATCTTATTAGGTCACAAACATGCAAATGCAAATAAAGTAACAACTTGAATCTTGATCATAGATAGTCTTTCTATGATGCGGACTCACATTCACATCAAGCAACATTTTGCTTCATATATATCTGCAAATTAAAAACATAAAATAAAATAAAATTACGATTATATAATATATATATATATATATATATATATATTACATATACACAGTAATATTTTACCAGACAGCTTATGCTGGGTAGCACACACATCCCATTACATGTGGTGGACCCCATCTCATTTTGCACTCGGAACGTGTGTCACCCAGCATATGTTGTCCCACGCATTCCATAGAATAAAATAATCTATCAGTTTCCTATACAATCAAAGCAAAATAATATCTGTTGCATTTTGCAGCTTCGACAAAATACTATTTTAGAAAAACTTTCCTATTTAGTTAGGAAATTATGTGGTCCTCCATGTCCATGGCTTGAAAATCTGATGTGCAACGGTAGATCTCCTTAGCATATGCAGAGGGAACGTAAATTGCATTTAACAGGGAACTGTGTCTCTGCCCGTAAAATACATACACCAATGCTCCTAACACCAACCATACCGAAACTCGAATCCATGTTGCAGCTCTGCGGAATCACATATCCAACAAACACTCACATTCATTATACTTGGCAGAATCGTTTATCAATATTTTACACCAGAGTCTTGACACTCACCCAAGATCAATTATTAAGTAGGTGTTTATAAGAATGCAAGCAGCAGGTAAAAAGGGAACAAATGGGCAAGCAAAACCTGCAAAAACAACTTAATCGAATTATACCGAGCCATTTTTAATCGAATTATACTGTGTGAAATTTAGTTATAGATCTTGTATGCATCGAGGAATACAATACAATCTCAAGTCAGATATTGGCATACAGCTCAACAATGAACCTTGATAAGCATGATAATCGATAGGCTGTGAGGAAACTAATACAGGAGAAATTACCTCCTGTGTGTCCAAAGCTGTGCCTCACTTCATCTTGTTCTGTACTGGCGAGCACAACCAAACTGCAAAGCATAAGAGCTCCACCAACCCCACAAAATGCGATGCGAAGAATGCTGGTAATGTTGATAGTTTGGGACAAATTAATAAGTTAAAAAACTAAACTATGTTCTAGCTGAATACAAGACCTAGAAGCAGTTTATTTTTATTTAGTGCCGGAACTTGAGCATATAATATTTTCTTTGGCAGAATGAAATTTGGAGAATCAAAACAGTTTCCAAACGATACAAACCTGGGAAGGCTTTCTGCTGAAGCTGCAGAAGCAAAGATAAGAATCCCTATACAAAGAAAGGCTATGGTCCAACCAGCCATTTTCCGCCTTCTTTGTTCACTCTTTTTCTCTGTATAATTAATGTGAAGCCAATAGGAAATCATGATTCTAAGAATTTAAAGGTGGATAACATAACATAAGATAAGCAGTTTAAGCTCCAAACGTACACAGCAGGGAGAAATCACAAATGTATTATCCATAAAAAAGCAAGTATTTTAGCTCACGGTAAAAATAATAAGGCTTAGGCTTGACATATATCAAAGGACCATGACAGGTATTAATCAGAATAGCCAAAACTGTATCCTGAAGACCTCTGGAAAAATTCATAGTGCAAAAAAGTGAGTCCATCTAAATTTTACCCTCCATATAGAGTGTAGAACTAGGAAACAAGAGGTAGAAAGAGCAACAGAAGTATAATGTAAATTAGATACAAGAAAATGTTTTCCACTGATTAAATGCATGTAAGATAACAATACCTTGTGCTATGTCTTTCTTGATCAAAGGACAACCAAGTAATGCTTCAACTTTTTCATGTAAACATTGACTATAGTTCCCGCAGGAGACAGAAGGATCTTGAAGGATTTTGCTGTCACTTTCCTCAATATAACCAACATATTGCGATGACACTGACTGAATAGACTCTTGAAGTGATAATGGAAGAGGCACCTCATTTGGTGGAACATATCTGAGTATCAACACTGAAACTGCAGCTGTAGTAAATGCAAGCAATGTACCCACACTAACCTGTATACACACATAGGTAGAAGAATGTATACAAGGAAAAAACATAAAATGATGTCTGTATTTTGTTCATTTTACTAGTTCTCCAGCTTTAAAATACACACAAAGAATATGTGATTGTCCCTATTATCTCTTCTTCACACTTTTTGAGCAACTTACCATCCCTGCCAACTGTGAAACATCCATAAAGAATGCCAGAACTGCAGCAAAGATACCAGTTATAACAGTGCTCTTCACGGGAACTTGGCTGCGCTTACTAATGTCTGAAAAAAATGATGGCAACAATCCATCTCTGGCCATTGCCATCAGGATTCGTGGCTGGAACATCAAAGCAAACCAAAATTTCAATTCTAAGGATGAACATATTTGTAAATTGAGTTACAAAGAATGCACTAGCACAACTAAAAAGTTATAGAAAACTAAAAACCAGAAATGAAATGAACAATAAGAAAGCTCTATATATTGATTTTACATTGATGATAGATATGTCCTATAGATCCAAATGTTTCTTTTTTTGTGATAGATACATCTTATTGTAAGGTCACAAACACAAAATTGTAAAAAAGCAAAGGCCTATACAATATATAAACAAAACTACTTATTTTTTTTAGTGCAGTTCAGTATCTATTCACATACCAAAAGGTATAAGAATATAGATGTACAAAATACTCCACTTCCTATTTTAATTTGTAATCTAAAAATTTCTCAGCTCTGAAAAGCTGAAAATCATTCACAAATCTTTCACAAGCGGAAAATTTTAGAGGAAGTCCAAACTAAATTAATTGAAGTCCAAAATCTTTCAAAAGCTAAATGCCATTCGGTTTATAAACAAGCGGAAAATCTTTCACAAAGAAAGCTATTTGGACCGTTTCATGATAATTACCTCATTCATAAAATCAAATAATTCAGCAAAATTTCATAGGAAGTCCAAAATAAATTAATTGAAGTTCAGATTTCAGCTAATGAACATAAAAAAATAAAATAAAAAATAAAAAATCAGAACTAATAATTAGAAGGCCAAGTGGTCAACGATAAATGCTAAATCAAAAGTTGAAGGTTCTTCTTATATACCTGAGGAAGAATAGAACCCAATAAACTTGCAAAAAGAGCTGTAACTGCTCCAATTGTTATGATATACCTGTAAAAAGAATAAGCAATGTTGAAACAAATAGTCTACAATAAATTGCGTTCAAACCTATACAATGGAGCAACTAGAAAATATTGTGCTTACGCTGCCCATTCTGCTCCATAGCTAGCAAATGCAGATGAGATAGGGGTGTCCGGATCCAAGGAATAGTATGGTACTAAGCCAAGAATGACACTTGACACAAGCATATACAAAATGCAACATATAGATAGTGCAATTGCTATACCAAGGGGCAAGTCTCGTTGAGGATGCTTCACCTGTCAAAATACTGAAAATAAGAGGGAAGAAGACTTGGATAATAATAATATATTGTAGCATATTTGTTTTTAAGTTTTAATAATTTACTAATTTAGTTTTAGTAATTTACTAATTTTTGGTTGTTGTATTTTGTATTTTTTCTTTCCTACTCCCCTGTCACACCATTCACCAACCATTGATCTCCTATACAAATTTCATACTAATGGAAAATATGCTTGATATACGTTATTGGGCCCCCTTCCTACTAGCTATAGCTTTTCGGATAGATGGTGATTAACATGGTATCAGAGCCTTGGTACTAGATCTTGTGTTTGATCCTTGATAACCCCATATGAATTTGCACTTGTGTTAAGTTGTTGTTTGACACATGTAAGGCCCAGTTTCTTTCCCATATTAATGGGCTTACATGTGAGGGGGTGTATTGGAATATATGCTTAATATACACTGTTGGGCCTGCTTCCAACTAGCTATAGCTTTTGAGATAGATGGTGATTTAACACATACCTCCTCAGCTGTGCTTGTAACTGAATCAAAACCGATGTATGAAAAGAAGACTATAGAAGATCCAGTAAACATCCCATTTATTCCAAATGGAAAAAACCTAAAATCAAAAGCAAAATGTGAGGTAAAATACTACTAGATTATACAATATTAGACAGTATAGATAAAATTATACACCAATTACCCGCTCTGGAGTTCATATCCAACCCATCCGCTTTTGAAACCCAGATACCCACCAGCTATAATGATAAAAAGCATGGCACCCACATTAACTGTAGTTACAATCATTTGGGCAAATGAACTCTGAAAAATCAAGTATTTTTCTGAAAGAAGTAAGAAATAATAACAAAGAAACGATTATTGAAATTAAAATAAAAAATAAATTGCAATAATTTACTTTTAGAAAAAATAAGTACCTCCTTGATCCCAATGCACAAGAGAACTGTGACGATAAGAACTAGTACAGCTGCACATGGATCAACCAAAATACCAAGTCCAGGAATGGTATGGCGGGAAAGCAAAGCTGGCAACTTATCCTCGCCTCCAAAAAACAAGGCCTAAAATATATTAAAGGAGAATAATGCTGTAAATATCAGAACTATTTCACACGCCTTATAATGCTACTACTTTAACACAAGAGACAAATTAATTGATCAAATAACGAATGATAAGCTTTACATGTTTCAGCATGATTTCCTGTCCACTACAAAGGGAGACATAAATTCCAGCATCAAACAAGTAATTACAATGATTTATAGCAACTTGCACCCCACAGATACATACACAATCTTACAAACTGAAGCTCAAATATACCCAACGAGCTCTCAGTTCTCTTCCACACTCATGTAAACTCACAATTTATTTTGAAACCTCATAAAAACTTCAAAATCGTCAGCATAGTCCATGAAAGAATAAATTGATAAAAACCACAGAACATAGTTGATCAACAAATAAAGTTTATATTTCAACCTGCGAGGTCTTGAAAATTTACAGATGATAAAGTCAACAATAAAGTAGATAAACAGTACCAGATTTGGGGTTATTCCACGAGCAACAGCAGCACCACCAATTGTATATTCTAGAATCAAAGCCCAGCCGACCAACCAAGCAACACTGATTTGAAGAACAAATTCTAGTCAGTGACTGAACAATGTCAGAAATTCAGAGAAGAAATCAACAGTCATGAACATAAATGATGGTTCTTTATGTGCGTGTGTGTGCCCAGGCGTAAGTGTAAGCACTAAGCATACAGCCACTCACACACACACACATATATGCATGTGTCTATGTTTTCTATTTCAGCCATTAATTTCATCTTCACTGGCATCATTATCATCATCGTTAGATGCCAAAAAGTTCATTTTCTTTATTCTAGAAAAGACAATACAAATTTACAATAAATGAGATCTATTTCACAGTTACAATATAAATACATAAAAAGCTTTCTCTTGATAAATATTTATGTATCTTACACTGACATATCTTTACATAATGTAACACTTAGATGAATCATGAGATGCCACTATACATATCGTCTTTTGTCCAAAAGGATACAAGTATTGGATGGACAATATGATTTAGTATATCCTTCAGTACAAATGGTAATAAAAACTTCTACTTTAAAATCATAGCCAATACCCCACTCTCCAGATGCATTTAGTGTTTTGGTAAGAGAGTTTAACCATGCTCTCTTCAGGAAGTGCAATAAAATACTGAAATACCGGACCCCCACCTCACACAAGCACGCAAAAACAAAAACAAAAAGAATAAGAAGAAGAAGAAGAAAGGTAGTGGTTTTGACATTGCAGAAAGAAGATGCTCTCACAGCCTCATCAAGTGATCAAGATTAGTCTATGCCCTATGGTGCGGGTAAAAGATAAGAAAATGCATTACAACAAATTGAAAAAAAGTTTTTAGTTTACCCTTCTCCAATGCATATGTATGAATAGTGGTAGGCACTCCCAGCAGAAGGGCAACGACACGCAAGCTCTGCGTAACAAAATGCTGAAAGTGCAGCAGCTATACCAGCAATTAGGAATGAAATAGTAAGAGCAGGTCCTGAATGTTCCCTAGCAACTGTGCCAACAAGAATGTACACTCCAGCTCCTATGGTTGCTCCAACTCCTATTAAAATGAAGTTTAAAAAAGAAAAACAAGCAATATGCCGCTAAGAAAGGAAACCCATAAGAAAACTGGGAAACGGTAGGGAACTAAATTCACATTGAATTTGAAGCAATAACTTAAAAAACCAACAAATAAAATAAATTGAAAACACAACAAAGTATAAAGCTTTCAGTTTCTAGAACAACATGCTGGCCATAGCAAAATTGCTTTTATCTCTAAGAACAATTTCTTCAACAAAAATAAATGAAGGAATTAACATGAAAATCAATTACTTGCAGCACCCCATTAATACAATTTGTTTCAAAAATGGACAAAAAGAGAAAAGACTTTGCAAGCGACTGCCATAAAACCAAAAGCACCGTACCCGTTATATAATTGAAAATTAAGAATACAGGAAACTGTAAAAGAAACTATTGGACATAGAATTTTAGATAAACCCAGCTTCAAACAGCGGAAAGCAGATGATTAATAGGAATTACCAATTGCAATGAGGTCAAAAGCAGATAACTTCTGAGCCAATTGAAGATGACCATGTGGCCTTAGACGAACAGAATCAACTTGCTTCTTCCTAATTAAGTTTCGAAAGCCCCACGCACATGTTTTTCCGCCATTACCAATTTGCAAGCCCATTAACCCAAACACTCTGAGTCTGAGTCTGAGTCTGACTCTGCTCTGTTACTTGTTCTCAGCAACAGCAACAACACCCACTTTCCGGCACGTTGAAAGAAAACTCAGAGTGAGATGCGAAATTCCCAAAGCATAACAAAGCAAGTTGCAGTTTCAAGTTCCGTGAAAGAAAGAAACTGCTTTGCTCTGTTTTTCTCTAACAAGTTCCGTCACCACATCGCCTGCCGCATCCAATAGTCCTATCTATATGCTCTGTCTGTACTATAAAGTATTATACCAGCTGTGAAAAATAAAATAAAAATTAGCATATAAAGAAATAATCTGTCAAAAATGACAATATAATCTAATCTTCAAACTGAAATTAGATTAACATATATTTTGGCATTCTGCTCATGTTGGTTTTTAACAATTAGCTCTCCAAACTTAAAAACAAAGTTTTTTTTTTTTTTTTTTTTCTGTTCTTTTCTTCCTAATTCTACTAACTCCTCTGTTTTGTGAATTTTTGTATTTTTCATAAAATTAAGAAAGTGTTCTTTTTAAATTATTTCTTTTTATTGAGGAATGAGGACTAATATTAATAGATCAAACATAATATATATATATATAATATATGTTCGGAAGAAAACGGGAAAAAAATAAAAAAAAAAGTCACATGCCCGGCTTTAGAATTATATTATATTATTATTATTATTTTGAAAGAGCCCTGATTTAGAATAAGTTTTCCTACTTTGCTATTACCTATTGCCTAATGTACTCTCTCTTTTTTTTTGGCTAAATACCTAATTGCCTATTGCATAATGTACTCTTTTTGATGAATAAAGGTTGCATTTAGCACAAAAGAACCTCAAACAGAGGATTACAACAAAGCACCCAAAATATCCTGGCCTCCTATCTCAACAAAAGGAGACGGGAGGGAGGTTGGGAAAAGAGAATTACCCACTGTAGCATTAATATCATCAAAATTAAACAGAAAAGCAGAGTTTTTAAGAAGAGGATATGGCCCATATGGGTATATGAAGATGAGGCAGTTAACTTTGTGCCTTAATTCTTGTATCATTCATAAAGACATAAATCAATATAACTCTATATATAGAAAGGAAGGACCACAGAGTATCGTCCATCATGATTCCCGATTTGGTTTTTGGTTATTTTATTGGCTTCATTAATCATGATAGCCGCCTTATGCATATACCAGCCTTCTCCGATTTGGTTTTATTTTTCTATATCTGAAATTCGTACGGACAATACGGATTCAAAATTGAATAGACATAATTTTACACGTTTATCTAAATTTAAATATGCATTATCCAGACAACTCTTGAACAGAAATTTTTTGACATAAAAATTAATATATATATATTTGAGTTATAGGCGATGTTGAAGCCCTAACAAAAATCATAGCCATTAATTAACATTGTCTGTTATCCCCTCCCCTCTCCAGTAACCAACGAGATCCTTAAGCATATTTAGTTGCAGGCATAATTACAAATCAATGTTCTGTAATATCATTACACCAAGAATGCATACATAGCTCTGTTCTTATTTCTTCACAGCGAAGAAAAAAAAATAGTTCCCTTTTCAACCTCTTTGCTACCTAAGAAGCAATTTTCAGTACACTGCTGATACAACATTGAACCAACTAAAGGAGATAAAACAAAAACAAGACGAAGAGTTTCTACTTCTTTTACATACATTCTGGTGTTTGTACTTTTCTCCTGAGCATGCCATCTCATCTATGTCATTAGTCAAAACAATACTCAAACATTTAGCTTATCAACCTTCTTGCATAGGACTCCTACCACTTGCATCACCACCATCAGAAAGTTGTACCCACAAACTTCGACTTCTCTCCCCGCCGTCTTCCCAAGTTTGTTGTCTAACACTCCTATCATTTGTATCACCACCATCTGAAAACTGGGCCCACACGCTTCGAGTCTTTCCCCCTTCACTGAGTTCCTCTTCACATCCTGCAACTGTCTTCAGGAGCTCTGACTGCAGCAATGGGCAGTTTTCTTTGAGATACTCAAAACCATCTGATTCCATCACAGCTGCATAAGGATGGGATAACAATCACAGACCACAAAATGATAAGTTTAACCAAGGAAAAAATAGCATATAGATTTAACGAAAACCTTAGGCTCCTTTCTCAATCCCTGGGTTTTCAATAACTTCAGGATCTCCTGAAGAGCAAAAAACTAAATTTTAACACAATATGCCGCAGTTTTTAAACATGAGGAGCATAGCTAATAATGCCAAGGTTCAAGTTTCGTAAATGAATGTGATATTAATCTAATACTGTATAAAACTTATGGGTAAAAGGCTGGAGATTATGTATGCAACATCAACACACAGGAGATGGGGCAGCATAGACATGACAGAGAATCTTTCAAAAAACTATCGAGCATATAAAGACTAAAGAACTAGGGATTTCTAGATAATGTATGGTTGTTTCATTAACATTGATAACCATGTCTAATCACAACTCTTGCCATTTTATCTTCTTCTTTGTTCTTTCTTTCTTTTTATTTCCATGTCCACAACAGTTTTCTGAACATGTATAGATGAACCATTAACCATCAATAAGCATGTATACTAACAAGTTTTGCTATGTAATGCTTACCTTATATAACAAATCCTACAACTAAAGTGGATATAATGCTCATGTTCAGAAAACTCAATTCCACATGAGGTCTCAAATGGAATGAAGTAATCCTGCAACTATATGATTTAACTCTCTAAAGTTATTTTCTTTGATTTATATTAATATTACTACGTCCTACCTACTGGAATTGTGTTTCCAACTAATGATGCCAAGTGTGAAAAGGAAAGCTTATGATGCTTGCATCTCCACCTCAAACTAATCAATCCTTTCACCTTGTCAAGAAAAAGTTGATCATCTCTAGTGAACTCGTATGCATAAGCATAAGATAAACAAATACCACAATAATGATTTTTTGAGATTGAATGACTTGGCTTGAGAATTCAGGGAGCATAGGAAAAGCAATACATTTTACATGCATTCTGGAAATTGAGCTCTCTTCAATGTAATTTAGATTGGCAAACAATCTATTGAACAAAAAGAATAATAATCCACTTAGAGAGGGAATCTACTGGAAGAAGAAGAGAGAGAAAGAAAACAGGAAGAAGAGAGAGACTGACATTTATCATCAAGCCAAACTTACAACTGCGAAAACATGTTATCCATGAGTTATTATATGCCCATGTGGCACATTTCTAACAGATGATCAACACCTAGAGTGCTGTGCTTAAGTTTGATCGTCGTTTTCTCAGTACAACTTTAGCCATTAGCAGATATCTGATTCCATGAATTGTTTTACTTTTCCAAAATGCTCTTAATCTTTCACAAAAGTAACATAGGAAAATGAACTTTTAAACGGTTAAACTTAACCTTACATCTCACTTTTAGCATTCAACCTTACATCTCTATTTTTTCTCCCTATCTTCTACTCCAGCAACCTATATAAGTGCCCTGTTGCTGCTGATTTCCAGATAACCAAATCCTGCTATTGTTACATAACCCTTCAATTCCCTCCCAGTCAATTTTCTACATACCATAATACAATCGCCTAGCCTCATAATAACCATATTTATTGCTTATATTGAATGCTATACAGGACAATAAACTAACAAAAATAAATGTTATATTTTCAGACATCTAAATACAGTCTGGTAGTTAACAGTAACTTTTAAATGGTTTCTTAACCAAAAAAAAAAGTAACCATCTAATGGAGATTCTTAAAGAGGAACTGAAAGAAAACACATATTAAAAGATTATGCAATACTTTCCATAGGCCATTAAAGCAATGCCTTTATCATTCTATATTAGTTAACTGTGTTAATGTGTTGCACTGGCTTGATATACTTCAATCCACTTCCTAATAACTTGAGTATTGAGGAGTGGTGGTAAGTTAAAATGAGATCAAATCTCTCATTGATCCTACTAACCTTCATTTCTTGTAATTTATTCAGCTGCACATGCAAAGCCACTTTCTATTTGTAATTGGCCAAGCCTAGACGTGAGGGGGAGTGTTCGCTGTGTCAAGTATGTGGTGTTGGGATGTTATACATAGTTCGACACCCTTCCCAATAGTTTAACCTTTTTGGAATGGATGATAACTTAACAATATTAAATAGAACATGAGAAAGAAAAACTAACTATGAAAAACATACCAACTAGATTTTCAGCGGCAAATTTTAGGCAAACGGATTTCAGATCCATAGCATGGTAACGGTCAGCCAAGGCCAGGATATTGGCAACAGAAGTCACAGATATATCCTTGCAAAGGACAGATTCACACATCAGTCTAAGCCTAGGCAAATTGTATTTGTCTGCTACTGCTAACAGCTTTGCAGCTAATCTCTCAGATAAAGATGACATGTAACATGAACTTGATTCTAAATACTCCTCTTCAATAAGAGTATCTCTATATATGAAGTGCAACAAAGCCTGCATAGCACACATAAAAGAAATTATTAATTGAACAAGGACAAGCAGGTAGATATCATGTACTGCCACCATCAGAAACCTATTAAATTCAAATATATTACGTATGATTGGCAACGAAATAAATCAAAGAACTATTTAGGAGAAATGCTACCTTAAAAACATCTGATTCAATATCTGTAATAACTATTTCATGATTATCTTCTTCCATTGCATCAAATTCTTTCTCAAATACAGGAGATCGAGCAGCCAATACCAGCTTGTGTGCATGAAACTTCACCCCAGATACATTGAAAGTAACATCTGAACCTTCTTCATTATCCAATAATGTACCAAGATGTGTTCCAATGTCAGATTGAGGGACATGTACAGACTGTAACCTCGAACTATCTATTGCAGAAACCACAACCCCAACTGTGCAATTAATTTTCAGGCAGTCATCCTTAAGGAATGTTGATGATTCAAGCATAGTCCGTTTGAAAAAACGTTTGTAGCCCCTAAAACAAAACAGTTGTAGATATAATCCATACAGAAGTGAAAAAAATGTTTCATACAAGCATACTAAAGTATTAGATTAAATAAGCTTCTCCAAAACAAAAGACAAATAAATGAATTCTAAGATTCCTAAAATAATATTATAAAGAATCTGTAGGCAACATCTAGCAGTGGGCAAGCACTTCTATATGTTCCCAATTAAATTTATTGTAGTCATAGTTGTAAGTATATGATCCAATACATATGACATGTATCGTTACAGACACAACATGATACATATCTTATGTTTATGCACTTGCACCATATCATCTGATAATAAGATTCATAACAATAAGTAGAATACACCGATGCACACAATACACAAAAGTTAATCAAAACATCTTTTTGTGTAAAAAAGACAAAATTTAGTGTAAATTTACTTTGTTTTGTAAAAATTAGGGAGTGAAATTTCCTTGAGATTAAATGAGGAAGATTATTAATGCCAATTAAAATGAATTTAATGACTGAAAAATGAACCTTTAGTTGTTTAGGAAGTTTTTAGGACTTCAATGATCTAACAATGATGTTCATAGTTTACCTTAACGATTGATGCTATTATCTATGCTTAAGACAGTATCACACAGGGACTAGGAAAATAATATTTTGGGAATACCATAAACATCTTTAATTATAAGGGAATATTCCATCTAAACCCCCTAAAGTTTACACTAATTTCAATTCAATCCCTCAAGTTTTACAAATTTCAACTAGCACATCTATAAGGGTTACGAGTGATACAAATACAAGGAGTGTGAACGAAACAATAGGGAAGGAAAATGATAGTATTTTGAAATCTAAGAAGAGGCTGATGATATTTTTGAAACCTGAGGGATTAAATTGTATTTAAGCTAAAACCCAGGAGAGGTTAACAGCATTAACCCTAACTATTATATGCCTATAACTACATATGACAAATGCACACACAAAAGTGTACATATTTATAGAATATTATAGTTAGAAAACTTATAATATATACAATACACAATAAGTCTTGATACACACCACTTTTTTCACAAAAAAATTCATGTTACTAAATACATTTTGACAACTATGGTTGCAACGGCAACTAAACAAATGAAAATTCCAGAAATTATGCACATATATTTTATGTCAAGATAAGTTCAAACACCCTTTTTGATGTGCACAGTGCACAAGTGATGGAATGTTAAAAACAAAATCCAGGTAGATATTAAAAATATTAACAAAAGATTATCAACATAGAGGCCAGAAACTTTTCCACAGTAAGTTAATTTAATCACTATGTAGAACTAAATAAATATTAAGAAACTTGATTTTTTGCATGAAAATATATGTTCCTAATGCTGAGCTACATCAATGAGCCTAAAAAGGAAATAACTGCCCTTCAGTGAAAGATACAAGTGCACTAAAGCCATTCTCACTTAGTACTTCGAGTGCTATGCACCCAGACCCCCAGCCTTTCTAAAAACTAAAACTCTTAAAAGTAATTATATGATCAAGAACAAACTATATTTTTGAACCTAGATACAATCTGGTACAAAAGGTCACATGTGTTCAATCTAAGAGTCTCAAGTTTATCAATTAAACTTAGTTTCACATTGCCCTTTCATGAATTTATCTAAATTCATGTACAATAAAGTTAACCGCATTTATCAAGGTACCTAGACACATTGGATAATAAGTTACTACGTAAATTCATTATTTATCTTTTGGTTCATATATTTTCAACTTGATGCATTTGACGTATTTTTTAGGGTGGTCCATGTACTAAATCTATACATAAGAGAAAATATTAATGGAAAGGAGAATGTACAGAAAATTTCTAATGAAGAAAACAAAGAAGCTTGTCTTTAGGTTCTGTATGATGCAAACCTAACTTAGTGTGATGCCTAAAGTTCCTACGAGCAACTCCTAGGAATCTCCTACTTTGATGCTCATCATCCTTGATTGTTCCAGATACCCTTCCACAAATTGTAATGATTTTTTCTTCATTTGGATAGACAATTGCTTCATTTGGAGGACTGCATTGAGATTTAACAGAAATTTTGTTTCTTTAAACTATCGTCCTCAGCTATTAGCCTTTGTAATTCCCATTTGGGGCACAATTATTCATTGCATGTAACTCTTTGCTTTTCCAAAAAGGACATACATAACTAAGGAAATACGTGTTCGCATAGATATACAACGTGACATTAAATTGTATTTATCTTTGCATAGAGGCCCAATATTCATTAAGTAAAGATATGTCACATCACAAGCAAGATATACATATACATATACATATACACACCCGTAAAATAATATTATTATTATAATACACCCGTAAGTAAAATTTGATACCCGTATTACTCGTAAGCAAAATTAATAATTTTATGAACTCAGACATAAATTCATAACTGATAGTGGACCTCTCCTAGTATCACAAGACAATAATTATCGCTAATGGTACATTTAATGGGCCATAAATAAACAAGCACTTGTTATCCATTATGAATTTTCTTATCAATTCAACCATCAATCATCGAGAAATAAAGAAGTCACAACCATCAGAATTGCACATATCAGAAAGTCCATACAAATTCCTGGAAAGCAGAAACCTATTTGGGTTTACGGTACATTATACATAATTTCATATTAAAGTGAAAAATCACCTTCAAAGTAAATAATCAATCTAGAAAAAGAAAGAATAAAAATTGGAAATTCAAAAGCCAGAAGACGTAGCACAGTATAGCATATACCCACCACATACTGCCCCTATACTTGAGCGTATACGGGCCGCTCTCGAGGGAACGATCGAAATGGCTATGGACCTTGTGGCGGGCATGGTCACCCTGATCGACGAGAGTCAATTCGAAAAGAGCACGAACATCAGTGCCGTCGCTGGCTAGGGCAATGAAAACGGAGACATAAGCGGAGTTGTCCTCGGGATTCTTGCCATCTGGATAGAAGTAAATGGCCCACTGATACCCACCCACCGTGAAATTCTCACTCGCTATGTGCTTTCCCACTCCGATCCCTTTCGCCAGTGAGTACCCCTTTATTATGAAGTTGTGCGACCCGTTCACCGTCTCTGTATGCGACTGCGAGCTTGAGTTTGACGGCGAGATTACACCGCTCTTCTGCCTCGCCGTGTTCATTTGCTCGATCACCTTCTGCTCAATTTTATGTTTCTTTTCTTATCTTCGGCTATAAGGCTCTTTCAAGCTTGAGCTTTCCCGGTAATTTTTCCGGGAAAGTGAGGGAAAATGTCATATGGAAAGGAAAGTAGCAGCTTTGACCTCCAGTCACAATGCTTTTGCTTCGCTTCTTTTTAATAACAACTTGTTTGGTTGACTCATTTGGCTTTATTATTATTATTATTATTAATGTTTGTTTCGCTGTTTATTAATTTTTTACTTTTTGCTTATTACGCACTAAATATTACAAGTTTGGGAATCGATTTTTTATCCATAGTTTTGTTTACCATATTATTTTTTTCTAAATATTTTTCTTATTGCTCTTACAGGTGTTCCTTTTAAAGATGTGATCTTTTTTTGTTGTATTTTATTTTTTGCTTCAATTTTTTTTGTTGTATTTAAAGATTTGATATTCAGTGCACATAATTATTAGTATGATAAAAAAAATTGAGAAAAGTCCTGAGAATTGTCCATTATTTCAACGAATAAAAGTAATCTTAAAATAATTTTTTTTTCTTTTATAATTATCATAATAGAAATATCTTTGAATATCTGAAACTAAAAATATATATGAACCTAACCATCACATCGGTCAGTGGCTTCGACTTTTGAGGCAGGAATTTTTAATTCTGTGTTAGTCCCATTCTTCATTTACAATGGAGGCGGGGCGAGGCACAGATTCTACGGAGCAAGACAGGAATCTTTATATATATATATTTTTTAGGTTTTTTTTTTATTTTTTTTTATTTTCTATGTTTGANTTTTTACCACAAAATTAACATTTATTAGTTATTTTTATAATTTTATTTTATTATGTTAGTTTATTTTATATGCAAGTCATATGTCAGAAATAAAAATATTATTTTGAAATTTTTTTTTCTCTTTTTTCCGTCTTTTATATATAGAAAAAAATTACATCTCTCTCGTCTCTTCTTTTTCTCCATTCACAACCAAATAATTTTTTTTATGAGCCAAATTAAACTCATAAAAAAAAAAGAAAAATGGAGGTGAGGAACACAAAGAAAAAGAGCACTCGTACCAGCTTCTTCACAGGCCATGCAATTTTTTGGAGCAACTTACAAAGGCTTTCCTCAACTACCTCGGCCTTTATGATGATCACCACAAATCTTCTACTCCAAAATCTGCTGACATTAAGTTTTAATACAAAATTATGCATCTCTCTCTCTTCCTAACACACACAAACAAATCAAACGGCCCAAATCTATTATGCACTTGACTTGTGTTTAATTTGCATATAATTTTCTTTTTAATTGGGTTTTGATTATTTTTATTATTTTTAATGTAAGAAGCAAAGAATTATAAATTGCAGGGTATCATATCGTCTTCCTCTATGCTTTTAAAAAAAAACATCAACTTCACCAATAAACTCAGGTGCAAGTGGATAGACCAACAATATTTCTCCAAAATAATTGATATGACTAGTTTATAAGTATATATATAGTCCTCAGTTAGAGATAGTTATATATTTAATTATATATATATATGCGCAGAGGGGAGGGGGAGAAAAAATAGATGAGAGATGAAATTTTTTCCTATATGCAGAGGGCGGGGAGGGAGAAAAGAAAATGAAAGTTTTCAAAATGATATGTTTGCTCTTAACATGCGACTATACATGTAAGAATGAAAGTTTTCAAAATGATATGTTTTGACAGGACCCGCCCCGGAAATCCCTACAGAATAACCGGAGAGTAACTTGAAAATTTTATTATTTTTTCTCAAAACGGGATGTTACATGTTTGCTCCTGACATGTGACTATACATGTAGCAAACTAACAGAATACAAATAAAATCATGAAAATGATTAGTGAATGTTAATTTTATCAACATATAGAACCAATACTACCAAAAAATAAACATAAAAGAATATATGTACAAAAAAAACATTTTTTTATCCCATTTTACTCTTAAAATATGTAAAAATATATTAATGTATTAAAAAATATTAATAAAATTTAATTTTTTAGTTATATTTTAAAAATTATTATCTTCATTTTAAACAAAAAATATATATAAAACTTCTAATTAAATGTATAAAAATATTAAAAAATAATAATTTTTATTATAAATAGAAATATTAAAAAATATTAAAAATTTATAATATGGATTCTCTATTTTTATATAATTTTTGTTCATAATATATCATTTTTATTTATAATAGAATATTTTTATCTATAATAAATAATTTTAATCCATAATGTGTAATTTTTATAAATAATGTATAATTTTGTTTATCATATCATATAATTTTTTTTAAATAATTCATGAATCCTCTCAAATAAAAAAGTTCATTCGGGAATTTCTCTTATAATAAAGGCCGGAGAGGCACAGATTCTATGGAGCAAGACAGGAATCTTCATTTTTTTTAATCCCGTTTTACTGTTAATTTTTTAGTTATATTTTAAAAATTATTATCTTCATTTTAAACCAAAAATGTATATATAAATATATAAAACTTCTAATTAAATGTATAAAAATATTAAAAAATAATAAGTTTTATTATAAATAATAGTTGCCATCCTTTTTTTTTTCTTTTTTTTTTATGCCAAGGCAACAAGATTTGGTAGGTTCCATTTTCTTCAACAATTAAACATTCCAAATGTCCTTGCTATCGCTTCAAAACCAGTGAACTTAGTCCCAATGGCTTCAATCTCATACGCACCTCCAAAATTTGCTAAATTTGTTAAAAGCACAGCAAAATACAGAGACATATTAATCTTTGAATAAAACAAGATGTGCAAATTCCAGATTTTAAAATCTTTTGCTGCATACACATGAAGCTTCCTGCTTACTAACAAAATAAGTAGATAGCTGAAACCCATAAATATATACACAGTCTATTACTGACAAAATAAGTACATAGCTGAAACCCCTAAATATGTACAGCATGCCAATGCATAGGAGTTCAGAGGAATAATTAGTCAGCAAAAGTTTGGTTATAAATATCGACCAACTCCATAAATAAACAAATCAAACATAAATATCCATAAAGATTAAAACAGAACACTAATAGATATATGTGAATGCCCTCTATTATAGCTGGAAATTTCCTAACCAGTAAATGTCACGATGGTTATGCACTTACAAACCAAAGTATTAAATCCAATAAGGATAGGTGGACCCCACTCCACAAACAAGAACATCAGAGAAAAAAAAATTGAAAGAGATAAAAAATTTACTACTTGGTAGCACCGAGAAGCTTTGAGCATGGGTTTCTGCAATCCAGTTTTCTCACCCAATTTGCTTCCATTTTCTTCCACAGTAAAACCTTCCAAATGCCCTTCCTTTCTCTATAAAACCAAAGCAGTCTCGGTTCCATCAATCTCAGCGGCTTCAATCTCATACCCACCACCACCACAGTCCCTGGATGTGGACTGCTTGGAGGATGAGTTCGGTGGCCATGGAGTCACCTTTGAAGGTATTGGAGACAGCTGTGTTGCCAAGATGGGTTTGGAAAATGGAAGCTCTGCCATCTTGATGCTGCCAAGTGGCTTGGTCACGTCCTATAAGGCCTCCATGTGGCACGGAGGCACTGATGAGTTGCTGCACTCTTCTGTCTCTGAGGCCACTGGCGGTGCTGCTATTGAAGGAGGGGTGTCCTTAGCCTTTAACTTTGCAAGCTGTGATGGCTATGATAATCAAGTTTCATGGACTCCAACTAACTGGGCTCTTCAGGACATTAGAGGGGATTCCCAGGACTCAATTCAGGTTTGTTTTCTAGTTATGCTTCTCAATTTTAGAAAGTGATAGGACTCAAAAAGATTGGACAATCAACAGGTTTAGTTCCTCAGAACCAATTTTCCAATTTTATTACCTCTTTTTAAATTCTTATATGTTCAATTGCCACATACAACTTTAGACAACTTTTTCTCTCCAAGCCTGCCCTTGGAGATATTTTTTATATTGTTTTTTGGCTTCTATTATATCTGACGGTGCTTATGACTTAGGGGTTTCCTTAATTAGGTGACTTTTTGGAGAAAATAATGAAATCTGAGAATGCAGGTAGAACTGATCTGCACTGATGCAGAGGACATGGTCGAACTCAAATACACTGTGACTCTCGAAGAAGATGTCTTAAGCTCAGAACTTGTCATCTCAAACTCTAAATCTTCACCTCTTCGACTGACAGGATCTGTTTTAAGCCATTTGACAGTAAGCTCACCAGATGCTACATTTGCAATTGGATTAGAAGGATCAAATTTCTTTGGCCGGAGGCCATTTTTCTCAAATTTTAGTATAATTCCTCCAGACTTTGGACAGAGAAATGAATTTGGTTTCGGCCAACTATGGAACCAAATGTCACTCTGGGGTCCAAGAAATGGAAACAATGTTGGTGGTGAAACCAAAAGCAATGAAAGTGAAACTGAAGAAGAAATAGTGGGTGAAGAAGATGACGGCTACAAGCATTTGAGAGAGCAAATGAGTAGAATATACACCAGCGCACCTCGGAACTTCACTGTCATTGATAGGGTACTTGTTCTTGCATAACCAAAGTTCTAACCTCTCTTATCAAGCTGATGCACTATAGTAATTGCACTGAAAGTAATTTGTGTTTGAGAAGATTCCATTGAATCTTTGACAACATTTAGGAGTATTTAATTAAGAAATGCTGCATAACTAATTATAAAAGTGTGACACCAAAAACTTCAAGCTTTACATGGAACTCCATCTTTATCAATAAACATAGACATACAAGTATTCTTCCACTAATTATAAAAGTGTTTAATGTATTCATTCATTTTGTATAGTTTCTACATCATAAACGAAACTCATTGATCAAGAGTACAAGGCTCTAAAGCCAATCGAGTGAATTCACTATGAATAACTGCTCCCAAAGAGGCATCCAGAAAACTAATTACAGTCTGGATATCTTTCCTTACTCTTATTTATTTATTTATTTATTTATTATTGTTTCCATAAAGTTCAATCAGTAAAAGAACTCACCTTTCTTTCATTTTGTGCCTTTGGAATGCAACAGGGTAGAAGAAACTCAATAATAGTTGGAAGAGATGGGTTTGATGAACTATACATGTTCAGTCCTGGCTCAAGTCATGAAATCTATGGCAAATACGCTTATATATGTGTAGGCCAATCAGCCTTGCTCAAACCAATAATCATCGGCCCTGAAGAAGTGTGGAGGGGAGGACAGAACTTGCACAATCCAAATCTCTAATTTTTAGTTGAAGCTTTTGCTTTTAATCTTATTTGTAGGCAGAGTATCACTATCACCTTTAAGGTGAAAGGGTACTACAAATTTTAAGTTTTTAAGCTCATTTATATAAGAAACTTTATTCTATTGATGTTAGATATATTTCCACCTAAAAATTTCATGCAAATTACCAACCAATACTAATCCAAACCATTTTAGCAAAAAACAAAGAAAATTACTGATCCGAATCATATTCATTGCACACACCTTGAAACAGGCCATGTTTTTTTTTTTTTCCATTTTTTCAATAAAAAGAAAAGTATTGCCATTTAGATGCATAGTGCATTTCTACTGATACAAACTCACAATAATGCTAGACAAAAGGAATGCAACTGTAGGTCCTACATGTGATAGATCTAACACATATAGCAAAACTGAGAAATTAAATGTGTAAATTATCTCAAGAAAAAAAAAATTTACTTCATTTTATCACATTAAACATCCAACTGGTTAGAATGACTGAAGTCATTGAGTAGAGATGCTGCCATAATAACCTCAATTTGTCAGAGTTTTTACTAATTTCTAGAGCTGATTAACGCCATCAAAAGAAAATGATACATCAAAATCAAAATGAGTACATTAAGTTGGCACAAGATAGCGACCCTCATTTGGATCACTTATCCAAAGTAGTGGAGCAATTGCAAGAAGCAGTAAAAAGCATAGGATGCAAACGAAGTTTAAAGCAATCTTTTGACGGCTCTTTAGAACGCCAAACCTTCTAGTTTCAACTCTCTCTTTAGGAACCACTTTCTGAGACACTTGCTCATCAGCATTATGAGGAAGATCATCTGTTGATGACACCGATTCAGTACCACCTTCGAACTGCTCACGAGTACCAACTGCATATGAGCTTCCATTGTCTCTGCAGTCGTAGTTTACATGATGTGAAACATCATTTTGGTCATATCTGGAACCTGGGCTCCACTCAAATTCGCACAGGGATCGACTTCTAGACCTTCTAGCTTGTTTTCCAGAACAGTCTGAATTCACACAATCTGGATCCTGAAGAGAGTGAACAAGCTTTCTCGGAGTTCTGAAGATAATGCTGTCAACGTTAATCGGAGTGCGTGATCTCTGAAAGCAAAATGACAATATTTATTGGTTGTCAGAAGGAATACCACATGAACGTGTAGGCAACTAAACATTTCCCAGTATTTTATAAATATAAGCTGAGATAATACTAGAGACCACTAAACCTGATAAATTGGATATTACTAGAGACCACTGAATTATATATATATATATATATATAATGGCATCCCCAATTTGTTCAGTTGGAAACAGTCTCTAAGTACAGATAAATTGCTAAATACAACACAGAAAGAAAAACAAAGCAATTGTTGCCACTATGATTTCTGCAAAAGCTAAAGTACTGTTTCCTAAGACAACTTCGAAATCACTACAGCATAGCTAATATACTCTCAGCTGCAATTTATAATTAATCAAACAAACAAAATTACTGAGAAATATGCTTGCGTAACTTACTAGGGGACTGGTAGTGGTGCTTCTTGACTTTCCATTTCTTGGATTTTTTTGCAAGAACCCTGCAAACTCTTCTGTACATTCTCCTTCACTTTTAGAAAACTCAATATTCTCCGAGTGATCCACATACATGTTAGAGATGCCATTTGCCCGAGCAACCTCTGAGAACAAACCATCCTTGAGAGACACGTCGACTCCTCCATTCTCATAACTCCATAGTTTCCGGTTCACACTCCTACGGTCAAAATCAGAGTTTTGAGAAACTTGCCTTGTTGAAATTGGAGACTCAACCCATGACTCATAGTCAATAAAGGAATCAAGGGTCTGTGATTCAGGTGAAACAGATGCAGGAGATCGATCACCAGCACTTGATAAATACCTTCTCCTGCTTTGTTCTCTCCGACTAAAATTTGACCCAGTGACTGAGCCAGGACACTTCTCAAACTTTGATCCTTTATCAGCAGCTATTCTCCTTGCAGTTTGCAAAGCTTCAAAAGCAGCTCCTCTGACATAAGCCATCTGATCAGAATGACACTTCTCCATCTCCTCAATTATCAACTGAATCTCCGAGTATATGCTCCAGGGATCTAAACTCCTCATCAAAAAATTAACCATTTGAATAGCCGACAGTCGCTTTTGAGAATTCCCCTCCACTACGCCAGCATTTAATATCTGCAATCCAGCTTGTATTAACAACCTAGCATATGGTTCAACAATAATAGCATTGCGTTTTGCTAGAGCCATAACCAGGCCCAGGTGTGCATTGGTCTGGGTGGACTTCTCCTCCAAAGCCCCAGCAACATTCTGACAAACCTTATTAACCATGTCGTCTGAAGCAAACCTCCAGTTATCAGAATCTACAAGAGCCTTTAAGCATAGAGCAGCTCCTGACGTAAGGCTCTCCTGAGAACCCAAAAGTGAATCCGAGAGAGGATCACAGAGTGAATGAATTATATGCCTCTTTTTGTCTTCAGGGGTGGTTGGATCAATCCCATATCTAGCAATAGCTGGAACCACCTTGGAGCATGCTTGTTGGAGAGGGAAGGAACCAGCACTTGAAGCCAATGTCTTGATTATGGTGGTCATTATGCTGTTTATGAGAGGAACAATTTTGACACCATGAACACGGGCAAGTACTTCATACAGAGAGATTGTGCATTCACCGGATAGAGAACTAGATTCTTTGGTTTGAGAAACTTGCGCAAGGAAGAGTGGGATGGCCTTGGAATCCAAATCCTTGACATAGGATTTGAGTGCTTTCATTGCTGATTTACGACTATCAGCATCTTTATCCAGATTTGCCAACTGTCGCTGTACCATAGGACTTAGACTTCTTCCCATCCTCAACCTTAATACCAAAAACACAAGAAAATATCTTTTTAAGTTCATCTTTTGAAGCTGTACAGGAAAACGAAAACAAAAAAATCCCAATCGAAAGAAACACATAGACATGCGAAAAATCCAAGCTTTTTAGTTGTGTAATCAGCATGTTGCAAGGCAAAAAGACAAAATAAAGCGAAAAAATAGTTCTTGCGGCTGGTTTTCAAATTCTGAAAGCTGCAAGAGTAAAAGATAAAAGAACCCTACAGAGTTGTAAAATTTGAGATTTTTAGTTGAATGCAAATGGATTCATTTTGGGGGGGAAAATGCAGAGCAGAGCAAATCAACTCAATATAGCACATGGATACCTCAGATCTTAGCACAAAATTGACAAACATCGATCAGATTAATTTCAAGAACAAAAAGAAAGAACCAGAATCTGAAGAAGTTGGGAACGAACTCTGAAAGTACCTCTAGTATGGAGGAGTAGAAACCCTGAAAGCTCTGTTCTTGTTCTTCACAGTGAGACGGAGCAGGGAGAGAGAAAAAGAAAGGTTTTGAGATTGAATTTGAGCGTGTTTTTCGGGATGTCTAATAAAATTGAGGATTTTTTCCTTTTTCTGGGCGCTATTTACGTTGGGACTCGGTGTCCTTCAATTTCAAATCTTTCTTCCAAATTCCACCGCTATCCCCCTAACCTTTGCCATTCACCCCACTATATCGCCCGAAATTATCCTCTTGGACGACAATACCCCTCTGCATAATGAATTTCTACTCTATTAATTTGGATATAAAATAAATTAACACATTAATTATTTTCCCGAGTGTTTAATATAAAAAGTTTCCTTAAAAATATATAATAAGTTTCAACTTTCAACTAAGACTTTTCAAATTATAAGTTAACCATAATTAAAAAAAAAACTAATTATTACTGTGAATACTACAATCTTAACCCTTTATATATAATATTTTTTTCAAATTACAAGTCCATTTTATCAAAACCAAAAAAATTAAAAAATTCCAGTTTATCAATATGCATGTATAGTCATGTCCATTGAAATTTTCTATAGTTAACTATTTAAAGTCAAAGCAATTAAAAATTAAAGAGTTAACGTATATTTAACTCCATTAGAAAAATAAGCAAGCTATTTCAGTTTTTTGGGTAGTTATATTTTACCCCTAACCATACAACTTTTTATGTTTTGCCTCCTATTAGTACATAACCCTTTATACTGACTCCTAAGTTATTGCTTTCTTACGAGTTTAGTCCAATTATACATCTTAATAAATAGATTTGATAAATTAAACATTCACAATTTATGTAACTCTATTAAAAACTGTTTTGTTCTATTAGTTTAGTTTTGGATAGTTTACATGACTGATGATGCTATATTTATTGAGAAAAATTACATGATTTGACTAAATTAATCGATATGAGGATTTTGTAGCATGGGGTAGAGTACACCACGTGGTAGTATTTTTTTTTTTCAATAATATTATATTTGCTAAAATATCAATCAAATTTATTTACTAAAGGATATTTAGGATAGTGTGATAATATTTAATTAGTTTAGTTTTTTTTATTCATTTATTCATATTTAGGTTATATGAATATGTCAATTTATGCAATGCAAAAGCGTGAAAAAGACAAAGATCTACAGATACATTCACTGATAATCTAGCTCTATTTATTCGCTCAGGAATACCAAAATTTGATATAAAAAACTTATGGGTAAATTACACTTGGAGTATTTGAACTATAACATGTTTTACACTTAAGTACCCGAATTTTTTTTTGTTGCAAACAGGTACCTGAACTAACCATTTTGTAACACGTTAGTACTTTTCGGGCTTTCCGTCCATTTTTCCCCATTAAAAGCACTTGCGTCACGCGTGGGGAGGAAACCCAGAGACAGACCGCTTCTTTTCCTCCCCTTATTCGGCCCTCTTCTTCTTCTATTCTTTTTTTATTGTGATGATTAGAAATGAAACTATTAGGACTAAGTAATTCTCCTTATTCTTCTACTTCTTCTTCATGGGTCAACCACGATCTGGAAAAGTTCAAGGGGTAAAAGCTGTTAACCGGTAATGGAAGCCATGGAATGTGGAAATCAGATGAGAAAAAACGAAGTTCAAACCCAAATTTTTTTCCAAAAACAAACAAGAAAATAAACCTAACCTACATTACCTTAAACAGAAATGAAGTACAGAACACTTACGGTAAGTTGACGCATCATTATCCTCCAAATCGATGAAACTTGCCAACGACATTTTCTGATTTCCCTCTTCCTATTAGTTTGCCGACCAATAACGATGAAAGGAATAGGAACCCTACTTCAGAAAATCGAGTTTTGAGAGATTTTAGAAGGAGTATGACTCAATTTGGAATTCGAACGGACATTAGGGCAAAAATTCAAACACAACTTGGGAAAAATTTATGGGAACTCTGCCCTAAATTTTTTAATAGCTAAGGGGCATGATTGTCGAAAGAGGGCCGAATAGGGAGAGCAAAAGACGTGGTTTGCCCCTGGGTTTCCTCCCCACGCATGACGCATGTGCTTTTAACGGAAAAAAATAGACGGAAAGCCTGAAAAGTACTAACGTGTTACAAAATGGTTAGTTCGGGTACATGTTTGCAACAAAAAAAAGTTCGGTTACCTAAGTGTAAAACACGTTATAGCTCGGGTACCCCAAGTGTCATTTACTTAAAACTTATTGATTCCATAAAATACCAAAAAAGTTGATAACAGTTGATAAAAATTGAGAAAATTCAAAATACTATTCCTAATCAACTAGTTTTTACAAACTTCAAAGTCATTTAAATATAGACAACCTAATAAAATTTTAGAGCATCTTTAATGGTTTTTTCCATTGGAGTCTATGTGACAGAATAAATAAAAATATTTATGTTTATGTGGCATAATGTTTATTTAATAGGCAATTTATATTTAAAAATTATGTATAGTGGTTGTATTCAAAATAAACTAAAAGTTAACTAAAATTGATAAAAATAAATAAATTGACGAATCAGACTATTTAACAAATATTTTAGAATTTTGAGAACTTCTACTTATCTTTTAAAACTTTTTTTTTGTATTATGCATAATCAATAAGTTTTTCATTTATGATTTTGTTATTCGTGAGCAAATCAATAAAGTTGAATTATCAGTGTGTGTTTTTCTTTTTCACGCTTCTGCATGGCATCAGTTGGTATTGGAGTCAAGTCGGTGTTACCTGCAATATAGAGAAATGCTGTCTCGGAAACTCCTCGACGCTTGTGATGAATTGATAAATGAGGAGTATGAACATGATAATATCGCACAGTTGCATCAGCACACTAATCTATTTTGACGTTACCCCACCTGTATGAATTCGATTTACAAATCAAATTTTTTTTGATTGGGTTTGTGCTTTTGAAAATGATCAACTCATTGATTTTGATTCTAATCTGATTTTTAATGAAGAGTATGTTAAAGAAAATTAATTTTCGTCTAATGTTTATTATGACTTAATGTATGACAAGGAGCATGGTGGAGAAAATCAATTTTCATCTAATATTGATTTTTTTGGAATTAACATTTATTGTTTGAAAAATTCAAATAATATGGAAGGTTTGGTGCATTTCATGAAGTTTGACGCTTGTGATCTCACATGTCTTCAAATTTTATAGAGCCAATTTTGCCTGAGATCAAGACAAGTTAAAATTTTCAAATACTTTTTTATTTGGAATGGAAAATTTCAATTTCCAAAGTGAAATTCAAGTATGAATTTTTTTTAAGAGGAGGAGAATGATGCAGCGGCAAAACCGATAAAAAGTGCAATGACAGACGCCTATATGCACTAATAAGTTAGGCCCGAGGACAAGCATGAAGATAGGCAATTGTCTCGGTGAGGCCGACACTTGTCTTGGCGATGCTGATTTTTAAAAAACTATAAATTAAAAGCACAATTCATGTAATTTATCCTAATTTGTTATAAGTAAATAAATTTAAATACATATCATAAACTCTTTTAATCTGTTTGACTAAAAAAAAAAAGAAAAAGAAACCTTTAATCTCAAATTGGACCACTTTACTGCAAATCTTACATTTTCAATTTCTTCTATTTCAAGCTGCTTCTTTTTTCCCTCATATGTGTCCTCCTAAAAACCATAACGCTATTAAGATTGGACAAGAAGAAATGAAATAAGCTCAGTCAATGAAAGTGACCAGGCAAAATAAAAAATAAAAAATAATAAGAATATCAAGTATACAGAGGGTAGTTCGGTCATTTAAGAAGGAATATAATTTATATCTTGTTGTGTAATTTGGGTGGGAAATTTACAAGTTTTGGAGGAGAAATATTTTGGGGCTTCCCGCGGTCGGTAGTAGGAGGCTAAGGTTTTGGAAGTTAGTGGATTTTGAAATCTTTGACAAAAAATATATAGGCTTGCAGGTTAAACCGTTTTAGATAAGTTTGGTTTTAGGCTTTTAGCTGTTTGAATTTGATTCATCATTAAAATGAATAAATCTTAAACACTAAATAAAGTTCGTGAATCAGTTTTGAGCAGTAAATTAAGTTTGCGAACTAATCGCATGAGGAGTTCGGATTTCTTATTTATTCATGTTTCCATAAAAAAATTATTTTATAAATTTTTTAATTCTATAAAAAATTAGAGTGAATAGAATCTTATTAATATTTTGAAGTTAAAATAAAAATTAAATAAAATGGAATGTTAACATTTTTATAATTGAACGAGTTAAATTTAGCTAAATAGAGCTGAATCAATATTCAAAATCTAAAATTTTATTAGTTTGAGCCGATATTGAACATTTCTAAAATCATGAATAGGATTCAGTGTCAGGCTAAGGTTTCAATTGTTTTTGGTGGGAAACTTATAAGTTCGAAAGGCAAATATATTTCAGCTTCCCGCGGTTGGCATAAGGTTTTGGAAGCTAAATGGGATTTGAAATCTTTGACAGAAATCAAAATTCGAATCAATGCCTCTTCGGAAGTCGGTCCCTCCTCAATCCCCAAATTCTGAGACACTGCCAAAACTTCCCGCCAACACAAAACTAGAAAAACCTAACAGATTCCACATAAACTTCAAGTCAACATTGCAATTCATATCCAATGAGGGTTGCATTTGCATATAATTGTTTTTTGCAAACCATATTTCTAAACCATTCAAATTTAACTATCATTTTTCCATTTTATTACAACAAAATAAAGATTGAATTGTCCATCAAACAAAGAAATTAAATGAAAAGTGAAAAGCTAGCAGGAACTGTTAAGGTTTCATCAATACAGGTCTAATACATTTCCTCTGGCAAAATGAGTAGGACAAAGAAATCATCAGCCAGTCTTTTTTTTTTCCCTCCTCCCCTCAAAGTTCAAACCATTCATTTTTGACTTACAAATTTGAAACTTGTACATGTATGGTAGAAGATTCTAATAGTATTAAAAGTAACATGGAATGGGAGCTAAAAAATCAAGCATTGAGGCAGAAGGTAGGATTCAAATATACACAACTTCCAATCCTTTCTTTCAAACCCTTCTGTTGAATTTTTATTTTTGAAAATGGAACAGATGCATAAATATTTGACTTTGAGTAGATAACAACCCTAACAATCCTTAGATTGACTAATTACAGTCAATGAACTTTTCCGTATCTTTTTTGTGTAACAAAAAGATACTGTAAGAATGAACATTTCAACAAAGTTTTTTCGAAGCTGTGCACTAGATATAATCATTAAGACTGCGGTAGTAACCTGCATGTTGGACAATACCACTTTCCTTTGAATCTAGTCTCTGGTGTCAGCCCAACACATGAGTAATGGAACCATTCACCTCCTTGGCACTGTCATGAACAACAACGAAAAGAACAACAACGAAAAGAAATCCAAAAAAAACGTAGTGTGAAATTATGTAGCAATAGCATAAAATGGGGAGAGTGAACTCTTTAAGATCTCCAGAATAGATGAAGATAAAAAATGCTTTGAAAAGTCAAATCCAAGTTCTAATGTATTATATAAGTTTTTAAACTCGTAGTTTCTCAAGTGAAATCAATGATTGGTTTTCCACATGCTCTGTTACAATTATGCCGAACCTTACCACACCCTCTGCCCACTTATGGATGCCAATAAGGGTGAAATACTCAGATCCTTGCATTAGGATTCTTGACCGGCTTACTTTAATCCCAACCCAGTGACCTGCTTACTTTAGACAATTTATATATATGTAAATGATACTTAAAAAACCTACCCAGAAGATTTATTAGCTAGTTTTGCACATGTAAAAGGGAGAACACAATAAACCACATTACTCTAAAATATGTCAACCATGGAAAATCATTTTTATTATATCCTAAAGCACTTCAATATGTAAAGTTATATTACATAATACGAACTAAAAATTTTGAGAGTGAAGCTAAAGGAACTCACGTTTTCATTGTCACAAGCAATCATATCTCCAAATGACACCTGAAAAGAGTCAAGATAATTATTACAATTTAATGAATTTGGTAGTGTCTTTGAATCATAACTGTAGCAATCATCAGAAAGCACAGTATAAAAGTGCTCAAAAGAAAATGACTGAAGATGTAAAACCAAAGTCAGAACCTGATGACAAACACAGTATGTAGGTTCATTTGGATCAATGGGTTGATCAGCATCAATGGGGGCAACAAAATCCTTCTTTTGGCTTCCTGGAGGAGGCATGAGCTCAAAGTCCCTATCACGCTCTCGATCCCAATCCCTGTCCCTGCAATCAAGTCTTTTTGATTGAGGTGTTCCATAAATAATCTTGCGCTTTTCACTTTTAGGGACTATAGGCAATGGGGGAAGAATTGGTGGCTCATCAGGCGATATTTTTCCTTCTGACAAAATGGGAAATAGGAAATAGAAGAAACATAAGTATACCATAAACTGACTCCAGAACTAATTCCTAAGATGTAAACTCAAGTCATAACATCCTTTCTCCTGAAATCATTAATACAGCCCAAGGAACAGGCTACTATGAAATCTTATAGGAAACTGCTGAATTTTCATTGACTAGGTTTTGGAGGGTTGGGGTGGTGGCTTTTTTTAGATGTATTGTTAATCTACTAACTTAAATGACTTAGGACTATGCCAAAGTTGAACTCAGTCAAGTTTTTTATGGCCTCCATTGGATTCATAAAGGGGAATATAGCATTAGTAGGTATTTTGCTGGCAGTTAAAAAATGGCTCATAATGCTTTTGTAATTGCAGCATATGTTGTCAACTACAGGAAGGTTTACTGATACTGTACCTTGCTTTAGATCTTCTGCAAATTGGATCAGATCCTCATCAAGTCGCTTTACATGGCTATCTATCTGAGGAAACACAGCACACAAAGACTATAGCATTTGAAGATAAAATCAATTGGGAAAACGCAAAAGTGGCTCTTTAACATATTGCAGCAGCATTCAAAATCAGATAAAGTGCACAATATAATAAAGACCCAATTACAAAGCAAAGTTGGCAGATTTATGAAGCAGTTAGAATTTATTTTATTCTTTCCAGAGACTCTCTAAGCTAAAATCACATTCCTAATTGTAGTTGGGCATATAATTTTATACAGGCAACCAGTATCATGAGGTCCTTTTGAAACATTGCAATATTGTCTGGATTGAAGACATGAGGAAGAAACGTGATCTGATAGTAATCTTCTACCTATTCAACAGGAAATATAAGTTCACCAACCAACAAATTTTAGATGCTTCAAGCTCCAATTACTGAAGGTCATCCTAATTCTTATATCTAGAACTAGAATGACAATATTTGCAGGAGGTAAAGCCCATCAGGCATATACAAAGCTATTTTGACTTGTTGAGGGAAAACAACTAAAAATTGTACTACCCAAAACAGTCTTTGATAAGAGAAATTTCTACTGAGAATCCTCAGTTGAGAAGGTGGCCATACTTGCCGTACAGAAATATCTAGAAATAAAAATCCAACTATAGGAAACCCATTACTGGATCCATAATCCATTATAGCAAACCAGACTAAAGAATTTCTTAAAAAATATTAATAAATAAGAAAGAATATAGAATATAGAATTTTAACAAATTATATTACAACTCAACAGAATTGAGAAAATCCAAGAAAGGCCATAAAGATAAAACTATTATTTTCCTTCAAAAGGGTATCATAATGAAAGAAGGCCTACCAGGTCAAAAGCTTGCTGTGCCAACAATACCTTCTCAGTACATAAACTCAATGCATTGTCCTGATGAGCCTCAATTTCCTTTCTCATTTTTTCAATTGTAGCCTCGTCCTCTTCATTGCTGTTATTATAATGATAATAATTATTCCCATTGTTGTTGTAACTATTATTGTTGTTATTCCCTTTCTTTGAGTTCTGTGAAGACAATCCCAAGCAGTACTTAGTCTGCTGTCTCGTCTGGTTTATCATGGCTTTAATCCAAACACAAAATTGAACACAGAAAAATAATTATCCGTATCGAAATTAAACACCCATAAAAAAAAAGTTTAGGATAATAAGAATAAATTTTGTCATCGAAAATAGGAAATCTGGAGAGGGGGTTTTACATTGGGAGCGTTCGTCGAGTTCCCTAATGGTATTGAGGAGCCTCTGAAGTTCAGCGGGCAAAGTGCTTGCATCTGTTGGAAAAATCCAAAACGAAATCCCAAATCAAATTTACGCGAAATTGGATGCAGCCTAAATTTAAAAATAGTTCGGAAATCGGAGAAACTAATAGAGGAATTCAACAGGGGCTTACACTCCAGATAGTCGTCGACGAACACTCCAGTTCGTGCAATCGCCATTGACGGTGCCTTAAGGTTTCTGCTACCTAGGGTTTGCTAATTTAGGTTTTTGCAGCGAGCCGCCGAGCTCTGCGTTGCCCACTGTAACGAGAAGGAACAGAAAAACGAAGTCGTTTAGTTGCTGTTGACCGTTGGGGAAGCGGGGAGATAAACACTCATTTATGATTGAAATTTTATTATACTTTTACTAATGATAATTTTTTTTTTTCCATTACCAAAAAAAGAAAAAAGAAAAAACAACAATTTTTTTTTTCTTTTTCCATATCCACCACTATAACAAAAAATAAAAAATATATTTTGATCTCTACTAAAATAAAATTTTAATAAAATGACAACTTTACGGTTATACTTAATACAAATACGTTAATATAAAAAATATTTACACATGGTAGGGTAATAATTAAAATTATTAAGTGTGATTTTAAAATAAAATTAAGAAAGTTAAATACCAATATAAATGGTTTAATACTATATTTAAATTTTCTATAATACATCCGGAGCAAGAGCAATTCATTGTACATTTCATTAAATTTAATAAATACACATATATTTGAATCATTAGTCAAATTTGTTAAGTTATTTCATCTATAATTTATCTTTAAATTTGAGTGTGAATAATGATTTCGTAACCATAATACTAGTTCACCGTATTTATTTATTAAATATGAAATAGTAAACGATGTTACATTATTTAATTATATTCATTTATTATGTGTTTAGGTTATATTATTTAGTTATCCATTAATATACTCTTATAAAATAATTTGATATAGAAGTATTTTAGGGTTACTCCCAAACTATGATGCGTTTTTATTTGGCCTTTAAAATTATAAATTTTATCACATTTCACCAAATATTTTTTTATAACTTTAGTCAAATCAAATATTTTAAATTTTATTTTACTTTATACAATCTATGTAACTTTATTTTGAAACAATTTATTTTTTCAGAGGTATGATTAATTTGGCCAAATTCATTAGAAAGATTTACTGAATTCGATTAAAATGGTACAAAAACAACCATTTAGGGAAAATGTAAGAATCTTTATACTTTTAGGGAGCAAAGGAAAAAGCATTTTAAATTTCAATGTGTAAAATGATATTTATCCCAGCATTTTGTTAAAAATAAATAAAAAATAGTGCTTTTGGCACTGCTCTATATTAATGTATAAATTTCGAGTTGCTATTTGTAGATGCAAGAGTTTAATATTTATATGTTCAAATTTTGAATTTAACAATACAACCACATTTGGCGGCACACTGATTTCAACTCCAAACTATAATTAAAAAGAAATTTGAAAGCATTTTGGTTTTTTAATTTCGGTCCCACTCATTTTAGTAAATAGTGTATCTTATTAATTTTCATATTACAATAAATATGATCAAAATTTTGAATTATATATATATATATTTATTAATATTATATAAAAATATACATTTTGAAACAAAAAATGGATTTTTATTTTATATTTCGATTGTGTTAACTTTTTTGATTTTCACTTTACCAACATGTCTAATTCTGAATTAGAGTTTGGAAATTATATTCAAAAACAATTTTGGGAGCCTTTTACCAATTCGGTCCCGCTCATTTTGGAAAATGGTGTATCTTATTATTATTATTAATATTAAATATACATTTTAAAACCAAAAATGGGTTTTTCTTTAATTTTTTTTTCCCTCTCTCTCTTCTTGTTTTGCGAAGGATTTGAGCCTTCTCAATCCACTGGTACAATTATTTGTAATTAAAATTGCGTCTAAACCCTAATTTCTAGTTTACCCGAGATTCACTACCACCGAAAAAAATTGAAATTCCGGCCACCACTTGGCTGAAAATTGTTGCCAAACCACTGAAAACTTTGAAATTCCGGGATCATTTTCATTGTTCAGAAGTTCCAGTTGGAGATGCGTATCTGCCTATAGCAAATGTTGAAGGAAGCATTCTTACTGGGGTTGACATATTACTTCTTCATAGACCTTATTTTCTAATTGGTTAATGAGTTCGTTTATTTCATAATGCTTTATGAACAATCTGTTAATTAGTGTTGGTAGCTCGAATTTGAACGAGCAGTGTGTTCAAGGCTTTTATCATTTGTTGAATTTCTTACTGAATGTGGTTTTGATACTGTGATTCCCAACCATGGATATACTGTAAACTTCCTGTCTGCCCAATCCTTGCTTGGCACTAGGGATTAAAGAGTATTGGCTAGCAGTATATGTGGACATAACAAGGGTCAGGGGATGTAGGTTTAGCAATTGGTCTGCCATCAAAAATCGTTGGAGCTTCTTTGTTGCTTGCATATCTTTTATATCTATATCTGAGTAAATGAACTTGAGGGAATTAGATATAATTTAATTTTCTTTAGGTAAACCCCAGTGAGACAAGTAGAAGTACAAAATTACTTTTTTCTTTTGAAGCACAAAGAAAACGTGTGAGATATGTATTCATCAAAATAGTAGTTGAGCCAATGTTAATGTTATATACCATATCTTGTTTCAATACTTGAATTAATATGCTATGTAATTACGAGTAAAGTTAAATTAATTTCTCTGTCACTTTGGCTTTCATTAGCTTTTCGTGCTTGAGTTGGGATTATGAGTTTCTTGGGTTTGGTCGTCTTTACAACTTAGGGATTTAAAATGGGCCAAGTATATTCTTTGATGCTATTGTGTATTTAACATATTCTTTGATACTATTGTTTCAATGCTTATTTTTTTTAAATACAAATACCAACAATTACAAGCGAATGGTTTTTAACGTATTTGGATGGGAATGGATGAAGGTTATGCATCTAGAAAAGACTATTATAGTCAATGGTTGGTTATACACCATTGGCATTCATGAAATATGATGGGTTTGTGTCAATAGCTGTAATTGGGCAACTGATTATTTGTTTATTTTAGTCAGATTGAAATTAACATTTTTTTTAACCATGTATCCACAAACGGCATCTGGTTGCATATGATGAAGACTCATTTTGAAGGCGGCATATCTTATGAGATATTACTACAAGGAAATAGAATATGTTTGGTTTATGATGATTTATAGAATAGTCAAAAGTGTAATCTGGTCTGCTTTCCTTCCTAAGTTCTTCCAAAAGTTGATAAAAAAAATATGTTAAATAAGATTCAGAAGACCTGTTGTTCTTATAACTAAATTGAACAAGGATCATGCCTTCTGCTGCACTGCTTGTAGTTGGTTGTCAATCTCAGAAGTTGGTTTTCAACACTCTGCTTTCAATATTTATGCTTTTCTGTTGGGTACTGTTTCTCTGTGATGAATGCCAAATTTGGTGGCATTAGATTTAAATTGATGTGCATGCCAAATAAGGTTGTTGACAAATTATTTTTATTATTTATGAGAAGTTACATGTGAGTTACTGATGGAAATTATACCTGAAAAAAAATATGGCTCCTTCAAGTGATTAAACTTTGATAATGCATACCTGATTTGAAATATGTTGAAGTCTCTTTCTCTCTCTCTCTCTCTCTCTCTCTCTCTTTTCTGTTTATCTATTTGTTACTCTGTCTCAAATGGTGCACACACCACATGCACTTGTACACACTCTCACATTCTAACGCTAATACGCGATTTATTCTTGGTTGAATCTTCCATTTCGTTATCATTGAAATAATGGTTAGACATTCAATTGGATGCCTTGTCATTTTTTGAGAATTTACTATCTTCTCTTTTGATTAAATGTTTTCTGCAATGTTCTGATGCTGTCATAATGAGAATAAGAGAACCAAAAACTGCGGTTTTCATCTTTACCTCTGGTAAGATGTTGTTTTCCTTGTTGAAAACTATATAATGTAATTTTTTTCTTCTTTTCCTGTTATAATATTTAGCAATTTGCTTATTTGATTTAATTTCCTATTTATAGGCTTTTAATTGTTGTATCTACTGTCACTAATATTGTTTTTGTCCATTTGGTTGTCAATTTATCATAGGATTCATAACTAATATGCAATGTATCATAACTAATATGTAAGGTCTCTCCATTAATTGGTTTGCATGTCTTTGACTTGTTCTTCGCTCTCTCTATCCATTTGAATTGAGTAAATTGTGCCTTACGGCCTTTGATTTTTATGAATATAAATTATTACGATGACTTGTTCTCATGGCCTCATCTGATTTTTTTGATTTTTAGTGCTTGTAGCTTCTGGGTTGCATTAATCTCTCCATTCATTGCTTCTGGTTGCCTATAGATGCATTTTATTGGCATTACCAATTTACCATAATCATGAATTCTTGGCTGTTTTAGCATTATTTAATATTGTGTTTAACTTGTTTGTTAAGATATTTACTTGGGAAAAGCCTGGTTCGCCATTAATTGCACTCTGAATTTGGAGTTAAATGTTTTTTGGTTTTTGTCCACACTAAAAAAATTTAAAGTTTGCTCCTCCTTTACCTTTGTTGCCCCTCTTGTTCCTGGTATTTTAGGTCACCACAGGTGCCAAAAGTGAACAACAGAGAAAGCTGGCAGCAAGGAAGATAGATATTGCCCTTTCCAATGGCTAAAGATTATTATTCTCATCAGTAGCATTGGTCATAGTTTGAAATGAATAAACAGTTTTATGACTCTAAAGATGTCTAGGCATACTGATGTAGAGAAGGAATAGAAGAGCATGAAAAAGACAAGAAGAGAAAGAGTTCAAAGAGATTACTAATATTTAAAGAAAGAGAAAAAGCATATCTCAGAGATTACTAATAATTAAAGATAGAGAAAAAGCATATCTCTCCTCCGCATTATCCCAATTTATCTTCCAGTGCCCCAAAGGTCTAATTTCCTTCTTCTTTTTCTTTTTACTCTCAATATTTTGTTTCTTCAATTGCAAATGCAGGGTTTCTCTTAAAGGTTTCCTTTGTCCTCCATGTACAAATTCAAACACCATATCACCTTCTTTTCACCTTCATGAATTATTTTTAAGTCTTTTTTTCCTTCTCTCTTATTTCTTATCTATTATTTTGCAGTGAAGCAACAGTATGATCACTTTATTCCCTTTCCTTTTGTGGTCTTTTTCTTTTGCCCATTATTTTCTGGAACATTTTTGCAGTTTTTTCTTAGGCGTGTGGTCAAGCCAAGTTTAGCTGGATTTAATAGTCCAGCAACTTCCCATGTGCGTGATGATCTTTCATTTCATGAAATTAAGTGTTCTAACTTGGTTTTCTGCATTTGAGGTAAATATGTTACTTTCGTGCTAATTCTCAGACCTATCTCTGTCTTTTAGATGGGTGTTTGAATGCTAGATCTATTTTAGATGCTAAAAAGCTTCATTGCATGGTTTTGAAATTGGGTTTTGGTGGAGTTCTTTGTAATGGACTTATGCTTATCTTGCATGTGGCAATTTGAACTTTGCAGTTCAGATTCATGAAGATATGCCTAACATTAGTGTATCTTCATGGAACAAGATCATTGATGGGTTTCTAGCAAAGAAGTTGGCAGGTCGAGTAGTGGGTCTATTCCATCAAATGATCGCTTATAAAGTGTACCCTAATGAGACCACGTTTGCTGGGGTGTTGAAGGCATGTCGCGGTGGTAATGTTGGTATCAACTATGTTGAACAAATTCATGCTAGGATAATTTTTCATGGATTTGGTACTAGTTCACCTGTGTGTAATCCCTTGATTGATTTATACTTCAAAAAGGGTTATGCAGATTCTGCTAAAAAGGTCTTTAAAAAATTATGTCTGAGAGGAAGTGTTTCTTGGGTGGCTATGATTTCTGGTTTATCTCAGAATGGATGTGAAAAGGAAGCTATTCTCCTATTCTGCCAAATGCATACTTCTGGAATCTCCCCTACTCCATATATATTCTCAAGTGCTCTAAGTGCCTGCACCAAAGTAGAGTTATTTGTCATGGGAGAGCAGCTTCATTGTCTAGTTTTTAAGGGAGGATTTTCTTTGGAAACATATGTGTGCAATGCCCTTGTAACACTATATTCCCGCTCGGGGAACCTAACATCAGCTGAACAAATTTTCAGCACAATGAGGAACAGAGATGAAGTTTCATATAATTCACTCATCTCTGGTCTAGCTCAGCATGGATTTAGTGATAGAGCTCAGGAATTGTTTAAGAATATGCAGCTTGATTGCTTGAAACCTGATTGTGTCACAGTAGCAGGTCTTTTGAGTTCATTTGCATCAGTTGGTGCATTGAATAAAGGAATACAACTACACTCGTACTCAATAAAAGCAGGAATGTCTTCAGATACTATTCTCGAAGGTTCGCTGCTCGATCTTTATGTGAAATGCTCTGATGTGGAAACTGCTCATGAGTTTTTTCTTACTACAGAGAAAGAAAATGTGGTCCTATGGAATGTTATGCTGGTTGCTTATGGACAGTTGGATAATATCGACGAGTCATTCAAGATTTTTAGGCAGATGCAGATAAAGGGCATGATTCCTAATCAATTTACCTATCCGAGTATTTTAAGAACTTGTACCTCTGTTGGAGCTCTTGATCTAGGTGAGCAGATTCACACTCAAGTGATAAAAACTGGTTTTCAGCATAATGTGTACGTGTGCAGTGTGCTTATCAATATGTATGGTAAGTATGGAAAGCTAAATACTGCCCTTGGAATTCTCAGAAGACTTGCAGCGTATGATGTTGTCGCATGGACAGCTATGGTTGCAGGGTACGTGCAGCATGATTTGTTTGGTGAAGCTCTTAAGATTTTTAAAGAAATGCAGCGCCGAGGAATACAATCTGACAACATAGGCTTTTCAAGTGCAATCAGTGCATGCACCGGTATTCAAGCACTCAAACAAGGAAGGCAAATTCATGCTCAGTCGTGTGCCTTTGGCTATTCTGATGATATTTCAATTGGCAATGCCCTTGCCAGTCTCTATGCCAGGTGTGGTAGGATTCAAGAAGCATACCTAGCCTTTGAGAAAATTGATGCTAAAGATAATATATCCTGGAATGGGTTGATATCTGGGTTTGCACAGAGTGGATACTGTGAGGAGGCACTGCAGGTATATACTCAGATGAATAAAGTTGGAGTTCAGGCTAATTTATTCACCTTTGGCTCTGCAGTTAGTGCAGCTGCTAATTTAGCAAATATAAAACAAGGAAAGCAAATCCATGCTATGATTGTTAAAACTGGATACAATTCAGAAATAGAGGTCTCAAATGTTTTAATAACATTGTATTCGAAGTGTGGAAACATTAATGATGCCAAGAGAGAGTTTGTTGAAATGGCTGAAAAGAATGAGGTTTCTTGGAATGCCATGATCACTGGCTATTCTCAACATGGATGCGGGTTTGAAGCACTGCATCTTTTTAAGCAAATGAAACAACTTGGTCTGATGCCAACCCATGTCACCTTTGTGGGTGTATTGACTGCTTGTAGCCATGTAGGTTTGGTGAATGAAGGGCTTGATTACTTTGAATCTATGACTGAAGAGCATGGATTAGTTCCTAGGCCCGAACATTATGCTTGTGTTGTTGATCTTCTTGGTCGAGCTGGACACCTGAGCAATGCAAGAAAATTTATAGCGGAGATGCCAATAAAACCAGATGCCATGGTTTGGAGGACCCTTTTAAGTGCTTGTAGAGTTCACAAGAACTTGGAAATCGGAAAGTTTGCTGCCTGCCACCTTTTAGAGTTGGAACCTGAAGACTCAGCAACATATGTTCTCCTATCAAATATGTATGCTGTAACCAGGAAATGGGATTGGAGGGATCAGACAAGGCAATTAATGAAAGAAAGGGGTGTGAAGAAAGAGCCTGGTCGGAGCTGGATTGAGGTTAAGAACTCGATTCATGCATTCTTCGTAGGTGACCGTCTCCATCCATCTGCAGATAAGATATATGAATTCATAGAAGATTTGAATAAGCAAGCAGCTAAATTTGGCTATATGCAGGAATGCTATAATCTTTTAAACAGTCTAGAACAAGAACAGAAGGACCCAACAGTATATATTCACAGCGAGAAGCTGGCAATTGCCTTTGGTCTACTCAGTTTAAGTAATGCAATTCCTATACATGTGTTTAAGAACCTCCGTGTCTGTAACGATTGTCATAATTGGATTAAATATGTGTCAAAAATCTCAAATCGAGCAATTGTGGTACGGGATGCATATCGTTTTCATCATTTTGAAGGTGGACGTTGTTCTTGTAGAGATTACTGGTAGATTCGACTTTGGACAGGTGATCACGACAAGAGTTAATTGATGGGTGCCTGCAAAATATGTTCGGAGCATGATTGTGCTCTCAACTAATGTTTCCTATTATAGAAGCCTGGTAAGACCTCCAACTGCTTCAGATTTCTGCTTTCTAGCAGATTGTACATCATTTATCCAATTGCAATTTTCACTGGCTACTTTATTCGCCATTACATTAAAATTTTGTATTTTTTTTCCAGTCAGCTTGTCGGAGAAACCTGCTTCTTGGCAATCATTTTCAAAGCAAGTAGAAAATTTGATGCGAAAGATGGTGCTAATTATAGCGCTTCCAAGCAATGGTAAGTTCTTTTCCTATTGTTATTATTATTTTTATAATTTTGGTGTGTGTATTGATCTTTCTCCATTCGACCTGCCCTTCTCATTATCATGCTGGATCAATTATTTGCCATCAAATCAACATTTAAAAAGCAATTTAAATTTGACAAATAAAAATACTAAGTTACAAATTTAAAGATTCAATTACATTTTTAAACTTCAAATCAAGATGAACAAAACACTTAAAATATTTTACAAACTAAACTTACCAAGAATTAGACTAAACAAATTTATAGTTTAGGACCATTAATAATTGGGCTTTTGACACCATTGCCTTTTAAATTTTGCGTGGATTTACAAATTGCCGTAGGTACTTCATATTTAGTACTTATGTTCCATGAATTTAGCAAATATTTGTACCATTAGTCTTAGCTTTCAACTCCATTAGTTTTGCTCCATTAAGTGGCATGTGCAATGCACATTATCCGTATTTTTTGAATAATTTGAAAGATAGAATATAATCATCATTTTTTATTCTTAATTATAGGGTTTTTGCACCATTGCTCTCTGATTGTGCATGTATTTACAAATTGTCTCATTATAATTCATATTTAGCACCTATGCTCTAAACTTGATAAATGTTGGCAGCATTATTTAATTTCTGCCCTTAACTTTGTTAGTTTTGTTTTGTTAAATGACATATGCAATGCATATGATTTGTAATTTTTTATTATTATTATTATTTGAAACGGAAGATATATATTTCATCATTATTTTCTTCTTAATTATATATATATATGTGTGTGTGAACGAAGAATGACAGAGATTAATTGGCCTAGCCTGAAGCGGATAAATCAGGGCAAGTGCGGTAGTTTGCAAGCCCCAATAATAATAATAATATTATTATTTTTTTCTATTTAAAAAAAAGATGATAATGTAAAATTGAAGGGGCAATGATGCTAAAAACTTTTGAATAATTTAGTGCTGGCAGTGTAAAGCATATTCTAGTCATCCTAGTGTCACAAGCTTGACATTTCGTCGAACACTTGGAGGGCAAAGTGAGCTTGGCATTTTATCGAGCACTTGGTGAGCATTTTGACCACACTTTGAAAAGTCCAAGCTCCTAGACTTGTGTGGAATTCTCTAGAATCCTTTGGAGAATTCTTAGCCTTGTAAATTGTGTAAATATCTAGATATTTTTGTGGAGAACTCTAGAAACTCATTCTCCACCGTAGGATCAAATCGTTTATAGCCGTAGGATCATTTTTCCATGTCTATAAATAGGTGGAGGCCTCATTTGGCCAAACCATCCAAGAATCCAAGATCATTCAAGTTGTAAAGCTTTCTTTCAAGCAATATACTTTCATTCTCCCAAACTTTCTTGTGTTCTTTCTTGTTTGCTTTGCTTTCTCTTCTTTGTAGGCAAAAAGGCTTACTTAGTTGCAATACAAAGGGTCGGAATAGCAACTAAGGCCGCACGGCTTGGAGGTTCGAAAAACAAGTCCGTGACACTAGTCATCTATTTGACTTTTTGGTTCTAAGAAGCGAAATAAAATACTGCTTTGACGTTCTAAAAGAGGTTTGAATTGTTGTCATTGCTCAGGCATGTGGTGACGTTCTTCCTCCTAAAGAATTACATATAAATATGACCACCTCCACCAGTTTCATAGAATCAAAGTTTCAATTCATGAAATGGCTGGGGAGATCAGCAAAGATCGCATTACCCTCAATGGCCGAGTAGCAATAGTCACCGGTGCTTCTCGCGGCATTGGTAAAGCCATAGCCATCCACCTACACTCCTTAGGCGCAAAAGTTGCTCTTAACTACGCCACGAGCTCCACACAAGCAGAGCAGCTAGCCTCACAGCTCAATGCCAACTCCTCCATCAAACACCGAGCAATCGCAGTTCAAGCAGACGTTTCAGATCCAGATCAGGTGAAGTTCCTCTTCGACAAAACCCAGCAAGAGTTCGGCTCAGAAATCCATATTTTGGTTAACTGTGCTGGACTGTTGGATTCAAAATACCCAACTTTGGCCAACACAGCAGTGGTGGATTGGGATACAACATTCAATGTGAACACCAGAGGTGCATTTTTGGTGAGCAGGGAGGCTGGCAAGCGGTTGGTACATGGGGGTCGTGGAAGAATCATCATGATAACCACCTCGTTGGTCGGGGCGCTCCTGCCAGGATATGGGGCCTATGCAGCATCAAAGGCTGCGGTGGAGACGATGGTGAAGATAATGGCGAAGGAGCTGAAGGGGACAGGAATCACGGCAAACTGTGTTGCACCGGGGCCGGTGGCAACAGAGATGTTCTATGCGGGGAAAACAGAGGAGTTGATAAGGAGGATAGTGGATGCATGCCCATTGGGAAGACTTGCGCAGCCTGAGGATGTGAGTGGCATTGTGGTGTTTCTGGCAAGCGATGCTGGAGAGTGGGTTAATGGGCAGATTATTAGGGCTAATGGTGGATTTGTTATTTAATATCATAATATACACATCATTATCATCGCTTTCTGATTAGCTGTTTTTCTTTCTCTTCACCGATTATCATAATGTTGTGAAACTTTATGATAAAAATATCTCGTTTAAATAATGTCACTTCGTATGAAAATGTTTTGATTGTTTCTAAATATACTATAATTGGGAAAATAACAATCTAAAAAATTTGCATGAGATTCACTAGTAAAAAAAAAATAAAAATAATTAAGTTTATAAAAAACAAAAAAGAACAAAAAGAGGGGAAAAATTCAAGTGAAACCATTTAAACTTTTTAAAAAAATTATATGATATAGAAAAAAAATTATATAATACGGACAAAATTATACATTATGAACAAAAATGATTTAATATTGAAAAAATTACACATTATAAAAAAATTACATGATATAGACAAAAAATTACATATTATGAAAAAAAATTACATGATGGAAAAAAATTACATAATATGAAAAAAAAAATTACATAAAATGAAAGGGTTTCATCCAGAAAACCCTTGTTGAATTTTGAAGAGGCTCACCCAAGTGGAATCCAATGTATGTTAAGGTTTTGGGTTGGCTCATGCATGTGCTGTAATGATCCGAATTTTTGCTTACTCTTCTTCTTTGTGTTTTGGACTAGGTTGACTATTTGGGGGATTAATGTTGACTTTTTATTTGAGAATGTTTTTACTCAAACTTCATCAATATTGGCATAGAGGACGTCTCCACGAGTCCGTAGATTGTCAGCACGCCCAAATCGGAGTTATAGATTGTAAGTTATGGTCAATCAAAGATTGTACTTTAATTTTGGGACAATTTGTTTCTACTAAGTATTTTGTTTCAGTACTTTTTGGACTTTTTAATTCAAATAAAAGTATTTTATGGTTGTTTTCAACTACTATTATTTTGCATTGGGTATTGAGTCTTTAAATACCTCTTTTACCTTTGTTGGCCGGCACATTTTGAATTTAGAGAGAGAGAAAGGCGCGGGGAGAGAGAGGGGTCGCACTGTAGCGACACCACCTTTGGCGGGCCATATATTCCTCTTCCGGTGGAGTTAGGATGTGTCCTTGGTACCATTGGAAAGCTGGTGTGATGATCTACACATTGGTACCAAGTTTGATATCTGAAAACAGTCGGAGCACGTCGAAAAAAGGCCTTGAAATCTTGGAAAAACCACCAACGGCAGCCACCACCTCCACCTAGATCTACTCCGTTTCTCGGTGACTGGCACGACACAGCCACCACCTCGAGCTTCAGACCATGCCAACAACCTGATCTGTAGCTGGCCGAGCTCCGACGACCTCCCGACGCGCTGCACGCGCCACTCGAACCTGCTGCCGTTCCACCTCCACGTGCCGTCGCCGATTTGCTCCACCGCTGGCGAGTGGTGGTGCACCGCCCATCCAGGAAGCTTCCCCTCGTGTCGGTGAAGCTAACCCAAGTTGTTCCTCCCATTTTCTCCGCCGTTAAACTCCTCAACAAACTCAATCTTTGGCCGGATCTTCCTTCCCTCCGGCAGAGCCACCGACAGCAAGTGGGTGCTCACCTCCCGTCCCAACGTGTTCCTAGGGTCGTGGGCAAGATTGCTGTCCAATTTTGGTCAGATTCGTAATCGCCCAATTCCGGTTGAGGTCCGATCTTCTAAGATCGATTCCGATCATTGGCTGCGACAAACCTTCAAATTGAAGGTAGCTTCTCGTTCCTTCCATCTTCAATTTAGTTTCGGTATAAAATTTGTTGAAATTGGACTTGAAACGGGAAAATCCATGTATTTTGGGGATTTTTGCCGTTTTGGAGCATTTTCGTAATTTTTGAAAATATTGGGACATTTTCTTAATTACTGAAAATGTTGGACAATCTTAGTAATTAGTGTTTTAATTTTTAATTGGAGACTTAGAAGACTTCTCTGAGCCTTTGGTTAGTTTTTCAGTAATTAAAAAAAATTTCGGTAAATTATTTTTAAATGTTCGTACACGATCGAGGGCTGGACCGGAAATCCAGCAGGAGCACACTTCGGATCTATGAGTACATTTATTTTTTAAACATTTTGGGATTATATATTATTATGATTTAATCGCATATGATTTGTTTTGTTTGAATTTTTTTGTGCTTTTAAATTATACTTATTAAATATATTATATGTTGATTTAAATGGTTGATGGTTTAAGACTATATATGCATTTGTGATTTTAATGGAACTCATATTTATACGAGATTTGTGTTTTAAATGGTTATTGGCGATTTATGAAATTTCTCAAGTTTGTAGAAAATGATAATTTCAAAGTAATTTTGTAGCTTTTGTGGAATTTAAGAAAATTTTGGGGCAATTTTCTAATATTTGAAATATTTGATTGTTTTCGTAAAAATTTTCAAAATAGAAGATTTTGGAAAATTGTTTAAAAATAAAAGAATTTGAAAAAAATTGATGATATCCAGTGATAGATGATTTTAGAAATGATTTTGAGGAGTACCACATATTAGTGAGATATTGATTGAGATGTATGATTATTATGCGCGCTATTGTGTTACTATATCATCCTCTGTTGCGGACATGTGTCAGGAGAGAGATGATGAAGATCCTGCCATGACAGATTTGGGAGGTCGGTTCTTTGTGATGAGTATACCCCCTCCCCTCGCCTGTGACGCTGTCAGGACGCTGAGGGTCCACAGCACGATACTATGATGTGGTACCGATTTGGTTTTATATTTGTTGATTGCTGATTTTAAATTGGTGGTTCTGATTTCATGGATCGTGGTCCATAGCCTTTGGTTTTCGAGTTGTGACCCACTTACTTGCTAGTTTATGAAAATGTGTTTGACAATTATTTAAATATTTATGAATTTCATTTATGATTCTGGAGTTTTGATAATGTGATTTTATAGTTTTAGATTGTTGGTTTTGAATTTTTGGGTTGTGGCTCATGGTATTTAGTTTTAGATCAGTTTTGTATTTAACAAATATTTCTACTTGCCATTTTTTATACAAACATATTTTACAAATAAATTTAAATGTTTCTTGTTCAGATTACATTTATGGTTCTAGTGATTGATACGTGATTTCAATGATCTTTTTAAATTACGTTTTTGCCCCTAAACCGTTTTATAATGATTTTGGGGATAAAACCGAGGATTTTGCAAAATGATTTTCAAAACGGGAAACTTTTCAACTGAATGACGTGAAGTTTGAGTGAAAAAGAATTTTAACTATTGAACTTATATTTTGTAGTTATCTAGGAGCACTCACGGAGATATTTGTATCTCGCATTTTTTTTTAACTTCGTTCCCTAGGTCCTAGCTGCAGGTTCTCGTGAGCTATTGCCGGCATCATATCCGCACTTGACATTCACTACTGCTTCTTTTTATGTAATATACTCTGTTTCTTTTATTATATTTACTCTCGAACTTGTATTATTTATATTTTTTTATGTCTATCCCATTTAGTGGTTCTGACTTTCCCACCTACTTGCTAAGCTGTTAATATTTATTTTGGTATGACTAGTAGAGCATTGTTGCGATGCATATCTTATTTACATATTTCGTATTATTTATTGTTTTCTTGTTTATTTATCCCTCTTTTAGAAGAGGATTCTGTCGGCTATCCGATGGATTCTGGTGAAATTTTCTTCAAACGGAGCCTCTTCAAATAATTTAGAAAGATTTTCGGAGCAGATCCTGTTATACAGTACCAGTAAAAAATCATTTATCTTCCAATTTAGCATAAATTGAAAGGTTTTATAATAATATGTGTTTATTTATAATCATGTTTGAAGAATTTGGTAGCAACTAGCAACTGCCACAACAAACACTAAGATCACTTCTAATAAAAAATACAAATTACTATATATGTGATAAAAAATAATTATTATTTAAATTTATATAGTATAATTTCACATCTAATACAAAAATTATTATTTAATAATTATGTGTATAAAAAGTGTTATAATAATTAAAAATAAATATTTTTATAGATAATGGTCAAAGCGATACGATTTTAATATTCATTATAAATATTAATAATAAAATATATATTTTTAAATAATATCTATATTTATTTATATCTTACGATGAAAATGAAAGAACTAACATCGGATAGTATTATTTACCAAAAAAAAAAAACATCGGATAGTATCAAGAATTCAACGTTCTATCTCCTCCTCAGACTCATCGAGGAATAAAAAAAAGACTCATCCAGGAAAAAAGTTAAAAGGGTTATCTAAGAAAGGAAAGTCAATCAAATAGTATTCCTTAATTTTATATTCCAATTACCAGATCCAGCCACCTCCTCGACCTTTCTCGTCGTCCTCGTTTTAAACCTCGCAATATCATCGCAGGGACAGCCATGGCCTCACTTTCCTCCGACTCCAACACCCCTCCTCCTCTGCCACTGAAGAACCGGGTGGCCATCGTCACCGGAGCCTCTCGCGGCATCGGCAGAGCCATCGCTCTCCACCTGGCCTCTCTTGGTGCCGGCGTCGTTATCAACTACACCTCCAACTCTGCTCAAGCTGACAGCGTAGCAGCCCAGATCAACTCCTCTTTTCCCTCATCAACTCCCAATGCCATCTCCGTCCAAGCCGATGTCTCCGACGCCGAGCAGGTCAAGTCCCTCTTCGACGCCGCTGAGACTCACTTCTCATCCCGAGTCCACATCCTCGTCAACTCCGCCGGAGTCATCGACTCCAAATACCCCTCCATCGCCGGCACCGCTCTCCAAGACTTCGATCGCATATTCAGGTCGGTAGGTCGGTCAGTCTCTAATTCAATTAGTAATTTCCATTTTGAATTGTAGTTTTTCATTCCAAACATTTTATAAATAAAATTGGCAGCGTGAATGCGAGAGGGGCGTTCGTGTGCTGCAGAGAGGCAGCGAACAGGGTGAATCGAGGCGAGGGTGGGAGGATCATACTCCTGACGACGTCGCTGGTGGGGTCGCTGAAGCCGGGCTACGGAGCCTACACGGCGTCCAAGGCGGCGGTGGAGGCCATGGCTAAGATTCTCGCCAAGGAGCTCAAGGGCAATGGGATAACCGTCAACTGCGTGGCGCCAGGCCCAGTCGCCACGGAGATGTTCTTCGAGGGGAAGACGGAGGGCCAGATCCAGAGGGCGGTGGACGAGTGTCCGCTGGGTCGCCTCGGTCTGCCTGATGACGTGGCACCGGTCGTGGGGTTTCTGGCCTCCGATGCCGGCCGGTGGGTCAATGGCCAAGTGGTTCGCGTCAATGGCGGTTACGTTTAACATGCGCCTTCATCCTCATCCTGATAGTCATAGTCATATCGCATACTATTAAAATGATAATTCGCATGTTTCTGTTAATCACTATGAATACATGAACATTGTTGCATATTATGAGTCGTAGGTTGATTTATATTTCAAAAAGGGTCATGCAGATTCTGCTAAAAAGGTCTTTAATAAATTATATTTGAGGGAAAGTGTTTCTTGGTGGCTATGATTTCTGGTTTATCTCAGAATGGATGTGAAAAGGAAGCTATTCTCCTATTCTGCCAAATGCATACTTTTGGAATATCCCCTACTCCATATATATTCTCAAGTGCTTTAAGTGCCTGCACCAAAGTAGAGTTATTTGTCATGGGAGAGCAGCTTCATTGTCTAGTTTTTAAGGGAGGATTTTCTTTGGAGACATATGTGTAATGCCCTTGTAACACTATATGCTCGCTCGGGGAACCTAATATCAGCTGAACAAATTTTCAGCACACTGAGGAACAGAGATGAAGTTTCATATAATTCACTCATCTCTGGTCTAGCTCAGCATGGATTTAGTGATAGAGCTCAGGAAGTGTTTAAGAATATGCAGCTTGATTGCTTGAAACCTGATTGTTTCACAGTAGCAGGTCTTTTGAGTTCATTTGCATCAGTTGGCGCATTGAATAAAGGAATACAACTACACTCGTACTCAATAAAAGCAGGAATGTCTTCAGATACTATTCTCGAAGGTTCGCTGCTCGATCTCTATGTGAAATGCTCTGTTGTGGAAACTGCTCATGAGTTTTTTCTTACGACAGAGAAAGAAAATGTAGTCATATGGAATGTTATGCTGGTTGCTTATGGACAGTCGGATAATATCGACGAGTCATTCAAGATTTTTAGGCAGATGCAGATAAAGGGCATGAATCCTAATCAATTTACCTATCCGAGTATTTTAAGAACTTGTACCTCTGTTGGAGCTCTTGATCTAGGTGAGCAGATTCACACTCAAGTGATAAAAACTGGTTTTCAGTACAATGTGTACGTATTTCATTTTTGACATTTATGTCCCATGAATCTAGTAAACATTTGCAGCATCAGTCTTAGCTCTCATTCCGTTAGTTATGGCCTGTGCAATGCACATAATCCGTATTTTTTTTTATTTCGAAGGATAGAATATAATCGTCATTTTCATCTTAATTGTAGGATTTTTTACACCATTGCCCTCCGGTTTTTGCACGTATTTGCAAATTGTTCTATTATATTTTATATTTAGTATCTATGCCGTCTAAGTTTAACAAACGTTGACAACATTATATATTTTCAGTCTTCAACCTCGTTAGTTTTGCTTTGTTAAATGATATGTCCAATGCATATGACCCGTATTTTTTTTATTATTATTTGAAAGGTAGGATATATAGTTCGTCATTATTTTCTTCTTAAGTATATATATCGCGGACGAAGAACTACGGGAATTGATTGGCCGAGTAGGATGCTGAAACGGACAAATTGGGGCAAGTGCAGTAGTTTTCGAGCCACAATAATATTATTATTATTTTTTCTGTTTAAGAAGAAGATGATAATAAAATATTTGTTCCACCCTTTGCAAATCTGAAGGGGCAATAATGCTAAATTTTTTGAATAATTTACTGCTGGTGGTGTAAAGCTTATTCTATTCATCCTAGTCATCTGTTTGACTTTTTGGTTCTAAGAAGCAAAATAACATACTGATTTGTCGTTCTAAAAGAGGTTTGAATTGTTGTCATTGCTTAGGCATGTGGTGACGTTCTTCCTCCTCCTAAAGAATTATACATAAATACGACCACCTCCACCAGTTTAACAGAATCAAAGTTTCAATTCAAAAAATGGCTGGGGAGATCCGCAAAGATCGTGGCATCCTCAATGGCCGAGTAGCAATAGTCACCAGTGCTTCTCACGGCATCGGAAAAGCTATAGCCATCCACCTACACTCTTTAGGCGCAAAAGTTGCTCTTAACTACGCCACGAGCTCCGCAAAAGCTGAGCAGCTAGCCTCACAGCTCAACGCCAACTCCTTCATCAATCCCCGAGCAATCGCAGTTCAAGCAAACGTTTCAGATCCAGATCAGGTGAAGTTCCTCTTCGACAAAACCCAGCAAGAGTTCGGCTCAGAAATCCATATTTTGGTCAACTGTGCTGGACTGTTGGATCCAAAATGTCCAACTTTGGCCAATACAGCAGTGAAGGATTGGGACATAACATTCAATGCGAACACCAAAGGTGCATTTTTGGTGAGCAGGGAGGCTGGCAAGCGGTTGGTACATGGGGGTGGTGGAAGAATCATCATGATAACCACATTGGTGGTCGGGGCGCTCTTGCCAGGATATGGGGCTTATGCAGCATCAAAGGCTGCGGTGGAGACGATGACAAAGATATTGGCGAAGGAGCTAAAGGGGACGGGAATCACGGCAAACTGCGTTGCACCGGGGCCGGTGGCAACGGAGATTTTTTATGTGGGGAAGACGGAGGAGGCGATAGCGAGGATAGCGGATGCATGCCCCTTGGGAAGACTAGCGCAGCCTGAGGATGTGAGTGGCATTGTGGTGTTTCTGGCAAGTGATGCTGGAGAGTGGATTAATGGGCAGATTATTAGGGCTGATGGTGGATTTGTTATTTAATATCACAATATACACATCATTATCATCGCTTTTTCATTAGCTGTTTTTCTTTCTCTACACCGACTATCGTAATGTTGTAAAACTTTATGATAAAAATATTTCATTTGAATAATATCACTTTGTATAAAAATGTTTTGATTGTTTCTAAATATACTATAATTGGGAAAATAACAGTCCAAAAAATTTGCATGAGATTCGCTAGTAAAAAAAGAAAAAAGAAAGGGGTAAATCCATTTTATGAATTTCTTCAGATAGTTACATGCATACACCTCAGTTCTTGGCACTGATATGTTATAGTTTTGGATTGGCTCATGCATGCGATGCGATGCGAGTAGAAAATCCTTTATCTTCCAATTTAGCGTAAATTGAAAGGTCTTATAATAATCTGTGTTTATTTATAATCGTGTTTGAAGAATCTGGTAGCAACCAGCAAGAACCACAGCAAAGCAAAGAATAGAAAACAAGCACAATCAATACGAACGCTAGCACTAGCAGCAATATTCGGATAGCTATCAATAATTCAACGTTCTATCTCCTCCTCAGACTCATTCATGAAAAAAGTTAAAAGGTAATTTTGTTTTATTTAAGAAAGGAAAATCAACCAAATATTATTCCTCAATTTTATATTCCAATTACCCAGGTCCAGCCTCCTCAATCGTCCTCGTTTTAAAATTCGCAATATCATCGCAGGGACAGCCATGGCCTCACTTTCCTCCGTCTCTAACACCCCTCCACCTCTGCCACTGAAGAACCGGGTGGCCGTCGTTACCGGAGCCTCTCGCGGCATCGGCCGAGCCATCGCTCTCCACCTGGCCTCTCTGGGTGCCGGCGTCGTTATCAACTACACCTCCAGATCTGCTCAAGCTGACAGCGTAGCAGCCCAGATCAACTCCTCTTTTCCCTCATCCACTCCCAATGCCATCTCCGTCCAAGCCGATGTCTCCGACGCCGAGCAGGTCAATTCCCTCTTCGACGCCGCCGAGACTCACTTCTCATCCCGAGTCCACATCCTCATCAACTCCGCCGGAGTCACCGACTCCAAATGCGCCTCCATCGCCGACACCGCTCTCCAAGACTTCGACCGCATATTCAGGTCGGTAAGTCGGTCAGTCTCTAATTCAATTAGTAATTTCCATTTTGAATTGTAGTTTTTCATTCCAAATATAAAATTGGCAGCGTGAATGCGAGAGGGGCGTTCGTGTGCTGCAGAGAGGCAGCGAACAGGGTGAATCGAGGCGAGGGTGGGCGGATCATACTCCTGACGACGTCGCTGGTGGGGTCGCTGAAGCCGGGCTACGGAGCCTACACGGCGTCTAAGGCGGCGGTGGAGGCCATGGCTAAGATTCTGGCGAAGGAGCTCAAGGGCAATGGGATAACCGTCAACTGCGTGGCGCCAGGCCCAGTCGCCACGGAGATGTTCTTCGAGGGGAAGACGGAGGGCCAGATCCAGAGGGCGGTGGACGAGTGTCCGCTGGGTCGCCTCGGTCTGCCTGATGACGTGGCACTGGTCATCGGTTTTCTGGCCTCCGATGCCGGCCAGTGGGTCAATGGCCAAGTGGTTCGCGTCAATGGCGGTTACGTTTAACATGCACCTTCATCCTCATAGTCATATCGCACACTACTAAAATAATAGTAAGCGCTTTCTCTCTCTCTCTCTCTCTATATATATATATGTATATATGAATTTATGATTGATTACAAAATAATAATAGAAAATTGTTGCATATTATAAGTCCTAGAAAATACTTACAATAATATATATATATATATATGGTTGAACTGAACTAATTTTCTGTCCCTTCCCCAGTTTTCAATTTTGGCATGTATGGAAAATATAATATTATATAAGGATGATGATAAACTGTGCAGGTGCGGCGGAGGAAACAGTGGGTGTCGCTTTGATCCTATGAAGTTGGGAGTCTCACTTGGGTCCTGGGAATTCCGACACAGGTTGCATCGGCAAAAGTACTGGAACTTGAAGATCAATACAAAATTAAATAAAAAACTAACATCAAATATTACACCAACCCAATTATCAGTATTCTAAAAAACTTAAATGCATCAAATATTACATAACCAGTAGTAGATCAACAATGGAGAGAGCCGAATGTGTTTCCTCGCTGCCGTTGGCAGAATTTGTCAATCGACGAGAAATTAGGCGAAAGAGAAGATAAAAAATTAAAAATGGCAAAAGCATATATCAGGAGAGCAAATCGAGTTAAAGGGGAGATCTGTAAGCAGCATGTTGGTCTTCTGCTGCGACCTGCGACGACGAGAGAGGTGGAGGTGATGTGTACCTGTTTGTTGGTCGATTTCCATAGGAGGAGGTGCGATTTAAGAATTAAGTCCGGCTACAATGAACGATGAACGATGGTTTAGTTCAGTTTAGATTTCAAAGGAGGAGGCGCCATTTTATTTTTATTTTTGTGAATCGAGCAGGTATGATTTTAGAGTTACGGCCGCCTCCATTGACAATGAGTAACATAATCGTAAAAATAGATAAAATATTTAAATGAATAAATGATAATATATAATATATTTATATACAGTCATAGTATTTTAAGTATATCTCATATTCATTATATTCAGATATAGAATTTAAATATTAAAAAAAAAAAATATATATATATAGGAGTGCTGAGGTGGGCGAAGTCGTCCACCTCTCAGAGTCCGAAACCGTGTAAATCCCCTTCATCTCCAATTTTTCAAAATTCGGTCAACATTTTGAATTTTAAAAATTT
>QANX01001781.1:0-30689 GCA_003254975.1 Ochetophila trinervis | reverse complement strand
AACATCTGAGCTTTGTACATATATATATTAATTATAATTATTTATATATTTCATGTAATTAATTGTTTAAATTGGTCAAGGAGATTCATGCATGCCTCACGGCCAAAAGACTCTAATATATAATGTAAACAAAAATAATTTTATCAGGACTTTAGTTAGGATCTAAATCACGTGTAGGGTTTGCATTAAAACTGATCTAGATAAAACCCAAATAGAATTTTTTATTAATAATAATATTTTTTGTTTGGAGCAGGTTTGATCGAAATGAAATCGTGTATACTTTAAACACCGGTTTTTATAGTTTGTTTAAATTGTCGTGCAAATTAAGAAACCCTAACAAGTTTCATTAATATATGTAATAATTATTTAACTTTATGATTACTAAAAGAATTTGATAAAAATAATAGTAATTTTTGATACATGAAGGAATCCTAAGTAACTATCAAGATTAAGAAATAAGATACAAAATTTGCCTTCTCCAAACAGCTTGTCTGGATTATGCTGGATCATGCCCAACCCCTACTTTGCGCACTAAGTACTTTTATTCATATGGGTTGAGATAGAGTAAATATATTATTATATATATAGTCAGGTTCACATCAAGTATCTCTGACAGTCTTAATTAGTATCAAGTCTTGTTTTATTAGTTTTTAGTTCGCTTCATTTTAAAATAAATTAGAACATTTTTAATGATAAATGTAAATTGTTATATATGTGACATAAAAATTAACATTATTTAAATCTAAATAGTATAAATTTATGGTCAAATAAAAAATAATTTTCCAATAGTATTATGCAAAAAGACTTTTAATGGCTATTAATTAATTACATTAGAAAAAAAATGATTTTCTAAGAAAAATTTAGTTTTTATGAAAATAGTGAATGTTTAACAGAAACTCTAGAAGTAGACATTCACTTTGACAATGTCTATGCTACATCAACTTGACATTCATTGTAGACATTGCCATTGAAGAATTTTTTTTTTTAAATACTTTCTACATTGCTTATGTGTTATGTCTATTTATGTTGGATTTTTGGTGTTTGGCTGAAATATTATTAGAGAGAAAAGTTAGTAACTCTTTGATTTTGTACTGCTTTGCTTCGGATTTGACTGAGAAAAAAGATGAAGAGAGAAACTTTAGAGCATTTATTGTTGTAAAATCTCAACATTTCATTCATTTTGTTTCAATGTATTTAAAGAGACATTACTACATTGCATTAAACTAAAACATAATATATTTGAAATCCATATTTGAAGTTCAAATCAGTAAGATCAATCCATCAGCTTGAAAGTGACTCATTCTCTAGTGTTTTTATAGTCAAACTAGATTTTTTCTTTTGGCAAGACATGGAGTCTCAAAATACTGATATTTGTTATTCTACAGCTGCATCCCATGTCTTACTGTATGAGGAAAGAGGTGTTGAGAGTAATATTGTACTAAGCTATACTTTTTTATTTGCATATACTTCTCTTCCTCGTACATGGAAAAGTCCGAGCATAGAACTTCTTGAGTGTGAGCTTGGCTACGGCAGACTTGTCAAGTCTTTGGCCATGGTCGAACATTCCGTGTGTCTCAGAAAATATAAGAGAGAGACTTCTGAGACAAAAATATTACCTTCAGACAAAATGTCTCGGACAAAAATCACCCTCAGACTTTACATCCTCAGACATTCAACTTTAGACACTTCATCTTCAGCTATCTCACTCTTGGACAGATAAGCCTTAGATATTTTGGCCTCAGCCATTTACACCTCAGGCAAAGGGAGTCAAACTTGTTTTGAGACTTGAACATACATGCAAGTGTGAAAAAATTGCCACCCTTTTAACAATTTACACCATTCACATCTCCATTAGCGATGCTCTTTATGGTCTAGTGTTGAAAACAACACTAACAGAAGCCCAATCACAAGTCATGCAGAAAATAATTGTAAGCCCAAAACCATGCTACAAAAGCTCAGTCCAAGTTGATAGAAGTTCTCTAAAATATTCCTTCAAGATATTTCCTTATAAGCTGTCTAATTCTGGTTGTAAATATTTTAGTTTATATATATGCATTATTACATTAATAGAAATCTAGGTTTGTATATAAATACTCATTGATTGGGATGTAATGATTGTGAAAGAAATATACAGCCGTCATTACTATTCTTAAAAAAAGATTTTCTTTCATCAAAAGTTTTATGGTACTAGAGCCACTATGTGGCATTTTCTTCTCAAAGCTCTCTCATCAATGGCAATCCACAATGAGGCAACCTCTTCTTCAATGTTTTCAACTACACTCTTCCTCTCAAACTTGGCCGAGCAAATTATCTTCTTTGGTGTTCTCAAGTTATCCCAGCAATTCGTGGACAAGATCTTGAAGACTTCATAAGTGGTGAAACAGAAAAGCCATCACAATGCATTGATGTAGATAGTGAGGAGTCTTCCCAAAGAACCATTAATCCTGATTTTGTTGCTTGGGAAAAAAAAGACCAACTTCTCTTGAGTTGGCTTCTTTCTTCTATGACCGAAAGTGTGCGTGGTCATGTTGTGGGTCATACAACCACTCAAGTTGTTTGGAGAGCTCTAGCAAGAATTTTCTTATCTCACTCTAAGGCTATAATCATGCAACTCCGTTCCCAACTTCAAACTACTAGAAAAAAGGCGTTAGATATGGTAGACTATCTTCTGCAGATGAAGAACATAGTAGATTTTTTTGTTGCTATGGGAAGCCCTGTTATACAAGAAGATTGCACTTAGTATGTCCTCTCTGGCCTTGGGCTTGAATACGACTTAGTGGTGATAAAAGTCACTGCATGTCAAGATGTTCTTAGGTTTGAGGAGATTCAATTTCTGCTTTTGAATCAAGAAATAAGGTTTGAGCGACAACATAACTCCATTATTAATGAAGTCACAACTGCTTCTGCAAATTTGAGTATTGGTGGATCAAACTCTAAAAGGAACTCTACTGCAAATTTCTCGGTACCAAGAGGATGTATACAAACATTTCATGGCCGCGAAAGATTTCAAGGAGGTTGTGGTTCTCAGAGACCAATTTGCCAAGTGTGTACTCATATGGGACATACCACCGCAACTTATTTTAATCGCTATGACTCAAACTATCAATGTCAAAAGATCAGGTCAGCTAAGCTCACATAAAACTCCACTGCTTTGAACATCATGATGGCCACTCTTGGTGATGTTTGTGACCCATCCTGGTATGTTGATTCTGGTGCTACTCATCATGTGGTTGCTAAACTGGAAAACCCAAAGAGCCTCATTGAATACAAAGGCAAAAGAAAATTGGTGATTGAAAAAGGTGAAGGCATAAAAATACATAAAATTGGTGATAGTTATCAACTATCAACTCAAAACAAACATCTAGTTCTTAACAATGTGTTAGTGGTACCCAAAATTTCTAAAAATATGCTGAGCATTGTACAATTTACAAAGGATAATGATGAATCTATGAATTTTAATGCCTCTTGTTATGTTGTGAAAGGCAATCTCTTGGGAAAACCTTTGCTGGAAGAAAGGCTACATGAAGGGCTCTACCAATTTGGTTGTGTGGTCATTGGTTCAAATTACATATTTAACACTCTTCACATGACTATTCCCACCGCTTCAAGGTTCCATGAGTATGGTCATCACCAACAACTAGTAGCTCTTTTAGGTTCTAAGAAGTCTGGTTGTTTATCAAACAAGAAAAATGTAAATGTCTTGCACAGTAGGCTTGGACATCCCTCATTTCCTGTATTGAAGAAAGTTGTTAAATTGAATGAATTACCAGTAATGTCTCTGTCTGATTTTGAGTTTTGTTCATCTTGTGAATACGGTGAAAACAGAAAATTATCTTTTCAACACTCATAGCATATAGCATCCAAACCTTTAGAAATTGTTCACTCGAATGTATGGGAACCTGCTCCCTTACCATCCCTAGATGGATATAGATATTATGTGCACTTTCTTGATGAATATAATCGATACACTTGGATATTACCCTTCCGTGCTAAATCTGAAGTTGCTCAAATTTTTGTTAATTTAAAAAAGGGTTATTAACACTGGTGGTACTTGAACTATATCAGGTGTGACAAGTGTGTATCTTAATTTTTTTTTTTTGCATTTTAATACTTGAACACTTAAAAGTGTATCACCATTAGTACCTATATCATTTTCCGTCCAAAAACCCCTTTAACCTCACGTGTTGCTCACATGCAAGGGAAAATATTATCTTTTTATCCTCCCAAAACACTAGATTTTTCTCCTTCCTCTTTCTCTCTCCTAAAAAACTAGAAAAAAAAAACTCATTTTTCTGTGTATTTTAGATTGATTAAATCTTTGTATTTTATACTAAATTTATTTTATTATACGTTGTATTTTGTTTGTAGTTGAAAATGGTAGAAAATTACATGATTAAATAGGCAAAATGCATAAAAATGGCACAAAAAAAATTCAAAACCCGTGCGAATTGAAGTTTGAGTTGGGTATGAAATTTCAGTGGGTATTACACCAAATTGACCCTTAGGTTTCATCAAAAATGAAAAGATGAAGCCAAAAAGATAAATTTTGCCAAAAACGGTGGTCAAAATCATAAAATTCCGACGAACAAAACAACTGGGTCAACCCACAACCCGCCTTAAGGTTAGGGACGACCTAAAACGATGATGTTTTGTTAGATCAAAACGATGTCATTTTGATTGTTTATTAGTTTGATATAATAATAAAGAATCAAAACGACGCCGTTTTGGATCGTCTCCAACCTTAAGACAGGTTGTGGATCGACCTGTTTAACTGAACCGAGTCACGTGACCCAATTGTTTTGCCCGTTGGAATCTTATGATTCCAACCACCATTTTTGGCAAAATTTGTCCCGTTGGCTTTGTCTCTTCATTTCCGACGAAGCCCAATGGTCAATTTGGTGTGATACCCACTGAAATTTCATACCCAACTCAAACTTCAATTCGCACGGGTTTTGAAGTTTTTCATGAAAATTCAAATTATTTTTTCAATTTAATTATACAATATTCTAACAGTTTGAATCACACAACAAATTATAACATGGAAAAATACAAATTTAGTCTAAAAAATAAAAAAAAATTAGTTTTTCCTTTTTTTTCTTTATTTTTTTTGGACTACATTGTTTGTTATTTTTGTTTTTCTTAGCATTGTTTGAGTTCTCTTTTATTAGTTTTAATGATTTTTTTTATTTAATATGAAATCTACTTTTTTTATGGTGCCAATTGGAATTTAAACAGAAAAGTAAGAGAGAGGATTTGCAGGAAGAGAAATGGTTGAGAAAAAATAAGAGAAAGAAGAAAGGCAAAGAAAATACCAAATTTACCCTTATTACTGTTCGTCATGTGCAACACATGTGTAGTTAACGGTAAATTTTGGACCGAAATAGACGTAGGTACTAATGGTGCTACACTTTTACGAGTTTAGGTACTAAAATGCAAAAAAAAAAAACGTTTATGTATAAGTTTGTAACACTCGATATAGTTCAAGTACCGCCAGTGTTAATAACCCTTTAAAAAATTGGCTGAAAAATCCATAGGTCATTGCATCAAACATTTGCAGTCGAAGTGGAGTGGCAAATATCGATCCTTAGTTTCAATTTTGAAACACCATGGGATACAATTTCTCCAGCCATGCCTATATACATGAGAAAAATGGATGAGCAAAGTGCAAGCATAGACATATCACTAAAATGGGTCTGTGTTTGCTCGCTCATGCTTCACTTCCTTTACATTTTTGGTGGGATGCCTTTGAAACTGCAACTTACCTCATCGATAGTCTTCCAGCTCCCACATTGCAACACAAAACATCTTTACTAATTTTATTTAAAACAAAGCAAGATTATAATTTTCTTTGCTATGCTTCCTTCATCTTAGACCATACAACAAATGAAAATTTCATTTTCATACAGAGCCATGCACCTTTCTTGGTTATAGTGCCTCCTATAAGAGTTATAAATGTTTAAGTATGAACAGGAAGGTCTATATCACACCACATGTAATATTTAATGAAATTCAATTTCCTTATATGTCTAAGTCTTCTTCCCACAGGTTAACCTTATGTCAAAGCTACATTCACAGGTGTTAATTCTAATGTGTTCTTATCCTCCACATTAAATCTCTTAACCGAATGGCAGGAACCAAGTGACTCACATCCTAAATTGGTGGAACTTCAAGTAATGCCTTATTCTCCAACAGAGTGATCACCGAGTTTGTCTTCTCCTGTACCACACGTGGAATGTCATCAAGTAGCCACATCACCTTATTCTCCTACTCAAATGCCAGATGGTTCTCCACCTGCAATACAAATGGAGGTTCATCTCCTTGTTGCTCCACAAAAACAATCCACTCATTTCATGGTTACAAGATTACTTCACACCTTTATTTCTGCTATTGAGACGTCTAGTAGTGAAATTAAACCAACAAAGGTAGCTACACTCTTCAAAGTCCCTTATGGCAGCAAGCAATGAACGTAGAGTACCAGGCATTCATGTCAAACAGTACCTGGACATTGGTTCCTCATACCACGCCATGAATATAATTGGTAATAAGTGGATCTTCAAGCTAAAAAGACATGCCGATGGATCCATCGAACGTTACAAAGCTCACCTCATGGCAAAAAGCTTCCACCAAACACCTGGATTGGATTTCACCAACACCTTCAGTCTCGTGGTTAAGTTCTTCACAATTTGTGTAGTTCTCAACATTGTTGTTTCTTATCATTGACTTATCATTCAACTCGATATCAATAATGTGTTTCTTAATGGCCACCTCTCGCAGCTGGTGTATATGCAGCAACCTAAGGACTTTGTTGATCCTTACAAACAACACCATGTTTGCATGCTTCACATAGCACTTTATAGCCTCCACCGAGCTCCTCGTGCATGGTATGGCCATTTTCGGCAATTTCTAGTATGTTAGGGTTTCAAAAATTCACAAACAGACATTTCATTGTTCTATTTTCACAATGCTAATGGGATGTGAGCTTTTCTTTTGGTCTATGTGGATGACATATTACTTACTGGTAATTCCAACCATTGCTTCATAAACTCCAGCATGATCTAAATTCAGAGTTTGCTCTCAAACAACTTAGCACCTTGAATTATTTTTTGGGGATTGAGGTGTACCGTGATGCAACTGATCTTTATTTATCTCAGTCTAAATATGCTAGTGACTTGTTGAAATGCATAAATATGGCTTCTACCAAGCCATGCGGCGTACCATTCACTACTTTTTCTAGTCTTATTAAGCTTTCTGGTATCTTTTTTGATGACCCAATACTCTATCGAAACACTATCAGCACTTTACAATATCTGACCCTCATTAGGCCATAAATTTTATTCTCCGTTAATTTGTTAAGTCAGTTTCTTCATCAACCTCGCCTCCATCATTGGCAAGCATGCAATAGGCTTTTATGCTACAGTTAATGAACAATCTTGTTTGGCCTACAATTCAAGCCATCCAAGTATTTTAATCTCATGGCCTGTTTTGATGTCGACTGAGAGGGAGATCCAGATAATCGCCACTTTACAAGTGGTTAAGCAATATTTATGGGATGCAATCTTGTCAGTTGGAGTGCCAAGAAACAACATGTAGTTGTCCGCTCAAGAACATAATTTGAATACCGTGCATTAGCTTTAGCACCATCCGAGGTGGCATGTCTATAACATTTTTTTTGCGAGATTAAAATTCCTCAAACCGTTTGCCAGTTTTGTGGTGTGACAACATCAACACCATTTATCTTGCAAAAAATCCACTGTTTCACTCGCATACCTAGCACATCGAGATAGACATCCACTTTGTGAGGGGCAAAATTATCTTGCAAGAATTTGCAGTCAATTACGTTCCCATGACAGATCAGATTGTTGACGTGTTAACGGAGCCACTTTCTGCACCACAGTTTATGTTGCAATTTATCAAATTGAATGTGACTACTACCCCATTCAATTTGAGGGGGCATGTGAACAACATTGATGGAAGCCAAAGACCATGCCCAAAACCATGCTACAAAAGCTCAGCCCAAATAGATAGAAGTTCTCTAGAATCTTCCTTCTAGATATTTCCTTATGAGCTGTCCTATTCCCGCTATAAATACGTCAATTTATATTACATTAATAGAGGTCTAGGGTTTGTATTTAAATACTCAATGATTGGGATGTTATGATTGTGAAAAAAAATATATAGCCGCCATTACTATTCTTTAAGTAAAGGTTTTTTTTTTTTCATATTAAAACTCTATTTTGTGAATGTGAACTTATAGGCACACGGTAAACCATAAATGCATTTTTAAATTTCACTCATTAAAATGATTAAATTATTAATAAAGAAAATTTTCATAGCAAAACTATCATATTGATCTAATTTGAACCTGATTGTGTATATATGTGTGTGTTGATTCTCAATTTATTCTTCCTCGTTATATAAATTATAAAATACCATTATAAATATATATATATATATATATATGAATATATATTGGTTCAAAATGAATATATAGTCAATACATACATACACAGCTACATTGGTTTTTATTATTATCAGTCATTAGTTTACTTTATAGACTAAGATTTAAACAAACATTAATGATTTTATGTGTCTATATAGGATTCATATTGTTCAATTATATATAATTTCAGTATTTCATTATTCCTATATTAAATCACTAATGCATTTTTGAATGTCAGCATTTGAACTTTTTAAATGAGATAATAAAGTTGAATCTTGACACTAAAATCATCAAATCGACTGGGAGATTTTATAGAAAATTAAAAACATCAAAGTAAACTGTGACTTATAAATGAGGAAATAACAGGCTGAGGATATTCATGTTATTAGCTTGGATTTACATTCAATTCGCTCTGCTCGAGAAGCCATATGCCAAGAAAAGAAATTAGGAGGAGAGATTATAAGACTAAATGGGCCTTAAGACCTTTCGATTACCATTTTTGGTAGGTAATCAATCTTTAATGTGCGGCTGATGTTCCTAACTACTCTCTGTCGAGAGAGAGAGAGAGAGAGAGAGAGAGGAGTGCTCTATGAACTTGATCTTTGACAATTTAGTTTGGCCATTAAATGGGTACATCCAATGGTACGAAAATAATTAAAATTTATAGATAATTACGAATATTTGTCAAAAACCTTTGTTAAACATACACACACACACACATTTTGTAAAGAAATTTGTTAAATATTATGGTATATAGATTTGACTATAATATATACATATATGTATATGAGTTTTACAAGTAACACCCATGACTATGAAAAATTTACAATTAAATACATTTGAAATATTTATACTCCTAAATTATCAAATAAATTTTTAAAAAGCATAAACTTAACACTACAAGAAATTTGGCCTACAGCATTGAAAATTGAAGCTACAAAATAAATTATGTGACAAAAGATACCTCTTCAGTTTAAAAAAAAAAATATTTCGTGACTGTTTAAAAAATTTGTTATTTTCAGTTACGAAATTTAAAATTGTAACATGTTTACGTAACTAATTGGTCAATTTTTCGTAGGAAAATTTTCCCTCCAAATGTTTAAAACTTACTGTTACAAATTTTTCATCTTCGTGAATAAATACTCTGAGTTTGACTGGTCAACTGATGAAATACATACAGTCACAAAAATTAATTTCGTGACAGAATAATTTTTTCCATAAAAAAATAAATAAAAATGGACCAAAACGGCACCGTTTTGGTCAATTTTTGCCGTTTTGGTCAATTTTTGTTCGTGCCCTTCATCTAAAATGGTCTGGTGTGGTCTTTGGTGTATGTTGCGAATAGTGGCCGCCTTTCCACAAGCACCCATTTCCTTGGCCAGCCGAACCCAAAATCTCCAGCGAAATAGATGAAGCGTTGTTGCACTGAATCGCCGAAATCGCCGCCTCATTGCTGAAAGACCGCCGCCATCGACTTCTGGCTTTGTGTGTTAAATGCAAGAGGTGGGTTGTTCATAACTTTTCTCCTACTGTTTCGAATGCTTTTAATTGTTCAAAGGTTTAGACAGAGAAGCAATTGAAGTGCCTTTGAAACTCTTCCTCCCTCTTTAGAATTTACTCCTGTGAGCTCTCTCTCCGTTTACCTCCTATATTTTATTACTAATTCTGTTTCATTTAAGAGGTTTCTACTAGATTTTTCTATTGGGTTTTGAATCAAATCTACAAATTTGCTTCCGTTTTTTTTTTTCTTTTTAAAAGTATTTTTAAATTCAAACTTTTTCTTTTTGTTAAAAAAGTTAGAGCTCGTGAGTTGCATTTTACTTGCGTGTGTGTATATGCGTGTATATAATATATATATACATATATATATATATATATATATGGATGAATGTTGGGGGAAAAATTTCTCACCCACTTTTTGCCATCTCGGTCTTCCCTATATTTTTATATAGGTAAAGGGTTTTTTTTTTTTTTTTTTTCATGTTTAAAATCTTTGAACTGGTTGGTTATGGTGGTTTGGTAGCTAAAAATTGTGATTTGTTTGCTTCCTTCCCTGTTTCTTTGATTGGTTGGTTGTGGTCTTTATTGATTTGCCAATGTCCAAACTTATTGATTTTTTTTTTTGTGATATGGAACTTGTGCTGAATGATTCAGTTTTTAGGGATTTTGAGCTCATAAAATGATGTGGATTATGCTTTTTGGATTGTTTGAGTTCTGGGTTAACTTTCTTTAATTGTGTTTTGCTTCATTTTTTCGAAAACAAATTATTTTCATGTTCATTTCCTTTCGACATTCAAGAATACCAGAAGTTGAATGAGCTATAAGTTTTAGTTGAACGGCTAGACTCCAGGTATTATTAACTATATTTAATATAATTGGTCATGTTGGTGGGTTTTATTAATTACTTGATATTGCAAAATGATATATAAAATCAGGGAAATGAGGAATTGGTGAGGTACTATGGGATTTGCGTGTGAATCTAAAGAGGCATTGCCAGTATGCTATAGCCCAGCTCGAGACAGATCAAGGAAATGGGTGAGACAGATGACACTTGGTAAATCACTTCTCTGCTGCTGAAGCAACAGACTACCTACACGAACCTCTTACTCACTCAACCATCTCTCATGGTTGACATCACACCCAACTTAATTATTACCACCACCACCACCACCACCACCACCACCACCACCACCACCACCACCACCTTCATCTCCACTTTCAACACTATCAAACCCATTCCTTTACTACATTGCTATTCGTACTAGCAGCACCAGTACTGAATCTCCTCATCCTTTTCACAGTTTATGCTACTACACAACTATTGCTAGTACTAGAACAGTTATGGCTTCCAAATTGAACCATCCTTGTTTGCACCACAAGCTAATGATCATGATCAGCACCCATTGCATGCACCAAAAAGAGATAAAAATGGGCCAGTCTACAGTTTGTCTGGTCCAAGAATTGGAATAGAGAAGGAGATTTCAGTTATGACCTTCTCTCTTCCAACTCTTGGACTAGACAAACTGTAGATTGGCCTATTTTTATCTCTTTTTGGTGCATGCAATGGGTGCTGATCATGATCATTAACTTGTGGTGCAAACAAGGATGGTTCAGTTTGGAAGCCATAACTAGTTCTAGTACTAGCAATAGTTGTGTAGTAGGAGAAGGAGGATTTGGATGTGTCTATAAGGTTGGTCAATATGTAAACATTCATATATGAATGAAGAATTGTTAGTGCATTGAAGATTACTGATTGATATTAAGCTAGAATGGATTTGCTGTCTCTGTCTATAAGAACTTGGAATGAATGTGGTATGCAAGCTGATACCTTACTTTTGAGATGACAGTAAATATTAGTTGGAAAGCCAAATGTTAATATATATTATTTTAAGATGTTAAGTGCTAACATCTTAACTTACACATGCTATGATTAGGTAGTGAGAAATTGAGTTACAGCAATGCTGAAACTTTACACTTATATATATATATATTTTGTGTATAGTAATATTTTGGGATGGTTAATTATAAGTAAAGCAGAATATTTTGATAAGCTACATTTCGTTTAGTATTTTTTTTGGTGTTGGATGCGATTTGGAACTTATATATGTTTTATTTTAGCATGTGAGTAACTAATTACTATGAGACTGGTAAGGTTTCCAGAACAACAGTTATGTATAACATTTGTGGCTAATATAAATAGCCATGAAACATAAAATATACATTGGCAAACTGATTCCTTTTTAGTAACAAAATTTATAGTCCGTGACAACAATATATGCAATCTGTTATAATTTACATTTAGCCATGAATGTTTTCGTGTATAATTCTAGGGCAATTTAGTCACGGACATAAAAACCATGACTAAAACACTTCGAATTAGTCACAACAACTACTGCACCAAATAAACACGACAATTTTCGTAACTGATTGACATACTTCAGCCACAAAACCAACAGTTTTAGTAACGAAAACATCAAACTTCAATTACAACAATTTTCGTGACTGAATGTCACACATTTTGTCACGAAAAAATCCAAAATTTTAAAATTGTCCTTTAGTCACCAACTGCCACTTTTTTTTTGTGACTAGGGACTTTCAGGGAGGCACTTACTGCCATGGAGCTGGTACGACGTATTTTACGTAACTTAATGGATTTAACGACAAAAAAATTGTCTTCAGTCACGAAATGTCATTGTCGCTGTAGACCATATTTCTTGTAATGTAAATTATAAATATACACAGTGATTCATTATTATTTTTTAATGAATTTTATTAGCTTTATAATATTTAATTTCAGACTAATTAATATTTGTCTTATAATATTAGAATAGTAAAATGTTATAGATAACTTTTTATAAAATTTGTTTATAATCTCAATCATATTATAATACAATTTTTTTTATTTAAATCATGTCGTATTATTTGTCATTTTAATTAAAGTGTTTAAGTGATATATATATATATATATGAATTTAAAATAATAAGTACGTCAAATAAGTATTATTGTCATACAATTAATTATAGGCATTTTATTAATTGAAAAATTGGCATTGAAGGTGAAAATGTAACGTCCATGTGTAGTATATGTGTTTATTTGTTATTTACATAGCTTGAAAGAGTTGTTTTTTTTTTTTTGTTTCTTTTTTTTGTTGGTAAAAACATAGCTTGAAAGATATGTGTGATGCATTTTACCCTTTTATCAATAGAACCCACTTACAATTTTGATTTCAATTTCAATTCAAAAATCTATCTATACATATAGTCTATTTATTGTAATAGTTACTTTAAACATGTTATAATTAAAGTATAATCCGATCAAATTGACTAATTTTTCATGTTCCATTAAAATTGTGTTTCATGAGTCACGACAAGAAATGATCACTTAAAAAAAAAAAGACAAAAACTTAGGCCGTGTTTTGTAATGCTTTAAAAGAATTTCAATCATTTACTTTGCGAGCAAAAAACTTTCTATGAAAAAAGTTTTGTCAAAGATTGAATTATGAAGATATATAGATATTGAGGGACAAAACATGCTCTGTACATATCCAAAACTGTGATGAAAGGAAATTAGGGACATAATCTATAAGCTAAGAAGATGATTTTTAAGATCATGTGGATGTGTTGTTGGCTATCACACACAGTGTCTGGCACATGTTAAGTGGACCTAATTTTCCAAGCGCTCCATGATTTATATTTATATAATCCTTACAACATGAATTTGGCATAATTATGGAAATGTGGGAGAAGCATTTTTAGCTGTCACATGCTTTATGATTATTAGGTTTAAATTTATAAAAGCTTAATATATATGAAGTGGTGCAAAATGAAAATTTGGCTACAAGTTTCCATTATTGTTGTGCCTCAACCACTTGGCAGATGGATCATTGTTTTCTATCTTATTGTTGGTTGCATGGGCTTGAGGGCTCAATTATGTATGTGGCATGGTGGATATGGGGGAGATGGTCTCTCTCTCTCTCTATAAACAAATACATGTTGCCACGTGATGAGGACCACCCCTTTGGAGCTAATCATATATCATCAATATTCCATTTACATAGATTCCTCAATCTGTTGGTATTTCATTCTCTCTTATATTATTAATTATATACTATTTCATATATTTTCTTATGTTTCTAACCATTAATTTCTCTTCTTTTTTATTTTAATGAATATTTTTTATTCACAATTATGTCAAACTTCATTTCATATTTTTTTTTATGATAAAAAATAGTAACAGTTCACAATGAAATTTTTTAATAAATACAACATTTATTTGTTTGTAAAAAGTTGTGAATAAAAGTGCTATGAAAATATAGAATATTGCTTCTTATTATTACTAGTGATCATGACTAATAAAGTGTAAAACCTATTGGGTACGTGAAAATTGGTAATGATTGTATTTAATTTTGTTTTGACTGTAGATAGTTCGCAGTTCTCTTTTTATTGAATAAGTAAAAGCCAACTAATGTTTTCTCCTGTTTGAATTACTCTTTAGAACTTATTATCAGAATTTGACTTTTTAATATTTAAATAGATTCATTAAACAATATATCTAAATATAACTTATTTTGATACTGTTAGAATCAACACAAGGCATTTTTAATTATGCAAGCGTGCTATTTTCTAGATTGAAAAAAAAAATAACAATAATAATAACAATAATAATAAATAGATGACAAACCAAATAATAAAAATAGGACTTCTCAACTAGGCTAGCACCTACCATAGATAAACCAAGCTAAGCCTCAAAATAGATTAAGAAAAATTGAATTACAAAATGTCAAGATATACAACCCTATAAAGGGCAAAACAGAAAATAAAACAACCTAAATAAAACAGCCGTATTAAAATCCGGAAGCAGAAAAATACCAGTGGAGAAAATTGCCACCAGAAGAAAGAGTACAGGTTACAAACAAAGAAAAAAACAAACTACTTAGGGTCCGTTTGTTAACGCATTCAGTTTTTGCTTTTGGTTTTTAGCTTTTAGCTTTTGTTTATGGTTTATGGTTTATAGTTTTTGTTTATGGTTTTTGGTTTATATTTTTGCTAAAAGGAAAAAAATGAAAAACAAAAACCATTTTTCAATTTTTTTTATGCAAAATTTTTTTTTTTAATAATCATTTTTATTTTTATTTTTAAATTTTACAAATAAATTTAAATAAATTCTTATTAGATTATTGTCGGTTCTAGATTTTGGCTCCAACTGTCGTGTCCTAGGTTTCTGCCCGGACCAAGCTGTCCTGATCCTGAGTTCCAATTCGGACCAGACAATCCAGGCGGTCCTGAGTACTGCCCCGACCGGACTGTCCAGGGTTTCTGCCCAGACCGAGCTGTCCCAGGTTCTAACCCTGACTGGGCGGTCACTGGTTCGGGTCTGGACCAGGCGGTTCTGGCCCCGACCAGGCAGTCCTGGGTTCCGGCTTCGACCGGGCTGTCCCTATTTCAAGCCCTGACCAGGCAGTCCCGGGTTCAGCCCCGACTGGGCTGTCCCGGGTTCAGGGTTTCACCCTGGATCGAGCTATCATGGGTCCCGGGTTTCAGCCCGAACTGGGCGATCCTAGGTCCCAGGTTCCAGCCCTGACCAGGCGGTCCCGAGTTCCAGCCTGGATCAGGCTGTCTTAGATTCCAGCCTTGACTGGGCAGTCCAGGGTTCTAGCCCCGACCTGGCGGTCCCACGTTCAGGCCCCTACCGAGTGGTCCCGTGTTTCTGCCTTGTTCGACCAATTCGTTATCTCGACCACATCTGAATGGCGTCAGTATGGGCAGTCTCATATTCAGGTCTTAAATATGAAAACTGAAAATGAAAATGACTTTTTTTTTTTGTAAAGAAAAGTTAAAATGATTTTTAGTTTTTAAAAAAAGAAAATGGTTATCAAACGAATTTTTGTTTTTTGTTTTTTCAAAAAAATAAATGAAAATGGTTATCAAACGTATTTTTCATTTTTGGTTTTCAAAAACAAATACTAAAAACCATAAATGAATGTGTTATCAAACAACACCTTAATAAACCTATATTTATTCCTTCATGAAACATCCTCTCGACGAGCATGATTATGGAATTTTGAAAATAATAATAATAATTGAAAATGATCATCGAAAAAGAGCATAGGCACAAAGATCTCAACTAGGTTGGCACCTCTCAGACAACCACAATCAAACTAGCAAATTTATTAAATAAATCATAGAAACATAGAGTAAAGTAATCAATACAATCCATACAAGGCAACATAAACAAGCTAAAGTCATTAAAACTACCCTGAGAAAAAACCCTAAGGGGAAAATCACAAGGAGAAAAAAGAGTGCCAGCAAAAAATACAAAAAACATAACATATCGTTATGTAGAAAAACAAAAAGATTGGTTGCCTCGAATATCATCAAGATGAGCCGATGCAAAGCATTCTAATAGAAAAGAAAACCAACCTCTTCTGAAGTCAAAGTAGCTTTAGAGAGCAAATCCGTCACTTGTTACCTTATCTGTAAATGTGTGTTACCTGGAACCGAATAGAACCTAAAAGCGAAGACAACGCATCCATCGATTTTGCAACGACCAAGGCACCTATAATGATCGACTCCTAAAAAGTTGAACCATAGAAGAAGAATCAGATTCAAGCTAAATGAATCTCATCCCAAATTCTCCTCAATCTCCAAAACATATAACGTTGTAGACAGCTCCGCTTCAAAAGCACTTAAGGTTCGAAAAGGATTAGTGAAACAAACACGAACATAGTCACATGAGATTTGAAAGACACCACCATTGTCACCTCAACCATCACAAAAAGCAGCATTAGTATTCACTTTAGTCCATGCCAAGGTTGGGAACATCTAATTAACTTGAAGAAATTTGGGGGCTTTCCTAGAAATCAGAGTGATATTCAGCCTACGCAAGATCAAAAGTTTCTTTACTATATTAAACAACAACAACAATAATAATCAAAATGAGTTACTTGCAAGATTCACTGGAAGGAAACATCCCAAATGTAACACCCCGTCCCGGGGAAAATATTGAAATTTCTCAAAGTTGACCGAGTTGACCAAGTTTGACCAAGGAAGGGCTCGGGGTTGACTTTTTGTGTGAGTGTGCTATGGTTTTGACCATAGTACCGTTGCGTAGAGCTAGTCGATACGAGTTCGTAGACTAGTAGTACCCTCAATTCTGAGTTAAAACCGAGAAGTTATGGCTGAAATAACATGAAAGGCATTTTAGTAATTTTGCTGTGGCAGGGCAAAATTACTATTTTGCCCCTGCCTTTAACAAATTTATCCAGAATGATCTGGAGGAGAGGCACGCGCACAGCACACGCACGGCCAACCCTCCCTCTCGCGCAGCCCCCCCCTTCGCGTGACTTCCGACCGCCCGGCTTCGCCAGCCACGGTCAATTTCTGGCCAGATCAGGCCGGAAATCATCCGGAAAATGACGCCGCCGACCCCCTCTCTCCTTTGGCATCGATGGCTCGCCGTGATGGGGTCCAGATCGCCGGGAAAAGCGAGAAATCCGGTCAGCTGCATTTTCGCGATTCGCCGGATTCCGGCGGAGTCAGGCCGGTCCACTGCCCGGGAAAGGTTCGCCGGGACCTCCTCTCCCTTTCCCCACCGTTTTTGGGCCGTGAAACGCCGTGATGTCGCCGGAAAAATTTGTAAAGCCGACGGACCCGTTTTCCTCCGATCGCCGGACTCTGGCGTGTTTCCGGCGGTGGGTGTGGTCCCTTCCCCCTATTTTGGACCTCCCGAAGCTAATTCCGGTCTCCGTTCGTCTCGAAGCTCGCTCGTGTGGACTGCGTGATTTGAGGGTGCTCGGCCGCCGCTTCCCGGCCATTTTTCGGCCACCACCGGCGGCGGTTGGACGAGGTAAAAATACGGTTGTACTCTACTCCTTTCAAGCTTCGTTTTGACATATAATTCGAATGTTATAACTGAGTATTGGAATTTACCCGGTTTGAATGTGATGTTAATAATTGTTAAAATAAAAATTGTTGTTAATTGGTGATATAGATATGTGTGGTGATGTTTTGGTGTTACTGTGGAATGAATTGGTGTGCTGAAATTATAGGATTGATTGTGTGGTTGAATTTCGGGATTATTAATAACGGTTCGGATTATATATATACATATTATAATTGGTCTGTGGATTAAATACGTATATGTGGTTTTGATTGTTGAGACACGATTGGATTGCGTATGTGGATTTGGGTGTTAATCATTTTGTGGCATTGTGTATGAGGATCTGATCATGTGAACTGCTTTGTGAAGTATATATGTATGTATATGACGATTATGAAATAAGTAATTGCTGTGAATGTTTGTATCATGTTTTTGTCTTTGGAATAAATACTGGATATAATTGTGTGGATGAGAACTGCTTGGGTGAGGAATTATGCCGCCAAGCAGGGTGTTGCTAGCTTGGGCGAGGAATCATGCCGCCAAGCTATGGTTGTTATTTTATTAAATTGGTTGGAAAAGCTTGATGGAATGAAAGATGTGTAATTGGTGATAACCGGAAAATGTGTGTTTGTGAATGTGTTTGACTGTAGCATATTTGGTATAAATATGCTGTCGGAACTACAGGTAGCTTGATCCTTTGTAGAAAGGGTATGTAGGCGGCTCAGTTTTAGACTGAGTGCAGCTACACCGTACTTAAACAATATATTTGTTTAAGTGTTGAGTTATGTACCAATTTGTGGTTTAATTGTGTGGGACATGTTTGCTGGTAGAATAAATTGTTGTTTAGAAATATTTTTCCCTGCAGGTTTGACTTTTAGCATTTTTGGGGAGTGTTAGAAACAGCCGAAATGCTGCTGAAATTTTTAATAAATTTCCGGCAGTAGTGAAAACCTTTCGGTCTGTTATTCTTACCCTTCAAAAATTTTGTTTAGCGGGTTTTCACGACTGCTTGTGGCTTAGTGGTAACATTAAGTCACGCAGGCAGGATCTTTGCGGGTCGGGTCCTGTCACCAAATATGATGGCACTTTCCCAAACCACCAAACTGAACAAGCAAAATTATATAAAACATAAGAAAAAATTACAAGTCTTTCAGAAGAAAATAAAAATCCCTATTTAGGTCTCGTTAAAATTTGTTTGAAGAAAACTCCAATGGGAAAACAACAAACAGGAAAAAGAGTACTTGGACAACCAAAAGTTACCAATACACAAACCACCTAAATTAATTACAGAACCTATAAGCCTTTCGACCCAAAATATCCTCATGATGAACCCTAGTACAAAAACTCGGTAAAATGGACCACCAAACCGATTGAGAAACATCTAAAGCACGTTTTGAAAGCAAATATGCCACACGATTCTCCTCCTGAAAAATATGTGAGACACATAAATCAATGCTTAAAATGAATTCCAAACAAAGAGACCATCTAGCTTGATATTTCCAAGAAACTGAAACCGAATGAGAAGAAAGCAAACACACCATGAATATAGAGTCACTCTCTAACCAAATAGCATGCCATGACTGAAATATGGCACACTCCAAACCATGCATCACATCCAAAATCTTTGCTTTAGAAGCACAAACCTCTCTAAAAGGAACTGAGAAACATCTTTTTACAAAACTTCTATTGTTTCTTAAAACACCCAGTCGCCAACAAGACCCAGGCTCCCAAAAGCAGCACCATCTGCGTTCAATTTAACCCAATAAAGATCTGGAAATCTCCACCGAATAGGAATAATTTTGGGAGCATAGAGAAAAGAAGGCTACACCCCCAAATGCCTAATAAAAACTAACTTATCCGCTCGATTATGAAGATAACTAGGTTGCCTTAAATTAGCCTCTTTTATCGAGCAAGTAATAAAAATGAAAGATTTATTGACAGGAATAAAAACTACATCATGAACCATTCAGTTTCTAGCATATCAAATGGAATTAAAAGCCACAACAATCCCAACTAACAAAAAATTGAAAAGCTGAGTACTAAGAGTCACCTCAGTAGCCGAAAGAAACAACTGTAAAACAGAGGATGATCTTTGCACTTTCAACTGAAAAAGGTTTTCCAAAATATCTCAAATAGCTGCAGCATATGAACAATGCACAAAGAGATGCACTAGGTTCTCCGAAATAGAACTACAAAGATAACAGCGAGACACCATATGAATCTTTTTTACATACAATCTCATCAATAGGGATTCAACTCATAAATAACCTCGAACAAAACACACTTCTAAATGGAGGAATTAATTTCTTCCATAAAAACTTTTCCCAACCCAAACCCCAAGTAGGAAAAAAATTAAAATAAACATTTTTACAACCAACCTTCTCCGACCATACTTTTCTTTCATTATTTAATAATAATAATAGTCAAAATGATATATTTGAAAAAGGCATCCCAATTAGATTGGCACTCCCAAACTCAAAAGCTGAACAAGCAAGTTTTATTAAAATTTTAAAAAATAAAATAAAATCTAAAACTGTTATAAAAATAAATACAACCACCTAAGCTTCATTAAAACTTCTTTGAGAAAATCCAAAAGAGAAACAATAAACAGAAAAAAAAAGTACTGAAATAATAATAATAATTATCGCATGAAATAAAATAAAATGAGCTATTTTCTTAGAATAAACAATTAAAAAAAATCAAGGAAGATGGCACGCCTGCATAATCACAGCAGTTCGGTGTTTGAAATATTTTTCCAATAGATACAAAATTGATAGCAAAGCCTTAAATCGGTCAAAAGAAGTATATCGACTGGAAACCAGTACCTAGAGGCGTCGGTCCTCGTGCTTCTAGTATAACAATGCCACGTACTTGTTATGTCTTAGCTTGATGAACATGTTCTAGTTTAGGTAACAACGGGAAAGAAGTCTTTAGCCATGCAACCTACTCGCAGATCTACTAGCAGTTTTGTTCCTTTTCCATCACCTTCTTCGCAGCCCTCTACCTCTAACTCTTCTGATGATTCATTACTAAGATCATCTTATTCCCTCTCTATCCCACCTCAAAACTTCACTACTCATTCCAGTACTATAACCAATCTCCTATAATATACCTATATTCTTGAAAATGCCAAGGTTGACATCACTAAACAGCCCTTGATCAGTCCATATTCCCTCTTCAAAAGACACAAAAGATCTATTAGACAGCTCATTTCCCCCAGACATGTTCATACTAAAGAGCTTATCCAGACAACTGGTCTAGATCATTGTCTTGTCTCAGCAACCTCTGATGAGCAATACATCACTTTGGAGATCCCACAAGACTTCATTAATCAGTGGATTAATCAAGGATATTCCCACCTTCATTTCAAAGCTATTCGTCTCATCCTCATCTTTCATGGAAGACCAACAATTTTGGCAACCTCAAGGATGTCCCTCCTTAACAGAACGTTGATGACTTATGAACATGTTGTTAGAGGCTCCGCCATCACATCTCTAAACAATGGAAGCATCATGCTCACATTTTGTCCAAATTTCAACATGCCTCTCAGTGATCCCAATCTCTCCTCTGCCCTCCAGATACAGGTTCAAATTCAGGGTACTTCTCAGGTCGAATCGGCTTATGTCGGTACCATTCATCACCAAATGGTTTATAGACTTCAAGATCATGCCATCAACCTTTGCCTCCCTGTTCAAGAAACAGGTCCAATCTTTGTCTCAGTTGACTAGCCTCATATACCTTCAATTATCCAGTTTCCTTCTGCTCTCTGCAGAGAAGAATTGCTAAAAAGAATGTCATCCACATAGCTGACAAACTATGAGAAACTTCAAAAGCAGTTTCATGAGGCCCCATTGACTCTTCAAGCTCTAGTCTCTTCTTTCTAGAGACTCCCCGATGGCACCATTCAAAGAACTTATAAAGTCCCAAAAGAAGTTTCTGACACTGAAGCATCTACTTCGGACGCGCTCCCTTTTGCTCAATCTATGACCATCATTTCGATCAGTTCAGAAACTAAGATTCCTGTCTCTCAATTTTATCTAGATGGCAGAAAAATTTATGTAGATAAAATCAACGGTCATTTCATCTAGGATACTTCCCCAGAAAAATGTGACCTAGAGTGTGGCTATGATGATGACTATTCTGACGATGATGACTATGTCCCTAGAAGATGTAGGACAAAAGCCAAATGCAAGCCATCTACCACTCAGAAGAGATATCATCCTGATGACCCAGACTCTCCATGGATCCCTCCATGGAAAAGGTCTCCTCCTCCCCCAAGATCGGACACGAAAAAGCTGTAAGTCAAAGCCTGCTCATAGCCCCGCTATGACCCAAGCTGTTCCATCTATGATGTTCCGGTCCCAAAGCACATATGAAAAGGATTTCCTAGCCTTTCCTAAGGCTCCAACAACAACTCTTCCTTTTGTCTTGGCAAAGAAAGTTCTCCCCTCTAAAGACATGGCTCATTTGACTTCCGAAGAAGAAGTTCTCAACTGGCAGTCTGCTGCCATTCAAAGCAATTCTAACTCTCTACGACGTATAGATAGCAAGCTTGATAAGCTTGTTGAGGGCAATATCAATAATGATGACAATATTAGCTCTCTATCTGAAGAACTCCAATTCTTCTACCATGATTTGGTTCAAAAGATTGACTCCCTGACAATTGATCTTCACCGACTCATTAGCTAGAACTTTTTTGGTCATGAGTTCCAAGAGAAAGAGTCCAAAATTAGGCAGCTTCAAATACAACTCCAGTAGATCACTGATGATGTAAAGAATAGAGTTCCTAGATCCTCTCCTTTTACATCTCAAAGGTTCAACCTCATTGCCCCTCTTGTTACTCCTAATACTCAAAGATCTGCTCCCTCCATGACTTACACGCTTCTTCAGAAATTCCCTCAAGACAGAACTCATTTTTCTCCTCCTCCACGAAGGCTTTTGCCTAGGCCAAAATTCCAAGCTCCTCCGAGCTTTCTCCACGGCCCTTCCACTTGCAGACAACCTCCTCCCCAGCATATGGCAAGTTTCTTCACAAAAAGCCTTTTTATGAAGCTTCCTCCCCTTGCACTGTTTCTTCCACTAACAGTGAAAATGAAGTGGCTGATATCACTGATCTCCTTATGGCAGACCCATAACCCACTTCTGGCACCACTTATCCAGATCCAACTAGTGAAATCCCATCTGATGATGATTACGGAGAAACCAATGCTACGGCCCCCGGCCCTGCTGCCAATACAAAAAGTGGCTATCCAAAAAACATTTCTGGTTCCTGGTTTTCTCTTGATATATTCCTCGTCACCTATGGGAAAACAAATTCAAATAATTTTTGCATGGATGGATAATCAAGCTGTTCACCCAGAAGCAAATTCTAGACTCATATTAATTGATTTCATGTCCAGAACCACTGGGTTCCTTCGAGACTGGTGGAAATCCTTAGGCGAATACAGACAATTGCAATTCCTTAGTTTCTCTCCATGTCAAGCCATTGAAGAGCTTCACTTTCAGTTCATTGGAAAGACTCAGCCTCAACAACAACATAACTGCAAAGACTATTTTGCTATGAAGTGCTGCTCGCTCAAGAAAAAAGACATTAACATCCATTACCAGAGGATGTCCAAACTCTTATATTCCCTCAATGGCTTTGATAGCATTAAGCTCAGACAGGTCTACATAATTTCTCTTCCTAAAGAAATCCAGCCTAAACTTTAAAGGGAAATAGACCTGGAGCAGAAAAGTCTCGTTCAGATATCCCTCGGAGAGATTCACCAAAAGGCTACGATTGCCTTGGAAAAAATATGTGAACAACATACATTTTGGTCTAGGTTCACGGACAGAGACTCCAAGTTCAACAAACTCTGTCAGAAGCCCTACTTGAAGATCAAATGCAAAGAGAAGAAGTGTTCTTGTGCTATAAAAAAAAAAGAATCATTCTCAAAAATACTTTAACTTTTCTAAGAAAAAGAAGCACAAGTTTCATTTCAAGAAAAAAGTTAGATTTTTCATAAAAAAAGACAGAGGTACTAATCAAAAGTCTGATAGATGTTTCATCTGCAGAAAAAAAGGGCATTTTGCCAAAAAATTCCCTAACAAACAGCAAAAATCTCTTCGTTTTATCCAACAACTTCAGTCTCTACCTCTCTCCCTCAAAGACAGAGATGCCGAAATTGAATTCCTCTATGAAGAGCAGTCCTGCGATGATAAGGATACTGTTTTCGCCATTTATGAAACTTCTTCTGAAGACAGTTCTTATGAGCCCCTGTATAAGATAGAACAAATCTATCAAGTTAAAGATCTTACTCCTCCAATTCCAAATGTTGAAATAGATCTTCTCCCTTCAAAATTTGATAATCCTATTAAGCTGATTGCTTATATGGATACTAGAGCTCATAAGACCATGATGAATCCCTCAGTTTTTCCCAATGAGCTATGGACAGAACACACAAAATATTTCAAAGCTGTTAATTGGCATGGACACTTACTTCCAAGCTCAACATTTTTGAATTCTCTCACTTGGAATCAGGTATAAGAATCATTTCAAATGTTATACTAGTATTTCTAAGCTTTTTTCTCTACAGCACATCCAGGAACATTACTCTGAGATATAGTCAAAACTTCTTCTTTTGTGTGCTAACTCCCATGAGGATTTTCAAAAGAAACATCCCTCTCCTTTGTGGAAAAACAAGGAGTTTTTCATCCATCTTTCGTTTAAGAAGAATGAAGACATTAATCCTACAAAGGCTTCTCATCTAGGAATGACTCCTGCAGACCTTACTTTGGCTCGTGAGGAATGTTATCAACTTCTGGCCCAATGCCTCATTGAGCCAACTACTTCTGAATGGGCTTGTCAAGCTTTTTATGTTGAAAAAAGATCTAAATTAGTTTGGAAAAAGATACGACTTGTCATTGATTACAAGCCTCTCAATCTTTTCCTAAAAGATGACAAGTTCTCCCTTCCAAAAATCCAACGTTTGTTCGCTCAGCTTCATAGAGCAATTTTTTTTTCTAAATTTGACCTTAAAGCTGGATTTTGGCAAGTGGACATTCACCCCATTGACAGACCCAAAACTGCCTTTTGTATTCCAAATGCCCAATATCAGTGGACTGTCCTCCCCTTCGGGCTTAAAGTAGCCCTTTTTCTTTTTCAAAAAACCATGTTGAGAATCTTTGAGCCCATTCTCACTAATGCCCTTATTTACATTGATGATATTTTGCTTTTCTCAGATTCTCATGAAGCCCATCAAGCCTCATTGGTCCAGTTTTTCAATCTTGCCCATCACTATGGAATAATGATGTCCAAACAAAAGGGTTTCTTGGCCTAATCTTCTATTAACTTTCTTGGCCTCCATACCACTGATAGAGTTTACCAACCTAGAGAACGTCTAACCAAAGAATTGATGAAATTCCTTGATGAAAATCTCTCTATCAAACAAATTTAGCAATTTCTTGGCATTATTAATTATGTTAGAGATTTCATTCCACAGGTGGCCCAGTATACCAGCTGCTTGTCAGCTCTCCTAAAGAAAAATCCTCCTCCATGGGGCTCTTCTCAGACGAGAGCCATTAAGGCTTTGAAAAAGATAACTCAAAAGCCCCCTCCTTTAAGGATCCCTAGCTTGGGGCAAAGAATCATCTAGACAGATGCTATTGATGATTATTGGGGTGCTGTTTTTCTTAAAGAATATGAAAAAAGAAAACGCCACTACTGTGGTCATGCCAGCGGACATTTCAGACAGGCAGAAAAACATTACCATACTATGTATAAAGAAATCCTGGCGGCCAAATTTGGTATCAAAAAATTTGAATTTCATTTGTTTGGATACCACTTCCTGATACACATGGATAATTCGTCATTTCTCAATGTTCTTAATTTTATGAACAAGGCTTTTCCTGACAAACAGGTTCTAAGGTTTAAAGATTGGTTTGCAAAGTATGACTTCTTGGTCAAACATTTGAAAGGAAAAGAAAACATCATAACTGATCTTCTTTCTAGGCCACAGCCTATGAAGCTTCTCACACACATCTCTTCCTTTCCTTTGATTTTAATGGCCAATCCCCCTCACATTCCTGATAAAGCTACCGTCCAAATAGATCTTCCTTCATACCTTGACTCTCATTTTCCTCCTCCCATTATTCTTGCCTATGCTCAGTATAAGAGGAGTTCTTATCTCTATCATGTTTTACACCTCATGACCAACCCTTTGAATCATATCTTCGGGATAAGACATTATACTTTGTGGTGCCTTTTTGTATTGATCCAAAACAGACGTTCTTTGATGAACTATTGTGGTATCTATGGTGCTGTGTTACTGAGCATTCTATTGCTCTTGTTTTCCCTACCATCCCTCTCCTTGACCATCTAGTTGACTCGACCAACCATGACTCTCTTTTATGAACCTTCCTAGAATGGTTCCATGGTTTAAAATGGTGGAGAGAAGAGCTTTTTAAGATTCTTCAGCATAAGAATATCTGGAAGCTCCCTCCAGACAAACAGAAAGAAATGTCCTATGCTTTATCCTTCACATGCCTTATTTCTTCAACAAGACCACAAACAATTGTTGGGCTCAATGGATGGCCTATGAATGGGCCACAATCTATACCACCCGCCTATCTATCATTCAAAGGCTTGATCTTGAGACTATGCTCTATGAACTTAACAGTCTTATTCCCCCTTCTGTCCCGGATGAAGTATTTATCATTCCTGACAAACCTGCGTTTCCTCACATTCCTGGCCCAACTGATCCTGGTCCTATTGTTCCTAGAACTCATGACCCAGATAAGAACCCGGCTGACAGTTTTCCTTTGGACCTTCCAAAGGATCTGTCTCAAATTCCCCTAGAATATTTTCAGAATTCCAATACCTTTATGAGGACATTAACATGAACCTCAAGATCGGCCCATCTGGCCCAGCCGACCCACCTGAAGATTCAATTATAGATTGGAAAACAAACATTAGAATGTGATCTCTTGACTCTGATGACTCAGACTACAAAACTTTAACATCTCTCCAAGTCAGAATAGCATGTGTCGCTCATGTTCCAGTTTCCTCTCTTTTAGTTGCTTTTGCTTTTGCTTTTTTCTTTTTCTTGTATAAAAGAATAGTATTGTAATGATGTTGTCTCCTCCCTCCTTCTATATAAGGAGCTCTGATCCTCAGTTGTAATCAAAAAGAAATTTGAAATAAAATACTAGTGTGATTTAAAAGAAATATGTCTAGCTAAATTCTCTTTTTCTTTCTCCGAATTCCTTTACTATAGTATGTTCATCAACATTTGAAATGTTGCAAATATGCTCTGTACTCGTCCTACGAAAGAGATCTTGTACATCAGAAATCACATTAGTCTTGTGATATTTTCAGAGTTTCAGATTTTTTACTATTCCAGTAATATCCTAAAAGGCCAAAGAAACTATTGTGCCCAGAATGAATATTTATTTAAATATCATATGTTTAATTTTAATAAATTGTAAAAGCATGGTTGATTTTTTTTTTCCTCAAACCATGGTTAAAATTTGAGAGGGATATTTTATTATTTTCCCTTATATTTGTATAAAAGAAATGCTAAAGGAAAGAAAGAGTTTCTCTTACAGAGATGTCATTGATGTAAACAAGTCCAGACTAAAAAGCCAAAATTGAATATGCAATCAATAACTTAAAATTTAAGCTACCAGATATCCATTATTTTATTTGCCTTCTTAATGAATGTTTCACACAAAGCTCAATCGTATCATATTTAAAAATAATTATAATAATAATAATAATAATTCAATCAAAGCATGCACCACCAATCAAATCCCATAATTGTAAGATAATAACAAAAGACTTGAATGACTGGACCCTAATAAAAACATGCCATGTGTTCAACAAATTTTTTTCGATTTACTTTATAAATTGGTTCACACAAATTATTATTATAATTGCTGCTTTTAATATTTAAAATTGATGGCACAAAATTATAAATTATTATTATTTAAATATTTGGAATGGAAAATTTAAATTCAGAATGTCTAAAAATTAGTAATTTTTGTTATTAAACTGTCTTCTTCTTAAATTACTTGTTAGCTTATTTTGTCAAATTGGCCAAATGAAAATGAGTGGTCTATATAATATATATTAATACTATTAATGAAGTTTCTTTATTTAGCGCAAAGAAATGGAAAAATCATAACTAATATATTTTTATCACCGGGTAGAAAGAAAATTTATAATAAGTTTGGTAAGAGCATTTTTAATAAAAAAATATAAATTGTAGTATATATGCTATAAATATTAATATTTTTTGAATATAAATTATATAAATGTATAGTCAAATAAAAAATTATTTTTCGTTAATAATGTTCAAAAAAGTTTTTGATTATTAATAATTAATTATATATTCTATTAATTTTTTTATTTAAAAAATAAAATAGATTTATGGAAAATATATAATGTATAACAGAGTTTCCAGAAGTAGATATTTACACATTATTTAAGCTACATCAGCTTGAAATTCAATCTCGATATTACCATTGAAGAGCTTTTTTTTAAAATATTATCTATATTTTTCATGTATCATGTTTATTTACACAATTTACTTTTTCATTTGAAATGCTCTAAGAAGAATATATATTATTATATAGTGGCATAGAAGTTTAAATCAAAGTGTCTATTTACACAATACAATTTGAGATGTTCCAATATATTAGGATGGTTGTGGTCAATTAATTTTAGAATATTTTTACCAAATTACAAATAGAAACCCATCTAACATTTCCTTTTAGCATGAAGAATATTAAAACTAAAAAAGAACATAAGAAAAGAAATTAGCATATCAAAAGCTCAAATAATATTCTCACCACATAGCTGGTTGATATTTCTAAAAAAAGTTATAACTATTTATATTTTCAATGGTTCTAACTTGTTCATGTCAATATCACTAATTATTGATTTCCTTTCAAGAATTTTTTTCTTTTTTATTTTGGAATCTTTCCTCTCAAGAATCGTAAAAGGTTGGATTTACAGTTCCTATATTCCATATAGTACAATGATTTATTGGCACTAAGTATTCATATCTTCAAAGATCTTAAGAAACCCAGCGAAAAAAAAAAAAAAAAAANAAAAAAAAAAAAAAAAGCATGAATTGAACGTGCTTTTTAGTGACAACTCTTGCTAGTATTATAAAGAAACTAAAAGATGGATGCCTAAATAGGTTCATTTTTTAGCATACGATTTTCTTTATGGATCATTGGATTGCTTCAAAAATTATGACTTTTTATTCTATGTTTTTGAAATTTCAAGAACTAAAACTAAATTAAAAATGCATTAATAGTTTTCTGAGTGCATATAGCATTCCCTTTATTTAAATAGTATTTTATTAAACTTGTATTACACTTTTAAATTGTATTTTATTATTATTTTTTAAAAATTTACATTTTGAAATGATTTAAAAGTTAATAAAAAAGTTTTGATGCTAAAACCACCAAGTGCATTTTATGTGAATCTGACTCTTATATACAGTAACGCTCAAATAAAGACATTTCATGGACATTGGATTAAATTCTTAATTGAGCTGATTTGCATCTTATCATTTACATGGAAATTTTTGCAGTCAGATTCAAATTAAATACACTTTCCTTTTTATTTTTTACCTTCCATAGCCATTGGATTACTCAATTGCGCGACTATATAAAGTATAGACTTTTTTTAAATAAAAAATAAGATGCACCTTATCAATAATATAATAGGAAACATAATAATGAGACAAGTGCTAAAAATTACAATGTGCACTACAAAGTTTAGGCGTTTCTACAATTCTGATACAACTTAGGTATGCTCGGGACACATAAAGCCACTCCTGAGCACAACAAAGTCTCATGCCTCTTAGAGCAATATCAGAACAGAGAAAAACCTGAACTACTGCAAGATCAAAAGACTAATGCATTTTCTGGTGCACCAGATCCCTTTCGCAGGGCAAGTGCAGAGCATACTCATAGCATCTCTGTTGATGATAAACAAGACATAGTAAAGAAATTTTGAGAAAGAAATAGGAGAATTTAGCCGGACATCTTTGTAGATAGCAAATCAAACAATTTTATTTAATTTTTTCTCTGCCTAGAAACGGAAACAGGGGCTCCTTATATAGAAGGAGAGAAGGAAACACAATAATTCCAGAGCTATTCTTTTACCCTCTGGAAAAGCAGGAAAGTAAAAGTAAAAGCAAAAACATTACATTCTGAAAAGCAAAACAACCGAAAGCAAAAAGAAAAAGCAGAAACACAATTATTACATTCTGGAAAGCAAAAGCAACTGAAAGAGGGGAATCTTAAACAGGAGAGTCACATACTATTCTGACTTGGAGAGATGTTGAAGTTTCTGTAGTCTGGATCGTCAGAATCAATGGACCCCATTCCCATATTTATCTTCCAATCTCTGTAGGAGCTAGAATGTGGGCTAGATGGGCCGACATCCATGTCAATATCTTCATTTGGGTCTTGAGAGTCCTGGAAGTATTTTAGAGGGACTTGAGAGAGCTCTTTGGGCCTATCCAAAGGAATGTTGTCTGCAGGATTTTGATCTGTGGGTACAGATGGGCCTGGGTCATCAGGGCTTTTATCAGGAACAATGAACACCTCATCTGGACCAATATTATTTATTTCCATAAGCATGGTTTCAAGCTCAAGCCTTGGGATGGTAGAAATCTGTCTGCTAAGAATAGTGGTCCATTCATAAGCCATTTTCTGAGGCCAACAGTTGTTGGTGGTTTTGTTAAAATAATATGGTATGTGGAGTATAAAGACAGAAAACATCTCCTTTTGTTTATCTGGAGGTTGATTCCAAATATGTTTATGTTGAAGGATTTTGTAGAGTTCTTGTCTCCACCAGGTAAGATCGTGAAA
>QANX01001779.1:0-37613 GCA_003254975.1 Ochetophila trinervis | reverse complement strand
AAAATTTATACTGAATACAAGAAAAATTTTTAACTTCATACAAATATTGATTAAATATACCCTCTAAAACGTTGCTAAAATTGATATTTTTGTCCATTTTACTGTTTAATTTTTGTCCATTTTACTGTTTAATTCTAAAAATGCCTTTATTTCCAAATGTTTGGTGCCCTCAACCTTTGTAAATTCCAGACTTTTGCAACGCTTCTCTCTCTTTCCTTTTGAACCCATCAAACGTGAAATCAGAATTCAAAACTATAAAATCAGGTGAGGAAAGAATTAGTAAGATGGGTCGCGCTGTTATCGCAGATGTCCAAAAATTGTAAATATTAAGTGGTACTCAAATTCAACATAAATCGTAAGTACCAATTTGAATTTCTGAATAACACATAATTTCTAATGTTTTATATATAAAAAACAAGTAGAAAAAAAGAGCATTATGATCAATGTATCAAAAAAACCGTCAGCATCATCAGTGCTCCATCTCAACTCTTTCTCTCTCACTTCCCCTTTGCGAGATCTACCAGTCAATCTCCCTTTTTATTTTTTTTCTATATTTTTCCCCTTTCCTCACCCACGTCTACCAACTCTTTATGGGCCTTTGACCAAAATTCACATTATCCCAAATTATTAAATCCAAAACTGAAAAATAAGTCCATTTAGCTTGGATATGAAATTAAGAAAACCCCAAAAAATACCCCAAACAAGGAAAAAAAAAAGCTCTGGTCTCATGAAATGAAACTCAGAGACAATTCTGAATAGGAATTGTTTGGTTCATAACATTCATATGGGGTTGTAGTAAACAAAAAAAAATATGTGGGGAGTACACACGAAAAGAGGAAAGAGAGTGTGGGAAAGATGGAAACAGGTAGGGGTGTAGGGGAGCTTTGGAGCCCATGGAGAGGCCTATGGTTTTACATATATTTTTTTTATTTTTTAGTTTTTTGCATTTTCACTTTTCAGTCATGCTGTGATGCGTATTGATTATATAATTTTATTTTATTTTATTCAAAAGAGCTACGAGGCTTAGAAAAAGATGGCAGAGTAATATTTTTATGAGTTAATATATATTTTGTATAAAATTATTCTCTTAATTTTTATTCTATTTTACCAAAAAGATTACAAAGATTTTAGAAAAGACCACGCAGTAATAACAAAATTTACTCCAATTTCATGATCCAGCATACACTTTGTGAATTTTTATTTTATTCAGAAAGGCTACGGAAATTCTGAACGATGGCCACAAATAGTAAAAAATTACTTCAATTTGATGAGCCAATATATATTTTATAGAAAATTATTCTGTCAATTTTTTATTATTATATCATCTGGAAAAGCTATGAGCCCCGAAGAAAGATCATAGAGTAATAAAACAATTATTCTAATTTGATAAGCATACATATACTTCGTTGAAAATAACTCTGTTAATTTCATTTTATTTTATCTAGAGGGGTTACAAGAATTCCAAATGAATGTTAGAGGGTAGTTTAAAAATTATTCTAATTTGATGAGCCAACGTATAATTATTAAGTTAATTTTTTATTATTTTATTTGGAGAGGCTACGAGATCCAGAAAGAAAATCACGAGTTAATAACAAATTTGCTTCAATTTAGTGAATTATATATACATCGTAAAAAATTACTTCATTAATTTTTACTTATTTTTTTTTTATCCAAAAAGAGCTACAGAGACGTCGGAGAGAGGTCAAAAATAATATTCTATGATTTTTTTGATAAAAAAGTTTCTTGAGATTTGCAAAAATACCTAAAATGGATATCAAAATTAATATTTTAGTTTTTTTAGTTAAATTATGATGTTTGAAAGAGTTAAATATAAGTAAAAATGAAATTAAAATGTAAAAATAGGATGGATCAATTTGGTTAGAATGTTAGTATTCAAAATAAAAAGTAGGAGCATTTTAGGAAATTAAAATAAAATAAAAAGATTGGAGCTTTGGATATTTCAACGATAAATTTTCAATATTATTCTGTAATTTATAAGCGTAATGAATGTAGAGTACAATAGCATATATACTTCACAATCAATTAAGTTCCTTGAATGAACTACCAATGAAACTTAACCCAATTACACCCTCAATTAAATGAATACTATTTAATCATTAAACTCAACGTCAAGAACCTCCTCCTCCTGCAGCAAGCATCGATCATATTGAACGTCTCCATTGCTCTGATCCACGCAACAGAAAAAGCAAAGCCCGAGCAGACTCAAACCAATTACCACCATAGCCAATATGAGAAGCCAATTATCTGTCACTGCTCCTACATGGCTATCATTCTTGGCATCGAACCATGGATATATCAATGTTTGGAAAGCCGGATCGAAGAAGCTATCAACGCCATGGACAATCAAACCTCCATCGCTGTAAAGATTCCATTCGGTGACTTTGATTCCGTTGAGGGATGCGTAATATTTGTCGTCGATCAGCGGCAGAGTAGTGACCACCAGAGAATGGCCAAGAAGCAGAGTATCAATCTTGGAACCATGAGGAAGAGATGACAGAGCCTCTCTGTCAAGCTTCAGAGGCAGAGCATGATATCGAAGCAGAGTCGATGGCGGCTGCGGGTATTTGGAGGAGAAGAAAGCATGGTCGGGAGGGCAAAAAACAGTCAATAACCATTCGGAAACGCCGTGAGTCTCGAAGAACACGTCCAAGGTCATGGACATTGCTTGGTAGCCTTTTTCAGAGAGAGCTTTCGATGCCATTGCCAAGCTGAAGCTGTTGTTTCCTTCGACTCGGGTTGAGAAAAGAATAGCTAATACAAGAATGCCAAAAACTGATCTGGACGCCATGAAGCTAGCTTCAAGATTCACAACGCACAAATCAAATATTATGGAAACCTTCTTGCGCTGTGAACTAAGAATTAATACTTTCAGAAATTAAAAGAATTCTATATTTATTGATTACATACATATATATATATATATATATAATAGATGGAGTACTCCTAGTCCTATAACGATTTGTGTTGTGTATACTAGATTAAGTTGAATTAGAATTTATACATATCTAGACGGGATGAGTTCAATTCTATGCATACCACATGTAACATTGTTCTCGAATCTTTTATTTTCCTTTTTTTCAAAAAACATTGTTCTTTTTCTTTTCTTTTTTTCTAAGTAATTGTATTTTTAATGGTAGTCTTTATTTGAAAGAACATTATTTTTAAAATAAATAGCATTTTGAAAAAATTTTAAAAAATAAATAGTGCAATTTTTTATCAACTCCAATAGCATTTTTATAATCATTCTTTATTTTGTATTTTTTCATAAATAATTATGATTCATAATTTTTATCTTTTTATTTATTATTTCTATACCGAAATAGTATTAAAAAATTATAATTAATATATTTAATTATAAGCATGCATAGGAAATTGTAAAATAATAAATGTTTGCTATAGAGAGTGAGTTTGGCTCTTTACATTTGAAAAGTTAAACTTCACTCTTCATTTTAAACTTTTATTTTGAAAAGCTTATTGGAGCTATGAAAAATAATTATAACTCTTTAAAATAGAAAAAATAAAAATTTTAAATAGCCTATTAAAAATGCTCTAAGCTAAATTAAAAGTCAAATAAGAGCATTAATAAAATAGGACTTTTAAACTATAATGACAAATTCTAAATTTTACTAATATAATCAATGAATTTGTTTATTATTATTATTATCAAAACTTAAATGTATTCAATCAGGATTGGGATTTTAGAAAGGAAAGTTGTAAATAAAATGTCTCCCTTTAATATCCATAATTCCTTTTTATTATTTATTATTATTATTATCAAAATTTAAATGTACTCAATCATCATCGTGAACCAATCTGACGCATGGTAGCTTGTTTGAACATATAAATGGTAGTCAAAAATATTTATTTTATTTATTTTATTTTTTGTATATACTGAAGGTTAATTACTCAATTAATAGGAGAGGTAGTTGAAGGTGAATGATAAAATAGGCTGAGCCAATTTGTCTGAATCTTGAATAAAGCCTAAAATTCAGACTTGTGAGACACAAAATTTTGGCTTATATCATGAAACAAGCTTAGCTTTTTGGTCAAAAGAAATAAAAAAAATAAAAATGAAAAATTAGCATAATTATTGAATAACCATGAAAAAAAAATAACTAATAAATGAAAAAAATAATCTAATATATTTTTTGAGATTTATTTTTGGTTTTTAATTAAGACAGAGTGCATAATTACTTTTTAAAAGCAATGCCAAAAATTCCTCAATTTGGAGCTAAAAAATAAAGATAAATTACATAAAACTTCTTTAAACTATTTGACACTTACAAATAATCTCCTTTACCCCTTCAAAAAAAAAATCCTTAAACTATAAAAATGACTAATAAACCTCTCAATTATAATTATATATAAATTGTCGCCTTCAAATCTACTAAATGCTAAAAACTTATTTTATTATAATAAAATACCCTTTTCGCACATTCATATATTTTGATGGGCTAATATATATTTCATATAAAATTAAATATTTTAATTTTACAAGGAAAAGGTCACAGGGTAATATTTGGATGAGCTAATATATATTTTGTATAAAATTACTCTATCAGTTTTTATTTTATTTTATTCAAAAAGGCTATAAAGATTCTAGAGAAGATCACGTGGTAATAAAAAATTTACTTCGATTTGATGATCCATCGTATACTTTGTATAAAATTAGTCTGTGAATTTTATTTTTTATTCAGAAAAGCTACCGGAGCCATAGAGAATGGTCAGAGTTAGAAACAAAATTACTCCAACTTAATGAGCCTAACATATAAAAAAGTTAAAAAAAAAATTGTGATTACATAGTTAAAATGGACACAATTATCAAATTTGATTATGTGAGTTCCTTTTTTTTTTTTAGCTTTTTTCAATGGTGGACATTGGTACCAAAAAAAAAAAAACTTATTTTGATTTAGTCCAAAAAATATGTTGGGCGTCATAGTTTAAGGACCAGCCCAAGACTAAGCCAGAGTCCATAAAAGGTAAAGGACCAGCCAGCCTAGCCCTTCACAGTTCACACCCAACTGGCTAACTGTAACCAAACTCTCTTAATTCTCATGAAGTCTCAACTGCAAGGCCTAGGGGCTGTATTGTTCATGGGCGTTATGATCCAAATATAAAGCACAAAACTTTCCGATCTGAGCTTTTCCCTCTTCGATACTTCCGAAGCGTCTTTACAGTCCCTATAAGACCCAAATTGTTGTTTTCATCGACAGCTTCCACATCTTCCTAGTACCCTTTTCAGTTTCAACCCACTCACTCTCTCTCTCTCTCTCTCTTCTATAGAGAAGTAAAACATTAGCTGACCAACTGCCTTTTTTCCTCTCGAGCTTTCTCACCGCTTCTGCTTTCCGCATTGGCGCTTCTTATTGCAGAAATGTAAGAAATTTATGTTCCTCTTTTGTTACCCTTCCGTTTTTCCTGTTTTGAAGCCGAGTTTTTGTGTGTAAATGTGGTAGAGGTTTTAGTATTTACCGTTAGATGTGCTTCACTGTTTCTATAACTTGCTTGTGCTTTATAGAAATGGGTACGCTGTATGTCGTATGATATTAGACTGGTTTACTATTGGTTTTCAGTTTCTGTATTCTTATCGCTTAATTGACAGATTTGTGGGTTTTTAAATGCTGATTCAGGGTTTAGCTTAATTGCCCATCTTGAGTTATTATTTTCGTTTGACTTCGTTGGACGGTTATGGTATTTCTGGGTTTAGCTTCATTAGTGGATTTTACTATGTTTAGTTATGGTTATGGGTTTAGCGTAATTTCGTAGATTTTTAGGTTCGTTTAGTGGTCTTCTTCTAGATTTAATGGTGCTTGATGCCAATATATGTCTATATGTTTATACAAAATATATCGGTGACTATGACTTTTAAGTTCTGTCATGACTTCCTTATACCTATATGCTTATACAAAATATATCGGTGACCATGACTTCTAAGTTCTGTCATGACTTCCTATCTGACAAAAAGGCTTATGTTCTAAGAATTATTTCTAGACTTTGTCTATTTTGGATGACTTGACTGCATGGAATATATTCAGATTATGCTAGATTTATAAAACAATACGGGCAAATTTGGGAGGGCAATTAATATTGTTTTATTTTACCAAAAAAAAATTAATATTGTTTTATGAATGTTGATATGTATATACTATTTTATATTCTTTATGTGTGTGTATTTTAGTTCTGATTGGTATGTGTCATATAGATCTCAATTCTCCTTAGTGGGATTACATTTATTTAAGATGGCAACAACAGCAGCATCTGGCCTGCAAATGGCAGCAGCAAGACCTTGCATTTCCTCTTCTCGTAGTGCTTTTAAAGCAGGTGCTGCAATGCTTTGTGGCAGTTTTAAAGTGTCATCATGGGCCAAGCTTTCTAGCGCCTGTCATGTATCTTCTATAGAGCCTTTCCAACGGAGCTTTACATCATCTGTTAAATTTGATAAGTTTGTCATAAAGGCAGTGTCTGAAGCTAGTGAAAAGAAGCATGTCCCAGGGTTACCCATTGATCTTAGAGGTTAGTATTTTTTTATTTTTTTTTCCAATTTCTTTCACAGTTCCCCTGCATTTTCCTTCTTTTATGAAGCCGAATGGCATTGTGTTTATTTTTATTTTATTTTTGTGCCTAATGATAATGGAAGGCTCATAACATAGCAACTTGTCTTTTAATTTCATCTCACCTACAGTGTGTGTCCTCTGGATTAAGTAGGCAAAGCCAATTTGATCATTTCATTAGGTGTACAATTTTAACTAAATTTACCTGTACCTTTTAGGTAAGAGGGCATTTATTGCTGGTGTAGCTGATGACAATGGATATGGTTGGGCAATCGCAAAATCTCTTGCGGCTGCTGGAGCTGAAATTCTTGTTGGCACATGGGTTCCTGTAAGTAAATTTGCCTGGTATATAAGGTTGTCTATTTGTGTTTGCCCCTTTTTTTTCAAAAAAAAAAAATAATAATAAATTTTTTTCAATTCTTTGGAAAAAAGACAGTTACTGATTTGGAATTTTTTTCTATTTAGGCTTTGAACATTTTTGAATCCAGCCTACGACGTGGAAAGTTTGATGAATCCCGAGTGTAAGATGTTAGAGCTGATTGATTATTTTTAGCTGGGTAATATTGATGTTAACTTGTGAATGAATTGTGTGATATCTCAGGTTGCCTGATGGTTCCCTAATGGAGATAACAAAAGTATATCCCCTAGATGCAGTTTATGACACCCTTGAGGATGTACCTGAAGATGTAATGACGAGATATTCAGTTTACATGGAAAAATATTATGTGGTCAAGTATATACTCAATGTGTTTTGATGTTATTTGGTGTAGGTAAAATCAAATAAACGCTATGCTGGATCCAGTAGTTGGACTGTTGAGGTAGACTCAAGCAATCTTAATATACATTCCTAGAGAAGAACATTAAGAGGCATTATTGGAATTCCAAAGAAAGTTTATGTATGTTAATGAGAGAAAATTTGATATCCTTTTTTCTTTCTCCAAACTTTCTTGCAGGAAGTTGTTGAATCTGTGAAGAAGGATTTTGGCAGCATTGATATCCTAGTGCACTCCCTTGCAAATGGACCGGAGGTAAATGATTCTTGCTTGGGAGTGTTTATGCACAATTTTTCGACACATAAGCAGCTAATATTTTCTTAATAGGTGAGTAAACCTCTGCTTGAGACATCCAGGAAAGGATATCTTGCAGCTATATCTGCATCAAGTTACTCCTATATTTCTCTGCTCAAGCATTTCATCCCAATAATCAATCCAGGCATGCTTCCCTATACAATCCAGCAAATACTTCTTTCTCTTTCTTACTGCCCTTACACTTTACAATTATATTTTAATTAGTGTGGAAAGAATGTATTTGATTTTTAAAATTTTTATTTCCTATTGTAGGTGGTTCTTCACTTTCTCTTACATACATTGCTTCTGAGAGGATTATTCCTGGGTATTTTATTTCATTCACTATCTCTGCTTTCTAGTTAGTTTTTCGGACTGACTTCTCATAGCATGACAAATTTTCTTGAATCATGATATGTAGATATGGTGGAGGTATGAGCTCTGCAAAAGCTGCTCTTGAGAGCGACACACGGGTTAGCTGTTTAATCTTTCCCAAACATTTGTGCTTTCTGCATCCTCCATATATAACAATAGACTCATATGAGTTTTTGTCATGTTTTAATTCAATGGTGAATCATTCAGGTGCTTGCTTTTGAAGCGGGTAGAAAACACAGAGTCAGAGTCAACACAATATCTGCTGGTACCTTGTCACCCCATTCATTGATTCATGTTTCGTATTTCTGTTCTAAAATGTTCAGTGTTGTCGTTCCTTTCTTGCCGTCATCACCACAAGCTCCTGTTTTTATCCTAGGTCCATTGAGAAGCCGTGCTGCAAAAGCAATTGGATTCATTGATATGATGATTGACTATTCGTTAGCCAACGCACCTCTGCAAAAAGAACTATCTGCAGGTGATTATTTTTGTCTTTTGATTGACTCAAGCTTCAGTTTAAGCTACTTAGCCTTTTCAGCTGCTTTATTATGGGTACTGATATCATCTAACTAATAACAGAGGAAGTGGGAAACACCGCTGCTTTCTTGGCATCACCTCTGGCTTCTGCTATTACAGGTGCCGTTGTGTACGTCGACAATGGACTGAATGCAATGGGTGTCGGTGTTGACAGTCCAATATTTAAGGACCTAGACATTCCAAAGGGTAATCACTAGGAATAAAATACTGGTTGAGTATTAGGACAACCTAGAATGTCTGAATTTGCCAAGTATTGCCAGTTTTCTGCTCTCTTTACATTAGAGTGGCACGGCCAGTGGACCCCAATTTTTATTTTATTTTCGATTTTCGTGAGAATTTTAATTTTGTTTGTAGGGATTGTAATGTCTTCCAGAATTTTAAATAAAAATAATTGTATTTTACAGTTTAGTACTGATTAATGTACCCGATTGAAACTGAATATGTTGGACACGTTTCATACTATTGGAAAGAATCTAAAATCATAAGCCAAAATTTGAAGAAAACATAGAATATAAATGCAATGGTATTTATGAGAGCCCATATCTACTCAATTTTGGAGCTATAAGTCTAAAGGGGAGGTCACCCAGCGTTTACCACCCAATTGCATGTAATTCAGAATAAGCTTTTACTAATTGTTTCAGGTTAAGCATTTAGTAAATAAAAGGTTGTCTATTGCTTAACGAAGCATCTGCTAATTGTTCACTTGAGAATGTAGAGACATTGAATTCTCACCAAGCACATCTCAGTTCCCGTGCTAACATTTTTCATTAGATATATATAGTTTGTCATTTGTTAACGCTCCAAGTCTACAAAAAAGGGCATTTTTACACCGTGCGGTCCCGAAAACCGAGGCAAAAGTCATAAACCACCTCGCTACAGAAAAATCTACATGTCATATGCACAAACCAAATCAGCTCAGTATCAGATTTTAGCTCAAAAGCTGATCAGCTTAGCTTACCTGCCTAGTCTATATTTACATAACAAAATGTTGGGTTTCAAAATAGAAAATCAGCAGGCAAAGCTACCAAAAAGAGGCTCCATATATCACTATTCTAGTGAATCCATATGTCACTACTCTAGCGAATACTACCTCAATAAAGTTGGGGCTTACACATTCTTTCAAAGGACTCAGTTACAACCAACCCACAATTCCTGGAAAGTTTCTTTATCGGTGTTGCCGGTAATTTCTCTGCTTCACTCTCCATCTGGGAGGCAATTAAGCAGCTTGCTAGCTTTCTATGCGGCATCAGCTCCTTTCCAACCCCTACCAAGTCCATCATTAACTACAATAACATGTACAATTTTCAGAGGGAGATAATTAATAGAGACAAAAAAAAAACATCAGAATAAGACATTGAACACAATGGCAGCAGATAGGGAACACAACACAAGTCTCTGTCTGTTTTAGCTCTCTTTTACATCTAAATAGAAACAGAACTTACTATTTTAGAGTTATTTAAGATATGTAGATCATCTTATGTTAAAGGGAATTCATTATAGTTTTCAAAACAAGCTATTAGAAATATTTATAACAAACTCTAATCAAATACTTAAAACAATTGGCATTGGATCTGTTTTCCTATTGCTCCCAACATGGAGAAAATGATTAGTGTATTTTTTATATACTTTTCTAGGTAAATCTTTTGATCCAAAGACCATGTGCAGTGCATGCTTCATGTCCAAACCTCAAATAAAAACCATACCGAATAAGATTTTATCACTTCAAAACCAAAATTTGTATACCTTCCAGTCCTTGAAATCAAATCTGAAGACAAAATGAGTGTAGGTAACCTCCCTAGACATAACAGAGTTGGCATCAGGTGCATTCCTTGGTGCTGAAAAGGAAAGGAAAAGCAGATAGGAAACAGTATTTGATGGTATAAAACAGATAAGAGAAATAAAAATGTCTTTTTTATACTAAATTACACTTACAAACAAGATGACAACTATTTGCATCTACAGTTATTTCTGCCCGTCCATCTTTAACGAGGAATGACAAAGCAAATAAGTTTTCAACGGTCTGTGCAAATGACATCCTGTTTAATACCAAACATTCAAGCCTAACACGCTTCTCTGATTTTAAGATCTCAAACATTGCTGACATAATCTTGTCTGTATCAGTTTTTTCTTCAACCTGTTTACCGTTGAGCTGTTGCACAACAACAGTAATCATGGTAAATGCTCATTGTTGAGACAATAATAGAGATTAAATTACTAGTAAGCTATAAAACTATCACTAGAATTTGGCAGTAACATAGAAAAACGAAGCCAGAAATCCACCAAAAGAAGCAGATTTCATCAAAATCATAATATCTAAGCAACAGCGAGAAGCTCCAAAAAAAATTTTTCCAACATTAAGCAAACAATGCAGAAGACTGGAAATGTTAGACAACATATTATACTACGGAAAGAATCTAAAGTCATAAGCCAAATTATGAAGCAACCTCAGAATATAAACTCAATAGCATTTACACAGAACATAGGTCAAAGCATATAAAATCATTCTCGCCCACCTCCCAAGAAAGTTAGCTTTCAGAAGAATGGGAATGAACGTGGTTAAAAAACTTTTAGTAACTTTTCAAAAATTATTTTCATTTTGACCCGACCTCCTTCAAACGCCTAGAGTTTGGAGAAAATAATACTTTAATACAAAACAAAGCCATGCTCTAATTCCAATAAGACATAAAATTTAAAGCTTAACCAGATTAAAATAATAATAACAACAATGTTACCTCTTCAGAGTGAGCAATTACAGTTGGCCTTGAATGTTTTCTACGAACCGTGGTCTTTCGCTTCTTCAATTCAGTATTCATGGGTCCAAGCCTACCAACACATACACACAAAATCAGCAACAAACTAGGATATAAAAGTGTATTTTAGCAGTCTTTTCAGAAATAGAAAGGCTTAAAGAAAAAGAAAAAAAGAAAAGAAAACTCACATGGTGCAACACCCATGAGCGTTCCTGAAAATGGATGATACATGAACCCCAACATCTTTCCAGCGGAGTGAATTTTGGGCACCTTCTAGGGTGGTTATTAGTCTCCTATTGGCCACCCCAAAATCTCTGAACAAGCAAAACACGAAGTCTGATGGTGTAAACCCCTCATGGGTCTGTGACTTAACAGAGGTCACCAACTTGTTCGTAACGTTCAACAATGCCTCTGCATCTGTAACTTGTTCTCTTGGTTTCTGAACTGAAATCACAAATTGCTACACGTTAAAAACCAAAAACAAAAGGGGAAAAACGAATATGTTATAAAAATTATGTAAAATTAAACAAAACAAAACAAGTAGTTACCTTCACGGTGTAACTTTTCCATTTCACTGAGAATTACATTGAACGTCTCCGAATCTGGCCGCTCTAAATCATCTCTTTTTTCTGTAAAAAAATATAAATTAACAATGGACAAATCCGAAATATAAATAGGAGATGCAAGGATGTCAGTAGTACCATCGATCTTGTTCATGAGAGCGAGGTACTTGGAGCGAATAATCCGGCTTTTCTCGGTTCCCTGCTGAGTGATGACTTGGGTGAGTTGGATGGGTATCGACTCGGCCTGGCTCTTGACTGTCCTGAGTTGCCCGGCCGAGTCACCGGTTCTAGCCATGATGAGTTGATGAGGTTGAGACATGAGATCAGGGAAAGTTTCTAGTTTCATCTTCAGGACTCATAAGGATTACCAAGTACCAACTTATCACCCACAAGTCGAACCGCTATTGGTTTTCTGTTTATTTATAATTGTCAAAAGAAGGCAGATGTTTCCGCCAAATTTAAATTTTGAAGAAATAATTGGGGGCAGATTTTTCCGCCAAATCGAACAAGCAATTTTTTGTTTTTTTCTTTACCCATGTATAAACCGAACTAAACTATTCAAATCTACAAATTTTTTAAAGCCACAGTACCACAATATGAATTTATACGTTTATATTTTCATGTTTGAATATGAAAGTTTAATATGTTAAGTTTGGTTGAAATTTTTTTGACATGAATTGTCGAACACTATATAACACCGTACAAATATGAAATTTAGTTTAATACGAAATGAATTCGTATGTATTTTTGAAAGTTTGAATTTATATATTTCAACATAATAGTTTAACAGTAGGATTTGAATGAATAAATTTTGATACAAATACAATGTGACACGACACATTGCTAAATCTAGCTAAATTGAACTAAATTATTACTTTTGATTTGGTTTTTTAAAATCAAACAGTTTAGTTTAATTTGTAATTTTATCAAACTGTATATAGCAATTTAATTTAGATAGCAAACAATTAAATTTAAATTAACACATTATATATTAAACCAATTCAAATCGAACAATTATATATTTTATATATTAATTTTTTTCATTTAACAAATAAATTTTAATTAATACATTTATATCCAGATTTATACATTATTTTTAATTAAAATAAATTAATTAATTTAACCGAATTAAACTGTTCATTAATGATCTGGTTTGATTAAATGGCTTTAACAAATTTAATTTGGTTTATAATCTTATCAAACTACTTACACCAGTTCGATTTAATATATTTTTTTCAAAAACTATTCAAACTTAAGTACTGTCTACTTCTACAGTCAATGATAAAAAATCATTTTTTTCATTTGTGGAAATTTTTGTTTTTCCATCGCATGGATAAATATATTTAGCCAAAAAAAAAAAGGTGCAATTTATGTCATTTCATTCAAAATTTCAATATTTCTACTCTATTTATGGCAAAAAATTTACGTTAATTCCTCACAATTTAGTCAAAAGTTTTATAATTTTCATATAAATTTTAAAAATATTCATTAATATTTTATAAAATTTAAAAAATATTATAAATTGTTATTAATATTATAAAATAATATTTTTTTAATTATTTATAAAAAAAATATAAAACGATATGCTTTCAAATATTAAGCACAAATACAACATAAACTTTTTTTTTAAATTATAATTATAATTTATAATATAGTTTTACTAATGTTGTAATATTAGGCTAAAATAACTCAGTTGATCATGACTAACCTCATTTTTTCTATGAATCTCTCTAAAAATTAAACATAGATTAAGTCTATTTATTGTGAATAATATTACAATTATGCAACTCATATGAATATTATGGAAGTAAAGAATGTGAGTCAATAATTGATACTCGACTATACGCGTAGATAAATTTGTACAATGGAAACACCGCAACAAAAATATGATTTTTTTTTTTTTATAAATTTTAGATTAATGAAGATTATGTATTGATACATTATCAAGCTCAATTATCAATAGACAACAGTTATACACAAAAACATCTAATATTATATATATATATATATTAACTATAAGCAAATACAATCACATGAAATATTAAATTCATTCGGTTAACATATCAACAATTATATACATAATTATTAAGGAGATGTATATTTTGACTAATATTTATCTCAATGCATGCCTGTATATGAGGATGAGGAAAAATGAAAAAATTTAAATTATCAAAAACTTTTATATAATATTGAGTCGTATTTAAGTAATTATATACTTTTAGTATTATTATTAAAACTAATGAATAATTCATAATTTAATAATATTATTTTTATTATTGTTAACGAGTGTTATATGTATTTTGATTATGAAACTATGACTTCTATCTAATATTTTTTCAATTTTTATAGTTAAATTAATAAAATATTTAATAAATAATAATATTTTAAAATTTAAAATATCATACTTTCTTTTAAATTTCATAATTTCTTTTGAACTTTTATAGGTATCGCTATTTAATTGATTCTTCCATTAATATATATTTATTTTTATTCGATATTTTTGCTAATACTGATATTTTCATCGTTGCCTACCCTTAACAAAAATTAGATGAAACCTACAAACTTTATTTATGATAGTATAACATTGTGAATGATTATAAAATATTAAATTTACGTATGATAATTTGAAGTGATATCATTACACAGTACCATACAATTTTTTTTTTTAAGGGATGAAAGTTTGTTTCAAGCCACTGCCATACATAAAACTTCTATTAATATTAATGGGCGAGATAAAAACATCTGGTTTAATATTAAGTTTTCTCACATAAAATGTTCTATCAAAACCAACACTATTTATATATTATAAAGTTATGATACTTAAAGGGGTAAAAATAGAAAAAGAACAAATAAGAGAGAGAGAGAGAGAGTTGATAAACATCTGGTTTATGTTATAAAAAGAAGGCCATGAAGCAAAATTTATTTATTTATTTATTTATCTGGTTGGAATCTAAGATCTTTTGACTTTGCAATTATTTAGTATTTATATTAGACTAGCTCTTTCTATCACGAATATATACCTTTTTAGAAAACTGAATTTTAAAGTGGGGATAAAAAAGTATAATGGTTTAGTTAATAGTAATTGGTGAGCAAGCAAGTTTCATTTGCTGTTGATTATTATGCGGTGAGCAATGTCCAAAGCATTGAAATTATCAAAAAAAAAAAATGTCCAAAGCATTGCTCAAAGGTTTGATTGGGTTGATTAATTCAAGGAAAATTAATTAAAATTGAAACAATCCTCACCGCAGCCAACGGCTGACATTGAATTTCTTCGTTGACACATTGATCTATATCATAGATTGCAACCCCGCATCGTTTAAGAATAAGAATATTTAAAGGGTTTTGTTTTAAAAAGTGAGCAGCGAGCAGAAGGAAGCGATAGACTGACTGGCTGCTGTGGAAGTCTTGACCCTGCAATAGCCATTATCAAACTTTCTCGCACCTTACGTAGTGATTTTCTCATAACTTCTTCGTAAAAGTGAACCGTGAATGCCGGGCACAGCATTTTAAGGCATGGTTAATTTGGTAATTTCACTGAATCAAAAATGGAAAAAGCAGATTTCGGCACACAAAGGCCCAACAATCAACTGCTGGGGATCGACTCAAAATCAAAAGCTCCCCACCCCAATATATATTTGGGGCAAAAGCAATCGAAGCAACTTAAGAGAGGGATTTTTTTATCAAAAAAAAAACTTAAGAGAGGGATTTGGAGAGAGAGAAAAAAATCTTAAGAGTTTTTTTTTTTTTTTTAGGATAAAAGGGAAACAAAAGCAGAGGCACTTAAACAGGGAAAAAATTTACATACATATATTTTACAAAAACGCAACGAGAAAACATTGTAATCTCTATGATACAAACATCCATCATCAACCCGACTCAAAGCCAAAATATCAAAATATAAATTTGATAGATAGACAATAGATAAAACCAAAAACCCTAATTTTGAAATACTAATGATGACATGAGAGGAGCATGGCTAAGGAACACGAAACGAGCGCGCAACCTTGGGGCACGTTAGAGGAGCTGTTGCTAGCGTGCGCCGTTAACCGGCACGGCACCAAGAGCTGGGACTCCATCGCCATGGACCTGCAAAATCGAAGCTCTAGCGTTGCCCCCGCTTGGCTTACTCCACAGAACTGCAGGGACAAGTTCCGAGACCTCAAGCGACGCTTCATGTCTAAGATTAATGATCAGCGCACTAGCTTGGTTGATGAGCTCAAAAAGATTCGGGTCGAGGAGCTTCGCCGGGAGGTCCGACGACGTGACGTTTCGATCCTGTAAATCCCGTGTTTATTGTCAGAGATCTGAGCCTGAGGCGTCAGGTTTTTCAAGGTTTGAGATCTCAGTGTCTCTGTCTCTGTGTATGGTTTTACAGGTCTTTGGAGTTGAAGGTCAAGAGGTTGGAGAAGGAGAGGGACCGGAGCTTGGAAGAGGCGGAGTTGCAGGTGGATCTAAAGAAGAATCCCGATGCCTCTGACGGAGTAGTTAGAGAGGAGAATCACGCCGTGAAGTTCAACTCCGGCCACGACTCCGACCGCGAGAACCGATCCTTCAACGAGTCCAATTCCACGAGTCAAAAAGTCGAGGAGGCTAAACAAAATGGTCTCGCGATTGAAAAAGCGGAGCGCGAACCGGAGTTAAACGAATCGGATCCGGTTCGTACCCGACGCGAACCGGAGCGCGATTGGTCAGTGAACGGTAAGGTAATAGACGAGAATGGCAATGAGAGAGAGACGGTAGTGCGGGAGGAGGAGGAGCCTCGCTGGGCGGGCGAGTCGAATGAGGCGTGGGAATCGGTTGGCGAGTCGAAGCGGGCGGGAAAGGAATTAGTGGGGGTGGCATCAAAGCAAAGCAGTGACGTTCAGAGCTCGGCGAGCTTGTCGAGGAAAAAACGGCGTCGTCACGGTCAGGGTGATGGAGTCGCTGCCGGAGGGGCTAGCAGCGGCGAGGAGCCCGAGGGTGACGAGGTTTCTCCCGCCACCAAACGAGTCTCCACCGTCAAATCTGAGCCGTTGGTCAAGTTCCTTCGGATCGTCCGCTCGCATCGGCTCGGCTCTGTATTTGAGCGTCGGCTTCGGAGCCAGGTATTATTAGCTAGCTTTGACGAAAATTCTTTATTCTAATTTCTAACGTATGTTTAATTTTTTTTTTAAGTTAAAAAAAATCAAATAATAAAGGGAAAAAAAAAAGGAAAAGAAAAGAAAAGAAAGAGAGCAGGCGTGCCGACGTACGTGATTTATTCTCTCGGCTATACATTCCGCGATGATCATGGTGATGCTGATTTATTCTGGATACTGAACCGGCGCGTTTTGATGGTTATGGTTAATAGCGCCGTGCGATTAGTTGTAGCGAAGCGCAGGGGCATTGCGCTACGCTAATGTTGATGAAGGCTGTAGCTTGCAGCCGTAAATAATAAAAATAAATAAAAACACCTTAGTCATTAGGTGCGTGGGACCCTAGAAATTTTGATAAAAGGAAATGAAGAAAACTTGTTGGTCCTGGCTTGTTGGGCAAACCTGGGTCAAACCCTGGCTCTGGCTCCTGGCATACCCTAGAATGTTTGTGTGTGATTTTGTTATGGCGGTGCCAGAAATTTCTTTTTCTTTTTTTGAAGGCACCTTTTATATTGCTTTAAAAATATATCATATTTTTAAAAAATCAAAATATAAATGAGTAGAATGTAGAATAAATAACAGCCCAGAGAAGAGGAAAATGGGCATTGATAGGATGTTGGACTCTGTTGCAACGTGTGGGCTTATTAATTATAATATATTATTATTGTTATTTCCAAACGGATCCCAAACAAAGAAACCAAAAGTTGACCGTGAGATTGCATGTCTGGGTTGCACTGTCCAAATTCTCATCCCGTTTTGATTTGGTTGCAATTAATAATACGACAAGGCCTAGCTTAGTATTATTCTGTTACGGTTTTTATTTTTTTATTTTTTTATTTTTTCATTTTTATTATATTCTGTTGATGTTTTAGTTTTTTTGGCTGGTTACGACTTTGGCATAGAGCTAAGTATCTACATGGATTATTGGCATCTACTTTATTTTTTATTGTTTCTTCTTTTTCTTTTGCATGTGGTCCATTATTTATTCATCTAAATTCGGAGAATCTTACGTTGGTTTTCCACTATTATTTTTTTGTTATTTTTTTATTTATTGTTATTATACAAATTTGGTTGTCAATATATAGTATATGAAGAAAAAAGTTTTTTGTTTAAGCATGTGATGATTGCTAATAAGAAGCGCATAATTTTTCAGGAATCCGGGAGATACAAAAGCTTGATCCGGCAGCACATGGACCTCCAAGCTGTTCAAGCCAGACTTGACAAAGGATTCTACTCGGATTGCATTCACAAGTTCTTTCGGGATCTCCTCCTCGTGTTCAATAACGCCATCGTTTTTTTCCGCAAAACTTCTCCGGAGCATATTGCTGCACAGGAGATACGGGTCCAAGTGTCGAAGGAAATGAAGCTTAATAAGCTTGGGAAACCACGACCCACCACCTTAAAAATGCAACCCAAGCGAGAAGAAGACTCCTTTGCCAAATCCAACAAGTCTTCTATCATTACAGAATGCCGTAAGCGCAGTTCTAACAAGGCAGTTTCCCAAGGTAAAAAAGAAAGAGAGGTTGAGGAAAAGCCAAAGGCGAACGAGAAGAAGATTGATGCTTCATTGGTTAAAGTGGAGGACAAGGGTGTTAGGATGAAGAGGACCCAAGAGAGAGTAGGGCGGAGGGGCGGTTCGAGAAGTACAAGCACCAAGGGCGGAGAAACAAAACACGAATACGGTGGAAATGAGCTGAGCTCTCATGATGCATTGGAGGGGATGGTGGAGAAGAAAGAGAACGCGAAGAAGAAGCAAGGCGTTGAAAGTTTCTTAAAGAGAATGAAGCAAAACTCACCGAAGGATAAAGTGGAGGAAGAAAATGACGACGAAGACGACGCCGACGATATTGTTTCGGAAGAGGAAAGTAAGGATAGTAAATTAATGGAGAAGGAGAAGAAGAGAAAGGGTAGGAAGAGGTCAGAAGGGAGGAGAGAAGAAAGGGTGACGAGAAGTTCTTCCGGGGGAAGAGGGTCAGGGGTGAGAGACCAAATTGGAAAGGGCAAAAGAGGGGTTGGGAGGCCGCCAAAGAGACACGATTCGGTGGCGGCTGCAAGCGGTAGAAGGGGGAGAGATCAAAATAATGGTGACTCTGAGGTTGGCATCGGAGTTAGGTCGAGGAAGCGCTTGAGGCGATGATGATGACGATGACGATTATGGCTTGGCTGTTGTATTATTAGTATAATGTAAATTACTTACCGCGTTTTTGGTCTGCTAATAGTGTTTAGTTTGCCCACAGAAGATAGCCAGGGAGAGGTTTTGTGAACTTTGTATTTTGCATGTATACATCATGGTAGAAAATCAGTGTTGAGCCTTTTGGTTTTTAACTAGTTTTTTATTTTTATTATTATTACCTCTGTCAGGACTCTGGACTACTTGAAGGAACTCACTCAGGGGTTTTAGCCTAAAAGAAAATAAAAACATTTAAAATTCATCAAGTAATATTTTGGTATTAGAAGCTTACAAGGGATAATAGCTTAAAGATTTGCTGGCACTGTAGCTCAGTGGTAAAGCTAGTTTAGCTTTTGTATATGTGAGTATAGAAGTTGAAGTTTGAGTTTTGGTAATTTCATTTAAACTTAAGTGTTTTTCTCCGCTACTAATTTCCAGTAACATGGGTTTTCAATGTGGACTTCTACTGGGTTGAAAAGACGCCTAAGTTTGACCCATTCACTAGATAACTTCTGAGTTTATAATTCTGCTACGGATAAATTTTTTTTCTTTAACAACAAAAAAAAACTTAAAGATTTGCTGCACTGTCTTCAGATGTGTGCATGTTTCCACCTAAAGAAAACTAAAAATTAAAAGTTAAATAAAATATTTAAATATACATACATTAGCTAACCTAAGTACTTCATTAGGATAGAATACCAGTTTTTACAAATTATGCAATGCATAATAATGACTTTCTGCTATACAATCAATTCCCATTGTCTTATAACAAAAAATAAAAAAAATTCCCATTTAAAAAATGACAGTGGACCTAAAAAAGATTGGGATCTTCTTTCGCCAATTTGGTAAAAAGAAAAACAAATTTTAAAAATAAAAAGAAGAAGAATAAGACCAAAATATACCAAAGGATGCAGTTTCACAGCACCTTCAATGCAGAAAAAACAGCCCGGTCCCTATCAACTTTGAAACCTAAAAAAACCAGTTCTAGCAGATAGGATTGAGCGCCTTCAACTTATTGCACTATTTCTTCTTCATTTGTTTTGGTGAAAATATTCTTCTTCATCAGCTTGGATCCTCTCCGCATTAATTCGTCCAACTACCTATTCTAAACTTTGCCTGCCTCCCCGTGTAAAGTTTGTGTATTCGTTTCAGATTCAGGATTAGCAAAGCAAACTTACTAATTAAGATAGCCAAATCTCCATCTTGATATACTGTGATTTTACTGACATTAGACTTATAATAGATTCCATAAATCCAAACTTATGCACACACATATTAAAACAAAAAAAGAAAAAAGAAAAGAGTGTAAAGTTCTGTAAAATGAGACAAGTTAAATGGAATGCGAGAATCGGAATTCTTCTTGGATATGATTGAATTGGTCGATATGATTGAATTTGTCAAATATATATGTCAAGGAAAGAGAGATATCTTTTTCCCATTTTTTATTATATTCTGCTTCATGGCGATTAAGCATTCATGCAATGTAACGGCTTCCTTATCTGCAGAGTTTATTGATAATAAACATTTGTCCAGAAAAAAATAATAAATAAATAAGAACAAACAACCAAGTCAGCTCTAACAGTTGACTAAAATATTAAACTAAAGCCTTAAAAAGTTTTGCTTTTTTTTTTTAATGACTTTTTTTTTTTGGGGTAGAGAGATAGAGGTTCGTATGCATCTGTAATCTATATTCAGCTGGATCAAAAAGTTTTGCTTTTGATTGGATAAGATATGGACGCAGCAAGTTATAATAGATAATGATCACATTATTCACCTAAAAAAACAATATACAGGTTATCTATATTCTTCAAAATCAAGACTTAGAATACATAGAGAATATATTTCGAAGTTCTGAGATCAAACTTTGACATGGTTAAACTCATCCCTATGTTGTAATGATTTTAATGATGTCTAAAAAAATAATCAAGTCTTAGAATTATATACATATAAAAATTACTTGCCCCGAAAAGAACATGTATTTTTTTTAAATTAGATAGAAAAATTTCAACATCGAATTCATAATGTAAAAGTTTTTACTAATGAATATTGCCAATTAAGTTGTTCAAGAGTAACAAAAAAGTAAAACCTGTTGATTTCCATTTTTTCCCCCTAAAGTTTGTTTTTATTGGGTAAAGTTGCACAAGGGAAAAAATAAAATAAAATAAAATAAAAGGCTAAACACAAGCGGTCCGTTGAAGAAGGAAAAAAAGAAAAAGGAAAAAAGAAAAGAAAAAAAAAGTGGCAGTTTGGGCAAAGCAGCAACAGCACAGGAGTTTCTCCACCCTCATTCATTCACAATACACAAAAACGAGCCCAACAAAGCCAACAACTTTCACGACCCAAGTCTTTATCGCTTCTCTTGGTGTTGCCAACCAACAGTAGCCCTCTCTCTCTCTCTCTCACAGTGTCTCTCCGAATTACCCATATTCTGATTCAGATTTTACTCTCTCTCTCTCTCTCTCACGCTCTCTTCGATGTCAAACTGTATTGTTGAAACCTGCCCAGTTGAAACCAGTGATGGAGTTAAGCTCCATACAAGGTTCTTCAAACCAAGGGAAGAGATCAAGGACAACAACCTCGTGGTCGTCCTGGTCCATCCATTCTCAATCTTGGGTGGTTGTCAGGGCCTTTTGAGAGGAATAGCCGGTGGTTTGGCCGACAAAGGTTATAAAGCTGTCACCTTTGACATGAGAGGCGCTGGGAGATCAACAGGAAGGCCTTCTCTTACTGGATTTGCCGAAATCAAGGATGTGGTTGCTGTTTGCAAATGGGTCTCTCAGAATCTCTCTGCGGACAAAATTTTGTTAGTGGGTTCTTCTGCAGGTATATTTTTTATTGATTTTTTGCTCTTTTTTTTTTTTATATGGATTAAGCACAATTCCGGCAGTAAAGTATGTTGATTTCTGGGTAATATCGATTGGATTGCTTTTGTGAATGTATTGGGTTGATGATTTTGTGGATCTACAAAGTTGGTAGTAATTTGTGGATATGTTCAGATTCCTCTTTGAATTTAAAAGTTCTATTCACTCTCCTTTGACGGAAAATTCAATATTTTACTTGTTAAAACATGAACACCATGTTTAGAATCAGGTATTACTCTTTTTATTTTTTGTGACTGTGGTGTCATACCCTGATTTCGGATCAGGTTAATGTAAGTTTCTGATCTCAGTATCGTTAGTTCATCCAAAGGTTTTTATGTCCATTAGTGTTTGTAAATGGTAGTCGTAGGAAAATTAATGAACCAGAGGGTTTCAGGAACCATGGCAATACCAATTTCAGGAGTTGTTGGATGGAAATCTTTAGGGGGAAGTTCATTCTAAATTTATTTTTCTTCGTTGATATCCGTTGCTAATTTAAACCATGCTATTTTGTTTTATTTCTATCCTTTTTTGGTTCCATTTCTTGAATAAAGTGAAATTTGAAGGACTTAACAAAGAGAAATTATCTAACTGATATATCTATTATTTCCAGAATTGCATGGAGAGTCAAAAATGTGAAATTCAACCCGCGAAATTAAATCAACCTTTCTCTCTCCTTTTTACTGCTAGGAGTTTCTTAGGTTTTTTAATTCCTACTTGTTTCGGAACTAAAATGGTTAAAAGCAATGATTTAGAAAGCTTTTCTTCTCTCTCTTACTCTAGTGTGGTTTTTATGAAACTTGTTTTGTTCTCATTGAAAAAATTGGTGTTTCTCATACATCTTATACAACCAAATTGGTAAACATGTAAAGATATATATATATCTTACGTATTCCTGACACATGGTATTGGGACTTTGTAGAAGTTGCCGTATCAAATTCTGCTCGCATCCTTTATCCATATTGGTCCTTCCTAACTGATCCTAGATGCAAAAACAAGCATGCTCTAGAGAAATTATAACTATTTATTTTGTTAGTTTTAATAGGAACCACTAAGTAAATTGGAAAACATTTAAAAAAGAAAAAGAATATAGAAGAAAAGCTAAATTGGAAAACGGGATAACCAATGACGAGAAAACTGAAAAATCCTGTTGATGCTGAAGCAGAGGTTTGCTCCAAGCACACAATTTGCAATCTGTTTGTTATCAGTATTGTTCGGATTTGGAAATACAGACGCAATCTGTAAAATACGAAGAGATATGTGTGCTTGAACATTTATCATTTTGTTATTCTTGGCTCTATCTGCAGTTCACGAATTTTGCTAATTTGCATCTTGGTCTATATCCCATGAGTTGCAAACATAAAATGCTCATTCATAAGAGAAAGTTTCCAATCTTTAGTGGAATGTGCAATCAAACTTCTAATGCAAAAAGATAGTATTTTACTATTCTTCTTGGTTTGTTCCAACCATAGCTGTGCTTGATGACTGTCTAACTAGTATCCATTGCTTGAAGAGTTTTTTGAGACGTGGCATGCCATGTTGCTAATTGTAGGGCAGGCTACTGGATAATGTAGATGATATTCTAACAACCTGTTTTGCTTGTCGTTTTGTGAATAGTTTGGACTGGAAACAATCTTTTGTGGGCTGTTATTCTTTATGTTTTAATATCCTTTTGTAAATCCATCACATACCAATCATTAAACTATATAGAATTTCTATTTCTTTTGGTATTCTTTTGAAAGCAAAACTATGGTAGAACAGTATGATACCCTTTTTCCCCCCTTGTTCTGGACAGGTGCTCCAATTACTGGCTCTGCAGCTGATCAAATTGAACAGGTTGTAGGCTATGTAAGCCTGGGTTACCCTTTCGGTATGATTGCCTCAATCCTTTTTGGTAGACACCACAAAGCCATTCTAGATTCCCCAAAACCAAAACTTTTTGTAATGGGGACTCGAGATGGGTTCACCAGTGTGAAGCAGTTGAAGAATAAGTTAAGTTCTGCAGCAGGACGTGTTGTAACACACCTTATGGAAGGAGTTAGCCATTTCCAAATGGAAGGCCCTGCTTATGACGCTCAGATGGTGAATCTAATCCTTGAATTTATTGCATCTTTGTAGGATAATCTCAGGCTATGTCGCAGTGTTTGTGGTTGGGTAGAATAGGATACCTTCGAAATTGTATTTTAACCTTGTGCTTTGCATGTAAATGCTAACTCATTATGGTGTAATTTGCAGGAAGTTAAAGTTTGCATTGCTTGATCTTTGCCATCAAGGTCACAGAACGAGAGAGATAGAAGCCATAGTTAGCCATAGCTAGACACTCTTTACATTGTCAAAGTATCATTCATTACAAAAATTCTTTTTACAAAAAGCATTCTATGTTAAACTTACTTTGAAACAGCGGCTAATCCTTCACTAACCAATCAAAGATAAGGGCAAAGGGTCATTGACCCAAGCTGGAAAGTCATTAAATTAGAATATTCCACACTACAAACACAGATATGTAACTGGAAGGTATGCTACGGACAACCTAATATTGTTACATGCCATCAGTCATCACCCTCATAATGCTGATGATCCTCAGATGCAAGCCTCCCCTCCCTTGCCATTTTATCACCATTTGCACCTTCAAGAGCTCGACCACCGTCGATCAACTCATCAAATTGACGTTTTCTCCATCCTCGTCCTTGGTCCATTGATTGTCCTTGTGAGAATGGATTGTCCCCATCATCTGTTTTGAAGCAAAAAAAGAAAAAAAAAAAAAAAAAGGCATTTTGTTTATGAATAACAAAACTTGCAAGTCCTTGATCTGCTTCCTAGAAACACACACCATGGCAGGAAAATGGTTTGATTTATGTAAATACACGGTCCCACTAACGATATCAATAAAATAAAGAGGTTAATTAGTTCGCATTCAACAGCTTGATGTTCACAAGACGTCGGCCAGTGATTGGCAACTCATCACAAATTTTTAGGCAACTATTTTGGTGCCCTTTGATCAGAAATGCGAAAAAAATACTACAGAAATTAATTGAAAATTTGTACAGTCAGTAATAAGAATCTCACTATCCAAGCCTAAGATATTAAAATACAACAAAGGACAGAAAAGCTTTATTGACTTGATGTAACATGGTTAAACGTAATTAGTTTTTCTTTTTTTTTGAAAATTTTACGTAATTAGTTATTACCACTTTCACCGTCAGATGCATCTTCAAGCTTTGCAATTGCATCAACCAGGGCTTGTTCATGCTCCTGCAGTTTAAAATATACCCATCATAATCATTGCAACGAAAGAAAAAATGCAAGGCCAAGCAAAGCGTAAACGATGCTTTGTTCTTACTTTCAACACTCTCTTAGCTTTCTCAATTTCCGTAGGGTCAGGATGGCTAGCCCCAAAAACTTTCTCGACCTGTTTAAATTTCATGCACAGCAAAATACAAATCATCAGATCATAGCTAATTGTCTAATAAAAAATATAATATTGGCAACAATTTTTTATTTATTTTTTAAATAAAATAATGATTCTGTTGTCCTTGTACCTCCTTAATCAAAGTGTCAGTGTGAAGAATTTCTATGTCACCTACAGCCTTCTTTCCAATGCCATTCTGTTGTAAAGGGAAATCTTTCTTTGCTTGACCCTTTGTGTTTCCTCTGCCCCTTCCTGTGGCAGAAACTGCACCGCCACGCGTCATGGACTTCTTAATTCCTCGGCCAGGTCCAGGGTGGCCACTTCTACGTGAAATCCCAGGATCCTCACCTTCCCACTTAATATCTTCAGGAGATATCTACCATTAGAAGACACAAAGAAATTGGCAAGGGCACTTGCAATTCAAAAAGTACATAGGATTATATTATCTCAGCTAAACTGTTAGCAAAGCAATCCATAAGAATATAGCACAATCTAATTTGACCCTTGAACAATAACCTAATATCCAATTCCTGCAATTTAGGGTTTCATTTTGAAAATGAGATGTTCATTTTGAAAATGAGATGGTTTGAAACAAATATGCCATATGATTTTTACATCTTCAACTTTATGCATAAGCTATAACTTTCTTAACATATGGATTTAATATACAAAATATGCTTAAAACATTAACTAGGCAGACAGGGGGATTGAAAGGCATCAAGCAAAAGAGGGTGCGCAATAGTCTATTTAATATGCCAAATTAAAAGACAGCTTTACCTCTTTGAGATTAACCCATTCCCATGTCTCATCTGCTGTATTCATATCATAAACTAGAGCATGCCGGCCCTGCCAATATTAAGGAAAAACTTAGAGCAGATGAAGTCCCACTAATTACAGAATACAGTGTAATCAACCCACAAATAGTACTGAACTGAACTTAGCCAAAATAACCAGAGATCTGACCTCAACAGGGTTGTAGTCAGTTATAACAGCCTCATAGAAATGATTGTCTTCAGGCCACCTTGTCCAAACCTTTCTTCCTATTAACGGATGATACGTCGCAGCCTCAGCAGCTTCATTTGTTGCAAAGGCACCTGAGGAACCTCGACTACCGGCTTGGGTCCTTCCAGCAAGACCTGCAGAAGGAAACTGCATGGACTTCACAGTGAAGGTAGCAGGCAATACATACTCCATTAACAAAAAGAGAAATAAAATGCAGAAACAATTTGCATTTTACCAATTTCTTAAAGATCCAAGCTATTTTAACTTACTGATTTGGGTTTCTTGCTTCGATTTCCCGGCGGAGGACCTCGTCTCATGGCTGATGAAGATGGTTGCATAGTCGGAGGCAGTGCAGGTGATGGAGCACCAATGGATAAGGAAGCTACAGATTGTGATGTTTTCTGTTTTTTCCGAGATGCTGAAACTGTAGGACTAGGTGCAGGGTCATGAACAGGCTGTGTAGAACTAAGCATGCCAGGTTGAAGTCCACTTGCCTTTCTCCATTCCCTAACAGTATAGTTGATACACTTCCCGTAAAAATGTGGAACTGTGCGAAAGTAATTACATATGTGATAAAATCTGCCCAGCACAAGATGTCACAATATAATCAGACCTTATTCTGCGGATGATGTCATCAGCATTAACCTTGGATAGAAGTTCTCTGTGTTCCTCATCGGACACTCGCAGCTCTTTTCTTAGTTCTGTAATTAAACTTTCCTTATCCTGAAATACACAAAAGATTAAGGGACAGGTAATTAATCATCTGTTCAGATGAAAAAGGAAAATCAAACAGCTACCCAAGTGATGGCATCTGATTGAGCTTTAAAGGCCCGAAGGACAGAACAATAAGCTTCTTGCTCAATGTGGTGGATCTGGGTTTCCATGTCACCATGCATCCTAGGTAAGGGAGTAGAACCAACTGGTGCAGATCGCCCATTTCCAGAAGCACGACCTGCCCTTTGAAATCTATTTTGATGAGAAGGGGGAAGGTCGTCATCCGTGCCTGCAATCAGTTCAAACTAAAAGTAATCAAATATGCAAAATGGGATGTGCAATAGTATATTAAAGGAATTTCTAGTAGGAAGGAAGAAAATCCTTTTCCATTGTCAGAAGCATACTGAAATAGCAACTTTGTATCATTTCACTAGTAGCATAGGATTTGTTTTCCTCATGTATTGATAGATATGATACTTAAAAGAAGCTTTTGTCAATCTAAGTTTTTGAACGTGACTAACAATATTAAGCCGATGGAAATCGCTAGGGTATGGTACAAGAAAACTCATTGAATTCATCCCCACTGAACCTAATTCTCGACATTGAGTTCCAAGAAACCAAGACGAGGCCCAGCCTCTGTCAAAAACACGATCCTTATTGATACAAACCCTCACCTATCAAAGTGTTTCCAGCAAACAACTTTTACGCTCAATTGGGTTGGTTAGGGGTGGTGTGGGTTTTGTTTTTTTTTTNGGGGGGGGATGAAGGGGGTTGTTGGTTGGAAAGGGGAGGAGAAGAAAAGCAAAAAGATTAAGAATCTCGTTTCATATAAACTGAGAACTAAAAGCTGGGAACAATACGAACAATTTCGTAATTCGAACGGTGATGAACCGAAGAAACTCACAAATTGAAGAAAACCCGTCAAAATCAATAATTTCACAGCATATAATGCAAAACTTAAAGCCAGGAATTAAACCCAAACTAATTCACAGCTTATGGACTTCATTGTAATGAGCTGAAAATCCTAGTAAACCACGTGAAAACACATAAAAAAATAACAAAATAAAAAAATTACAATAAAAATCTAATTTGGCTTACCGCTGCTATCAGATAGCTCGTAGTCCATCGTAGCCTCTCAAAGCAAAGACCTTTACTAAGAACCTAGCAACCCCACGTCGATTTAACTCTGAAATTTCGAGAACTGGCTCGATTTCTTCAAGAACTGAAACTGGTACCAGCTAGTACGGATACAAATTGGGCAAATCTCCCCAGTTGGTTCCAATTTCAAGCATCCACCGATCCCTCAAACTCCGAAGTAGTTGAACTTGAGACGCCGGAGAGTAACAGAGAACGCGATCGAGGGCGTACGGCAGACAACAACTAGGGATTCGAATATTTCTCTGAATTTTAGGGCAAAACTAAAATTAAGAAGAGTTCCAGGGATGGAATTTTTGTAGTGCTGTAATAAGGGTTTGAAAAAAAGTGGGGAATAGGCCGTGAATTTGAACGATATTGATTGAACATCAGAGAGTTGGGAGTACACGGGAGGGTCGCGGACTTGAAATAAGTTTATATGGTGCCCTAATTATTTCAGTTAGTAATCGAGTTGAGTTCCGCCGCGGCTATTGGTTGTTCATTTTCCGAACGCGGTTTTTTCCTTTACGATGCGTCTACTTTTAGGCTTATTTTTACATCCCGGGATTCTGAATTTTATACGAATTTATAATTTATAATTTGCATTTTAAATTTTATATTTATAACTTAACGACTGAGCTTTACAAAGTTATATATTTATACTTTTAAATTTTGTAAAAATATACATCCATACCCTTATTTATATATATGAATATAGTTGCAATTTTTTTAATATTTTATGAATGACAAATACAAAATTTAAAAGGCAAAATAAAAATTAGTACTAAAATAAAAAAGTATGGATGCGAAAAACCATTTCTTTTACGAACAAATATTTCATATGGTCAGGTTTTTTATTTTTATTTTTTGATTTTTTTATGTATTTATTATAAATTAAAAAAAATTCAACACCAAAAAAGATAATATATGTGATATGACCAAATATAAATAAAAAATCAACTATATATCAACAAAAATAGTGCTATATTAATTAGTATTCAAAATTTGTTAAACAAATTTAGTGTAATTTTTTTTATGATAATTTCCTATACTATACATCAATTTTTATTTGATCCAAAACACAAAGCACGAAGTACGTTTAGAATATAATTGACAAATAATATCCCTGTTTTCGAATTACACGAAACTAAAAGCAAGAAATTTAGAAAATAGGACACATCTATATGGGTATATATGTAAATAGAAGTGTATGGCAGGCAATTTGGATACGTATATCCATGAAATAGGAGGACAACAAGTGACACAGCCAAACGCAGTTTTAAGCAAAGCAGCTGTTATTTTTTCCACACGCTCACAGAGAGAGAGAGAGAGAGTCAAAAAAAAAAAAAAAAAAAAAAGGAAAAAAATTAAATGCAAATGCAAATGCTTTCCCATTTCTCATCCAAAGCCCCTTGGCTCTCGCTACCTCTTCCTCGCCTCTCTCTCGCCGCCTTGTCTCTCCGTTGTCCAAGCTACGCTTCCAAATTCCGCTTTCGCCCCTCGCTTCCTCTAAAATTCTCCGGTCTTCCCCTCGCATGCCACCTCAGCTCCCGCATGGACTCGCCCTCACCGGACGTTGCCGTGTCGGTCGACTCCGTGGCGCGCGATTTGCAGAATCAGAGCTTGCGCAACCATGATGATCACGAAGGCGATGATCTTAGCAACGGTTCCAACAGAGTTAGATTGAAGCTTGAGGATCTAAATTGGGACCAATCCTTTGTCAGACAACTGCCTGGTGATCCAAGGTCGGACGCGATTCCACGCGAGGTTAGCTTTCTTCCTTTTGATCATTTTGACATTTTTTTTCCCTAGTTTGTTATGTTTTGGATGCTGAGAAAGTGGTGTTTAAACTGGGCAGAAAATATAGAATTGAAGGAATATTTAAACTTTGGGTTTCTAGTAGTAAAATAGTAAGTAAAGGAAAATACTTTAATCGCGGGATGTTGAAAGATTTACACTTTTTATTCCAAAATGCTTTAATACTTTGCAGGTTATGATTTTCAATCCAAAAATTGTAGTTACATATATATTTTAATTGGTTAGGTGTTGCATTCGTGTTACACAAGAGTATCTCCGTCAGCTGAAGTTGAGAAGCCTCAGCTTGTGGCGTGGTCAGAATCAGTGGCTGAGTTGCTTGATTTGGATCCTGAAGAGTGAGTTTTACTTTTACTGTTGTCTCGTGCCTCCTAGCGAACCAATCTGTTTAGGATGTTTCCAAAGCATGGATTAAGGAACAAGCTTTGGCTAAAAACAGTCTGTATTGAAAATATCTTTGGAAGAAAAAACGGTGTTTTGATGGTCATTTTGAAGGACGAGTTTATTCTTTGAATTTATTGAATAGATATTTGAAGGGAAAGCTCCTGCCTTTTAAATTTTGTGCTTCACTAATGATTGGAGCAATAGATATTAGCCTACTGTAATGCCTTTTCCATGATGCTGTCTCATGCGTGGAGTTAGTGGTTGTTTTTGAGCTTTGTTTAATGTATGCTTGAAGTTCTCATCCATATAACATGTTCAGTCGGTTATTTACATAGATGATTTCTTTTTTGGTACGTCGTGTATCTTCCTTCATGGAACTAACAATGGCATCTTGTTTGGAGTTTCAGATTTGAAAGACCAGATTTCCCTCTTTTATTCACCGGTGCATCTCCTTTGGTGGGAGCGTAAGTTTTCGCAAATGAGATTGTGTCAGGAGACTTTATTTAGGGCCTTACTGATTTCCATAAGGTCCTAATTGTTCTTCTATTTTTAGGTTGCCCTACGCTCAATGCTATGGGGGACATCAATTTGGCATGTGGGCTGGACAGTTGGGAGATGGTCGGGCAATAACACTCGGAGAAGTAATTAATTCCAAGTCTGAAAGGTGGGAACTACAGCTTAAAGGTGCTGGAAAGACTCCGTACAGCCGATTTGCAGATGGCCTTGCTGTGCTTCGTAGTAGCATTCGGGAGTTCTTGTGCAGTGAAGCAATGCATAATCTCGGCATTCCAACAACACGTGCTCTTTGTCTTGCAACAACAGGAAAATATGTTACCCGAGACATGTTTTATGAGTATGTGTTATAGAGTTTGGATTATATGTGATTCTCCTATTTGAAACTTTCTTCTATATCACAACTTGTGACTGCATATGGTGTATAGTAAATAGTATTAATATTAACTACATTGAGATAATTTAGTGTGGACTTCTCAAAGTTTTGCACTTTTGGCTGGTTACTAAAATTTCAATATTCTGGTTTGATCTTGGTGTCAACAACTGTTACATGCACAGAAAAACTGCTATTCTAATGTATTAATCTACAGAAAAACTGCTATTCTAATGTATTAATCTACAGAAAAACTGCTATTCTAATGTATTAAGTACTGAATCGACGCATCTTCATTTGCAGTGGGAATCCAAAGGATGAGCCTGGTGCAATTGTCTGCAGAGTTGCCCAATCCTTTTTGCGGTTTGGTTCATACCAAATACACGCCTCTAGAGGAAAAGAGGACCTTGGAATTGTTCGTGCGCTTGCAGACTATGCCATTAGGCATCACTTCCCTCATATAGAGAATATGAGTAAAAGTGATAGTTTATCTTTCAGCACAGGTGATGAAGATCATTCAGTTGTTGATCTGACTTCTAATAAGTATGCAGGTAATTACTTCTTGTAGAGTTTGTGCTGTTAGCGGGACACATTTAAACAATCTGTTGTCTACAGTGAGTGCATGATAAATGTTGGCGTTATGAAGTAGAAATGAATTTCACTCAGATTTTGGTAATATGGTTCATGTTGTGATATTGTTGAAATAAGAGTTGAAACATTAACAATATCTGTCCATCATGGAATAGATTATTTGGCTTGCTTTATTTTATGTGAATAGTTTTGTCCAATTATCATTCTGTGCACATAAGTAAGACCTACTACAGTCTGAAAATAAATGAGGAATTATTTCATTGTGAGAATATTTTTAACTGTTTAATTGTCTTGCTTTCATTGTGAATCTTAACAGCTTGGATGGTGGAGGTTGCTGAGCGTACTGCTTCATTGGTTGCCAAATGGCAGGGGGTTGGTTTTACTCATGGTGTTCTGAACACTGACAACATGAGTATTTTGGGACTCACCATCGATTATGGTCCATTTGGATTTTTGGATGCATTTGATCCAAGTTACACGCCAAATACCACAGATCTTCCTGGAAGAAGATATTGTTTTGCAAATCAGCCTGATATTGGCTTATGGAATATTGCACAGTTTACCTCTACTTTGTCAACTGCAGAGTTGATAAATGATAAAGAGGCAAACTATGCCATGGAAAGGTAGTTGTGATTTCAAGATCTTACTTTATGAGATGATAAGCTTCTCTTGGTTTATGTAGTTGAGGATTTTTTTATTTTTGACTTTTTACAGATATGGAACCAAACTTATGGATGAGTATCAAGCTATAATGACTAGAAAGCTTGGTCTCTCTAAATACAATAAGCAGTTGATAAGTAAACTTCTTAACAATATGGCCGTTGACAAAGTTGATTATACAAATTTTTTCCGGGCACTGTCCAATGTCAAGGCTGATCTTAGCATTCCAGAAGAGGAGTTGTTGATCCCATTGAAGGCTGTACTACTAGACATGGGAAAGGAGCGCAAAGAGGCATGGATTGGCTGGGTAAAATACTACATAGAAGAGGTAAAATGATAGTATATTTTGGTTCTTGGCTATATACATATACATAACATATGCATATATTTATAATTATATATTTTCAGTGGCACCAAGTGTGTGTGTCCTGGTTTTGATACGCATTCATAATATGTATAACAGCTTGCTGACAAAGTTTTTAGGATGGTTAAAGCTTTAATGTTTTGATTATGCTCATAATTGAATTAATGGAAAATTACTTATAATTTATAAAGGAGATTGCAATGTCTCTGAATTAATGGAATCCTGCAAAAAGAACTTTGATTTGTCTTACCCCAATAAAAATGTTAGCTGTATACATGTTTACTTGCTTAAAAAAATCCTTTCTTTATGTTTATAGTTTATTAGTGGGAGTATAGCGCTTCTATACAACTTTCTTAATAGACGACCATGATGAGGATGCTAAGCTTGAACGAAAACTTTTATTGATAGTATTGTAGGAACTGCTTATGTCAGCTTATTATATGTTTTGTAGTACTATTATTAATTTGCCACATTGACCTCGTATGGCTTCTGGCTTTCATATAAGTGTATTAACTTTTTATCAACCTGATACTTATTATTGAGCTTGTCAATTTAGAAAATTGTTTGATGTCCTAACTCTAGCTTCTTCTCCTCCCAAAAGAAAGGGAAGTAATTTTTATTCTCTTATCATCTTCGAGACGTCTGTCAATCTCTCTGTTTGCTTTTACAGTTAGCTGCTAGTGGCATCTCGGATGAGGATAGGAAAGCCTCGATGGATGCAGTGAACCCCAAGTATGTTCTTAGAAATTATCTCTGCCAGGGTGCCATCGATGCAGCTGAACAAGGTGATTTTGGAGAGGTTCAGAGGGTGCTTAAGTTAATAGAACGACCGTATGATGAGCAACCGGGAATGGAAAAATATGCTCGCTTGCCCCCAGCTTGGGCATATCGGCCAGGCGTTTGCATGCTTTCTTGTTCTTCATGAGTTTGGGTGATCACTATATCTTTAGACACCTACAAGAAGAGTAGCTTTTTTATTTGCTTTCTTTATGTTTTTTTTGGGTCAAGAGTAACTTATTGTATATAATAGCGAAAATTCAGTTAGTCTCCTATAATAATTAATGAGAAAAGTTACTATCCCCTTCCTTGATGCTGTTTAGGAGACATTATTCATTAATTTATTTGTAGAATTGTTTTTGGGGGGTTCTGCAACTATTAAGGATGTATTGTTCCATTCTTCTGTACTTCCCAATGGTCCCAAAGAAAAAAGAAAAGAAAAATAGTATTATTACGATGATACATATTTTTGGAAAAGGCTAAACAAACTTTGATATGTTACAGTCAGTTTAACTAACGTGTCCGACGGGTAACTGCTGAAACTGGCATGCGTTGAATCTTGTCTTCCATATTCTTTGTCCGAAGGGTAAATGCTTAAAAACCGTACCGTCTCTCTCTACGGCCCCTCTACTTCCTCTCCTTTGCAAAAGCGTGGAAAAATTTAAAACAAATTCTCTAATAAAACAATAAAATGCCACTCTTTCTCCATTAAAATAACTTTTTCTAAAGTTAAATTTTTGCTTTCTAAGCGTTATATGTGAGTTGTTGATTTTTTTCTGTTTATATATTTTTCCTTTTTATCTGGGTTTGAAGTATAAATACATGTGTTTCTCTCATGGGATGGTAGGTTCTATTGATTTGTCTCAGAGATAGATGTTAAGAGAGAGAGAGAGATGCAATTTGATTCAAAGAACAGTAGAGAAAAAATGCAAGCCAGCTTGCTGAGACGAGGGAAGAGAAAGAGGCTTGGGGAGATGAGGGGAGAGAGAGGTGTTTGGTATGTTTGCTGATCTGGAATGTATTCCATGTGTTATAAAATCATAGACAGGTAACAGGAGTATCCAAAAACTTGTATTCCGGGACTACTAGGGCTTGTTTGGTATCCTGTATAGGAAAGTATAGTGAAGTATTATTTAATTATACTGTGTTTGGTGAATACAATGTATTGTATTAAATAATACAATTTTTCATTTTTAATACAAGTTTTGATGTATTAGTAATACACCAAAAATTGTATGTATTAAGTTATACAAGTCACACAAATCCTGAGTTTGTATGATTCTCATTCTTTGGCCCTCTAGTATTTATTATTGTTGTTATATTTTATATATTGTAACTATAAAAATAAAAATTAATGAAATTGTTAATATGAAGAAAATTGTATTTTTCTTTAATATAAATATATATATATATATTTTTTTTAAGAAAAAAAACCTTTAATAAAATTAGAATTAAAAAATTAAAAATTAAAAGCTAAATATAAATTTAAAAGCTTTAATAAAAGTTAAAATTAAATTTTTTTAATTTTAAAAAAATAATTCAATACAATATAAAAATGTAACAAACATCAATTTAATATAATTTTACACCAAATACATGAGTGTATTATATAATACATTACAACACAATACAATACATTACAACACAATACAATACAATCAAATACAATACAACTTACGAAACAAGCCCCTAGAGTTTTATTAACCAAAAATAGAAGAAAAGAACACAAGGAGAATAGAAAGAGTGGAACGATGTCGTTGGAGGGATGCCCCAGAATTTTGGGCTGTGGTTGGATAGCGTCTCTCTCTCTGTTGCCCGTTCAACCTCGACCAGTATAGATCTGAGGTGTTTCAGCGATTCTTGCTTCTATATTGGTAAGTTTTCTTAATATTTTATCTTCTGATGAAACTCTGCATTTAACTCCTTAATCATCTTTTTGTTATTATTGTTAATTATATTTATTTATTTATTTATTTTTGTATTTCTTAATGTAGAGAGGTAAGCATTTTAGTTCTACTTCTGAGAAATATAACTGTTAAGAGAAAACTAGTTATGTGGTCCGGTCAAAACTGGGAAAGATTGTTCAGTAAGTGCTCGATGAAATGATGAAGCTGTGTTTAGATTTTGAGTGCTTCATAACGGTGAAATTTGTCCATTGCTTATGTTATCTAGCTCTGTAAAGTCATGTTATGTTGACATTTGTGGATGTGGGCATTTCATGAGCTGAAATACTTTTGTGAGTTTTGTAATGCGTGCGTTCTTGGCATTGGGTTTTCTCAGTAAAAGTCAGGACGTTCTGCAAATAGGTTCATTAGTAGGGCTCTATAATTGAATTGGAGATTCTCTGTTCTTTTTCATGTGAGGCATATTTAGGAGTGAAACAGTCGTGGGTCGGTGGAGCCTTCATATTCAGCTGCACATTTCTGTTATATGGGTAAGTTGTCTCTATTAAGTCTTTGTAGATTCTCTTTTGAGGATTGTCATCGGTAAGTGGTGTCTAGGTTGGTACCGAAGTCTGGTGTGACGCTTAAATTATATGTAACTTGGCCTCGACTAATGAGGAAATAAGACGAACAAACAAAGAGGAGCAATGGAGAAGAAATCGAGGATACAACAGGGCAGTCATACTCCTGCACTAATGAACCTGGACGCTAATATTCTTTATTGATTTATAATATCCAGTAATATCTATATTATCATTGAGCTGTTAAATCAAACAATTTTTGTCTTTTTTTTAAACAATATTTTCGTTTTTTTAAATGATTTCTTTTGGCTACTAAATTAAGCTTGCTTACTTCGTCCTATAATACCTGGACAGTTGAAATTCTTTTACCTTTCATCAAAGTAGAACATGCGAACTTTGGATTGTGTGTAACATTCTGTTTTGCTTAAATACTAAAATTTTCAATTGTAACTAAGTTTAACCAATTAATCTAGTGTGGTTTTCATTTTGATTTTTTATGGGGTTTAAATTTTGGTTTTGATTGTGATACCGTTACATAGAATTAATTGATACGAGTCCGTAGACTAGTAATATGTTAGTTCGGAGCTAAAACTGTGAAGTTATGCTTAAAAAGGTATGAATGATATTTTGGTAATTTTGCAAATGCTGTTAATTAAAAGAATAGAAAACTACAAAATTACCCTCACCCTCTATCTCCAGCCCTCCCAGGTCTCTCTCGCGCAAACAACCTCTAACCGCGCCTCATCTCCCTTCGCTGGCAACGGCCAATTTCTGACCGAATCTGACCGGCAACCACCTACAACTCGAAGCCCGCGACCTCCTCTACTTAACTATACCGGAGAGTGCCTGTGGAACCGCCTAGATTGCCGGAAAATACGAAAAATCCGGTAAGTTTTCTTGTCTCCGATCACTGATTTTCGGTGAGATTCCGGCGGTGGGTCAAGACTTTTCCCTCTAATTTGGACCCTAAGAACCCAATTTCATTATCAATTTGACTTTTCCCTCTAATAGAAATATTAAGTCGCAGGATCTAAGTGGTTTGAGTCCTGTCATTTTGGTAAAAAGGTTGAGTGTGTATATATACATGTGCGTGCTGAGTGCTTTGTTATCTCTCTGTGTTTGAATTTCTTAAAATGCAGTTTTTTTTTTTCTTTTTTGATAGTCTGTAGTGATCAGTGGACACCATGTGATCAATGAATAACATTTGAAATGAAACCATGTGATGTTAAATGAGAGTTTATAGTTAATTGTACCATGATCTACAGGGAATGAGAGTTCCACAGTCTCTTGAGGTTTGGAAAATGGGAATTGTCAACTATTTAGATGCACTTAGGCTGCAGGAGAAACTAGTCTCTGCAAGAAAAGTTAATAAGATTCCAGACACTCTCCTGTCCCTGCAACACCCACCTACAT